>CM055740.1:13789768-14182497 GCA_029465975.1 Dallia pectoralis | reverse complement strand
GACCTGTATGCCATGGGAGTGACGGAATGTGACAACATGTTGATGCTACTGGGGATCAGTAATAAACTGTCAGAAAAGGTAATGCGCTCAACAGGCACACTCTGACACGCCACTGTGTTAACACCTAGTCACTAAATGGTCCTGTCTCTGTCCTGGTCAGGAACGGGACAAGGTGATGCCTCTGATCATCCAAGGGTTTAAAGATGCGTCAGAGGAAGCCGGCACATCTGTTACTGGTGGACAGACGGTCCTTAACCCCTGGGTTGTCCTGGGAGGGGTGGCCACTACGGTCTGTCAACCCAATGAGTTTATCATGTAAGACCCCTACCCCTCCTGTCCTTCACAGACCCCTACCCCCTGTCCTTCACAGACCCCTACCCCTCCTGTCCTTCACAGACCCCTACCCCCTGTCCTTCACAGACCCCTAGCCCTCCTGTCCTTCACAGACCCCTAGCCCTCCTGTCCTTCACAGACCCCTAGCCCTCCTGTTCTTCACAGACCCCTACCCTCCTGTCCTTCACAGACCCATACACCTGTCCTTCACAGATCCCTACACCTCCTTTCCCTTACAGACCCCTACACCTCCTGTCCCTCACAGACCCCCTACCCCTCCTGTCCTTCACAGACCTCTACACCTCCTGTCCTTCACAGATCCCTACACCTCCTTTCCCTTACAGACCCCTACACCTCCTGTCCCTCACAGACCCCCTACCCCTCCTGTCCTTCACAGACCTCTACACCTCCTGTCCTTCACAGACCCCTACACCTCCTGTCCTTCACAGATCCCTACACCTCCTCTCCTTCACAGACCCCTACACCTCCTGTCCTTCACAAATCCCTACCCCTCATGTCCTTCACAGACCCCCGCACCTCCTGTCCTTCACAGACCCCTCTCCCTTGTGTCCTTTACAGACCCCTCTCCATCCTGTCATTCACAGACCCCTAACCCTCCTGTTTTTCACAGACCCCTACATCTCCTGTCCTTCACAGATCCCTCCCCTTCGTGTAATTCACAGACCCTTCCCCCGCATGTCCTTCACAGACCCCTCCTTCCGTGTGCTTTACAGACCCCTCCCCGTCCTGTCTTTTACAGACCCCTGCCCCTTTTGTCCATTACAGAAACCTTGCCCTCCTGTTTTTCACAGACCCTTTCACTTACTGCTTTTCACTGTCCTCTACACCTCCTGTCTTTCACAGATTCCATTTAGTCTATCATATCAGACATATTAATGATTCCGATAATTGGAGTATCTGATCCAATAATCGGTTTGGCTGATAACCTGTCAATCCATTGTGGTGATAGCTGTTGTTTTCTGCTGTCGTTTAGGCCAGACAACGCAGTGCCAGGAGATGTGTTGGTTCTCACCAAACCCTTGGGGACGCAGGTGGCTGTGGCAGTACACCAGTGGCTGGACATAGTGAGTCTCAAAAACATATACTCTCCTTTGATTTACTGCATTATACTGTCATTTAAACACAATTGTCCCTGTAACAACCAAGGTGTCATATGTACAAATGGACACAATTAGCCCGTTTTCAGTGGTCTAGTCATGTGTACGTCTCTGTCTCTCAGCCCGACAAGTGGAATAAGATCAAATTGGTTGTGACTCAAGAGGACGTAGAACTGGCCTATCAGGAAGCTATGATGAACATGGCTCGACTCAATAGGACAGGTACACACACACACACACACATGTTGATCTGCCTGCTACCTCATACCATCTGCTGTATTGTACCACTCTCTGTGGTGTGAATATTGGTTTGGTTCTTCCCTCGTCCAGCTGCAGGCCTAATGCACACCTTCAATGCCCACGCTGCCACGGACATCACTGGCTTTGGGATCCTGGGCCACGCGCAGACGTTGGCGCGGCAACAGCGCAGCGAGGTGTCATTTGTAATCCACAACCTCCCCGTGCTGGCCAAGATGGCCGCCGTGTCCAAGGCTTGCGGGAACATGTTCGGACTTATGCATGGCACCTGCCCGGAGACATCAGGTGCGTTCCCTGGCGCGAATGTGTTTCGTTGGTCTGTTATTTGTCACACCTCTCCTCCCTTGTAATGGACCCGCCTCTCTATCTCTTTCCGTCCATAGGGGGTCTGTTGATCTGTCTTCCTAGGGAGCAGGCGGCTCGTTTCTGTGCAGAGATTAAGTCTCCTAAATACGGCGAGGGCCACCAGGCCTGGATCATCGGTATCGTGGAGAAGGGAAACCGCACTGCCCGTATCATCGACAAGCCCCGGATCATCGAGGTCACTCCACAGCTCTCCACACAGAACGTCAACCCAACACCCGGCGCCACCTCATAGAACCGACACAACTAGAGAGCTTGGCCAGTTTGTTTTAGACGCATATTCTAGAAAACCATCCACTGCAGTGTGTCAAATGTATACACGTGTGTGTGTGTGTGTATATATATATATGTGTGTGTGGGACTGTGTGTGTGTGTGTGGGACTGTGTGTGTGTGTGTGGGACTGTGTGTGTGTGGGACTGTGTGTGTGTGTGGGACTGTGTGTGTGTGTGTGTGTGTGTGTGTATGTATATATATGTGTGTGTGTGTGGGGGACTGTGTGTGTGTGTGTGTGGGACTGTGTGTGTGTATGTATGTATAGGTGTGTATGTATATACACACGCACCTTCAAAAGGACCTGGGTTGCAGTATGTGTACACCTGCCTCAAACAGAAGCCTTAGGGACAGGTCATTACACAACGGACGAATTAACTAAAACAGAAAGGAGACAAATCTTAAAAAGAAAAGAACAAACGTGAGAATCCATTTGCCTTTTGTGTCTGTAATCTGTTCTGTTTAACTGAGGAGGCAGGCAGCTTCTGGGTTTTTGGTTAGATCTGTCAATACTATTGATTCTTCCTGAATCTAGAAGAGACTTGGTGTTCGATGCCTGCCGGGCTCTTTTTAAATGGTGCTCGCTGTTGACAAGCCAGTGTAATCAGTGGGTAGCGAGATAGTGTTTTTGTTTGTCCGTTCACTAAGCTGTCACCGATGCCTTGAAAGATTGAAAATAACCGAAGAGTGTAAACATTAGGGTTGCTTTTTTTACTTTCACTTTTTGTATTATCCCCAAAAACCGAATAAATTCAATAGATTTATATGTTCTCGCCTGTTGTTTTGCAATAGCACCATCAATGTGACGGCCTCAATGAACGCTTCATTGAATTGGGCGTGTTTTCATATTGCCCTTTTTGAATCAGTGATACATGAATCCATGAAACGTTAAATCTAATCTTACAGGGATTTAAGGTCCGCACTAGTTTGGTGTACCTGCCTGTGGATATGTGATCACAATGAGTAGGATTTAGAAAATCATTTGGGTCGGGTTACAATGCTCCGTTAAACAGTACCACTGTATTCATCTGTACCAGAGCTTTACTCTTATCATATGTTCCAATAATATCTGAAAGGCTGAATAAAATGTGTGTACTGTTAATGTAGCCAGTGTCTCACCCCACATCCTAATAAATCTAGTCTTTTGTTAGCATCCGGGTTGGGATTGGTGTGTATTCTTACTATCCAGTCAGCGAATCAAAGGTCTATTCGATGTATTTACTATGAAGGGTTGTATGGCATTCTGCTTACCAACTAAAATAAACCTGCATCCATACATTGAAGTACTGGGCTTGTTATCTTTTCTTTCTTAATCAGGAACTAGCCATCTTAACATCAAAATTGGATTACAATTGGATTACAACTACATACTATATAAGCAAAAACGACTACAACATACATATTTTGGATCGCTTTTGTGCTATTATAGCAACTATGTTGTTAAAACCACACAACTCTTAGTACAAAACCATCACAGACACAGCCAGTCTTTCTAAACTTGCCACACAATTTTTTTAATTGTAACTTTTACCAACTGTTCAACTGTTGATTCAAAATATACAGAGAACACATGGTTTAATCACCAAAACACAACATAGTTATATCTTTTCAGTTCAGTCGTTTTAACAACCAATGGATCCAATAACCTGGACTATTTTATAAAATGCAGTTAATAATTAGTAAACTAGGCTATTATAAGTCCATCCAGTACACCCAGAAGAGGACTGGTAACCCCTCAGAGCCTGGTTACTCTCAAGATGTGTATATTAAAATGACCCTTCATATCTATAATCAAATGTAAATAATTACTGTAAATACAGTCAAACAAATGATTAACCACTACTGTAAATGAAAACATAACATAGCGTTTAGCACACATTATATTGGATCAAGACACTTTTGGGCATTTAGCCATAGATTCTCATCCACATCACAAGGATTGTCTTGATTGTTCATGCACCTTGGGATAAACCTTTAGGCACTCTGAATCCATGCTTTACATTGGTCTACACTGATGTCATCACATGCCTCACTTGTGCCCTGAAAATAATTAATAATAAAGAGTTATGACTGAAACCATGTTGAACCACTACAGCATGGTGGAACCTGACATTGTCCCACACAATTACATATTAATATTTATATGGTGACCTATTGCTGTAAGGTTACCACTTTATCTATAATAATTAGTATTCATATGTGTGGTTACATGGAATTAGGATGTTCATACAAACACACATTTGACAGTATTTGGCTGACAAACCTATTTAAAATCTACAGGTTTACCAAATAGTTCAGTGATTAACCATTGAGAGCAGTTGGATTAAGTGTTAATAACGTGTATTCACACAAATATCAAGAGAAACCTATCTAAAGTCTTGTAAGCATTGTGAAAGTTAATTACTTCATATGAAAGATATTTCTTTGGTGTGTCGTGAAAAGGTAACTGCATGTTTGAAAAAACAGCCCTTTCGATGATCTGCTTTGAGTTTTGTGCTAAGGTTGTGAGATTTTACTACTTTGTTATAATAATAGTACCAAAGCGATCCAAAAAAACAGTAAATTAACACGACCACATAAACAAAAAATACAACCATTATCAACAACAATACAGCCTTCATCTTTTATAAACAAATAAATTGTCAAGCAACATTTGGCAAAAACATCAGCTGCATAAATGAGTAAGATTCTCACTACTAAATTTTTTATGAAAAAAAAATCCATCAAACATTGACAATTATAAACGTCACTGCCATTTGATTAAAGACATGGAAATAAATGACGTAGTCGTGGAAGATAAAGAATAGATAAATTACGTATATATCCGTCTACTTGTTACACCTGTTTTTCATTCTTTTCTTTTGGGCTTAATAGTTCACAAATGTCCAGCATGGCCCGTTGAATGTTCTTCCCAAAGCGGATTGAGTCCTACAGAGGAAAATAAGTAAATTACCCTGAGTATTTATCTGGTCATAAAGGTAGTATGTGAGTGCCATATACATGAAGATAGAAACCATTCACAGTATATGGCACTCACATACTACCACATACATACCACATACTACCTTTATGACCAGATAAATAAGTAAATTACCCTGAGTATTTATCTGGTCATAAAGGTAGTATGTGAGTGCCATATACTGTGAATGGTTTCTATCTTCATGTAGTGTTTCTAGTCTCACCGTCTCAGGGCTGGAGAATTTGCTGGAGATGTGGAATGTGATGAGGTTCTCTCCCACGAATATGTAAGAAACACCATAGCCGTCATCGGCCACCTGAGGGAACCAGAGAAACATCAGCAAAGGTCAATACTTCACAGTAGAAAAAGACAAAGCAACAGACCGGGACACAATTGCAGAAGGACTTAAGGCAGCGGTACTAGAGAACTTTCTAGACAATACGGGTATGTACATGTTTATATGCGTGTTGTAGACTCACAGGGCCAAACCCTCCCCCTGCGCTCACGTATCTGGGGAACTGGTTCAGGTCAACCATGTTCAGCTGCTGTTGTGGAGTCTGGCTGGTGGACAACCTCCAGGGCTCTGACAACACCTACATGAGAGAGACCAGGTTGTGTGTGGGCGGTGGTAATGTTTAGGTGTGCTAGGTTGAATCTGTCCCACATTAGGAGAAAATGAAGACCAAACGTTTTTGGTTGTGTTCAATTATAAAAGTACCAAATCACTGATGTAGGCCATTCATATTGGAAATAGGCCTTTATGTTCATCAGGTATTAGTCATGAAATATCAATATTTTGCCGGTGATTCTAAATTGTTTTTCACAGGTTTATGCATTACGAACTCATCTAGCCTGATTGCTGTCTAACTGGGTACGTTACTGTGCTCACCTTTTTGAGGAATGGTGAGTCGATGTTGAGGTACTTGGACACGATGTAGAGGCAGAAGAGATGTCTGTCGATGCCAGAGCCTGTCATAGACAGACGGTACATGTTCTGGTGTTTGTCGGCGGCCTTCCGAAAGAGTTCCAACCTCAGGGAATTCTGCTCACGTGGACACCAACATAACATATTGCTCAACACATGGAGGTGTCTGTGTGATCAGAGATCTGATCCAGGACTACACATATATACACTTTTCTATTAATTTCATTTGATTAGCTAAAGGAGGTGTGTCACACTGTATATCAAATTATAGATATTTGGTTTGTTTGCCTGAACTGTAAAACAGATCAGGGTCTCAGTCTGTGCTAATGTGTTAAATGTTGTTTTAAACTTTTCCTCAGAGAGCTGTTCTTCTGTAGTTTATGTAATTGAGGTCTTCATAATCAATCTTCCCTACAGTATTGTCATATTGTACATATAATACATAGCCAAAACATGCAATACCGTTTAAATGTTGGCGGTCACTTTGAAATGTCGTTTTTCCACGAAATAAAATGTTATGAGAGCAGCTTGATCGTATGCTAGATAAGAAGTGCCCATCAAGCCAACGTGTGGGATGTGCTTCAGAAAGCATGAGTTGAACTCTTTTAACTTTACCTCAACAAATTGACTAAACTAGAGATATAGGCCTGATATAGGCTTAATGTGTGTCCTCACTGTGGTGCTCTTGTCCTCCATGGCTCTGACGAAGGCTGTGGACTCTGAGGTGCAGGAGCGAACCGTCTCGGTTCTTCCCTCACGGAACATACGAGTCATCGAGGCTTCGTAAGTCAGACAGAACTCTCCCTTATCCTACAACACATACGCCACAAATTAAAGAACTGTGATATGTAATATTTGTCATGGTGTTTGGTGTGTGTTTAGTCAGGTGTCATCTAACTTAAACCCAAATGTAAGCCACACACACCCTGAATTGAGCCAGTTGCAGTGCCAACTGTATAAAAGCATCAGGACTGGTCCTGCTCTTCTTGATCAGGCCTTTCCCAAACTCGTCAAACAGATTACCATAGAAGTCCACATCATCCGCTATCTCTTTGGCAAACGTGTAGGAATCCTTAATAACCTCCTGGCACTGATGAGAGAGCAGAGGACAAACAGGGTCAGCCCATTAACGAGCCAATGCAACCTGCACTCTGGCCGACTGAACACAACACATTTAAACTAGCATTAGTGACGTCACACTGAGAAAATTGGCAATCATGCCTTTTTTCTCTTTAGTGACAGTGCAATGTTGCCTCTAGTGGAATGTTACCTCTAGTGGAATGTTGCCTCTAGTGGAATGTTACCTCTAGTGGAATGTTACCTCTGGTGCAATGTTACCTCTAGTGGAATGTTACCTCTAGTGGAATGTTACCTCTAGTGCAATGTTACCTCTAGTGGAATGTTACCTCTAGTGGAATGTTACCTCTGGTGCAATGTTACCTCTAGTGGAATGTTACCTCTAGTGGAATGTTACCTCTAGTGGAATGTTACCTCTGGTGCAATGTTACCTCTAGTGGAATGTTACCTCTAGTGGAATGTTACCTCTAGTGCAACGTTACCTCTAGTGGAACGTTACCTCTAGTGGAATGTTACCTCTAGTGGAATGTCCCATTGTAGTTTGGCTGGAGCAGCCAGGCCCTTGTTACCGTCTCCTTTGCAATGCCCCTCGTCCGTGTAGCCCAAATGGAAACAGTCTGTTGCCAGGACATACTACACAGAGACAGCAGCACAGCAAACCATTAGCCAAACACAGCGTGAACAACATCCCAGTTTATTAATGTTGTAACGCTGTAAAATAAACATCATTTTTCATGAATGCACGATCATTTTTATTACCTCCCACATGTGTCCTACAATGGGAGCGTCGGCCCATGAGTGTTCTGCGTTAACCCCTAGTTTGCCATTGGTATAGGCAATCAGGGTGAAGGATTTGTCAAACCACCTGAGTAGAAAGGCCCTCCAGGTTAAACACTGATACACATTTATCATGAGGCATAGGATAATAGTATAACATAGCTACCATCTAAACAACTCTATACAATGCAACTTCTGCTGTTGTCCTATCTAGTTCTTACAGTCACGGCATTTCCTGTTTCTCATCTGTTGTAAGACTTCTTGATAGTCTATTCTGTCGTAGCACATTTTGTTTCTCTCCTGTCATAGGAGATCCTGTTTCTCATCTGTCACAGGACATCCTGTTTCTCATTTGTCACAGGACATCCTGTTTCTCATCTGTCACAGGACATCCAGTTTCTCATCTGTCACAGGACATCCTGTTTAACATCTGTCATAGGACTTCCTGTTTCGCATCTTTCATAGGACATCCTGTATCTCATCTGTCACAGGACATCCTGTTTCTCATCTGTCATAGGTCATCCTGTTTCTCATCTGTCATAGGTCATCCTGTTTCTCATCTGCCATAGGACATCCTGTTTCTCATCTGTCATAGGACATCCTATTTCTCATCTGTCGTAGGATATCCTGTTTCTCATCTGTCGTAGGACATCCTGTTTCTCATCTGTCGTAGGACATCATGTTTCTCATTTGTCATAGGACATCCTGTTTCTCTCCTGTCATAGGACATCATGTTTCTCATCTGTCATAGGACATCCTGTTTCTCATCTGTCATAGGACATCCTGTTTCGCATCTTTCATAGGACATCCTGTATCTCATCTGTCACAGAACATCCTGTTTCTCATCTGTCATAGGTCATCCTGTTTCTCATCTGTCATAGGTCATCCTGTTTCTCATCTGCCATAGGACATCCTGTTTCTCATCTGTCATAGGACATCCTATTTCTCATCTGTCGTAGGACATCCTGTTTCTCATCTGTCGTAGGACATCCTGTTTCTCATCTGTCGTAGGACATCATGTTTCTCATTTGTCATAGGACATCCTGTTTCTCTCCTGTCATAGGACATCATGTTTCTCATCTGTCATAGGACATCCTGTTTCTCATCTGTCATAGGACATTATGTTTCTCATCTGTCATAGGACATCCTGTTTCTCACCTGGCATAGGACATACGTGTTTCTCACGAGTCATAGAACATCCTGGTTCTTACCTGTCATAACATTTCCCATGCAGCAGGGACTTGGCGTAGTGGTCTAATGAACGCGGCTTGTCAGGGTCGTAACCATGTGCCTCATCGTCCAGAGTGAGGAAGAAGGCCGATGTCTCTATGGCATCCAAAGACGCTTTGTTACAACCCTGGTTGAAGTACTTCAGACGAGCTTGTGCCCACGGAAATCTGACAAAGCATAAGAGATTTCCGTTTTATCTCTGATGTGTTTCTGAGAGCAGGAGTGGTTGTGATTGTGTTCTCCTGCGTGTACAAACAAGTGTGTTTGTATGTGTGTGTGTGTGTGTGTGTGTGTACCTGTTGCCGGCTGTAAGGGCAGCCAGTTTGAGTTCCCCAGGCTGTGGTTGTGTGTTGTCATCAAGAATCCTCTGGAACTGAGTCTCCAGCTCTGAGGGCAACAGGTGACGTCCTCCGTAGTACAACCACACCTTAAAGAAGCGGCCCTTATGGTACACCACTAGATGCTTCCGGTCACTCAGGTGCTGAACAAAGTCTGAACAGGAAGAGGGGGGCAATAAAATACATTTTACAGTGGCAGGGTGGAGGTGGGAAGCAGCAGGGTGGAGGTGGGAAGCAGCAGGGTGGAGGTGGGAAGCAGCAGGGTGGAGGTGGGAAGCAGCAGGGTGGAGGTGGGAAGCAGCAGGGTGGAGGTGGGAAGCAGCAGGGTGGAGGTGGGAAGCAGCGGGGTGGAGGTGGGAAGCAGCGGGGTGGAGGTGGGAAGCAGCAGGGTGGAGGTGGGAAGCAGCGGGGTGGAGGTGGGAAGCAGCGGGGTGGAGGTGGGGGGCAGTAGGGTGAATGATACAGTGGTGGTGGGGGGGGCAGTAGAGTTAATGTAAAAGGGCAGGGCGCTTGTGCTGAATTACTTTTTAGTCTGGGATGGTTCTTTAGCATGCAAGTTTCTTTATATAGCATAATTCATACATAGAAGGAGAATAATAATAAAAAAATTCAATACATGCATTTTATATTCATAGCAACCTGTTTACTGACATCAACTACATTTAAACCATTAAACAGTATTAACTGTGTACATTTTATTCAACAGGTCTTCTGAACCTTTTCAGGTCTATAGAACCTGGCCGGGAGGTCTTTAGAATTTCCAGGTCTTAAGAACTTTATTCAAAAGGTCTTTAAAAACTTTTCAGGTCTTTAGAACCTGGCCGAGAATTCTTTAGAACTTCCAGGTCTTAAGAACTTTATTCAAGTCTTTAGAACCTGGCTGATTTATTCAAAAGGTCTTTAGAACCTTTTCAAGTTTTTAGAACCTGGCTGATTTATTCGAAAGTTCTTTAAAACCATTTCAGGCCTTTAGAACCTGGCAGAGAAGTCTTTAGAACTTCTAGGTCTTAAGAACTTTATTCAAAAGGTCTCCAGAACCGTTTCAGGTCTCTAGAACCTGGCCGAGAAGTCTTTAGAACTTTAGCTGTGTCTTCCAGTGTTGAGCCTCCAGCAGGTGTCTGTGTGCTTACCTGTCTCCATGCCAGGGATACGGGTGGTGTTGAACATCCTCTCCATCTGCTGGGAACACATGGGTACCACCCCGAGAGCCCTCAACTAGAGAGAAACAGACACATATTTGTATTAGGTTAATATACACATATTACATATCGATGCACATATATGAGTGGCCTGAATACTCTCAGGGGTACAGAGGGGTAATGGAATGTGAGGATGTCCGTCATTACCGGTGCAAGTTCTCCTCTTTCTAATTTGCGTCTGTACTGAAGCATGGCATGAACCACATTCCCTGCCCGTGCTGCCTGTCTGTGTGTGGGGGTCACATACAGCAGATCCTAGATCAGAACAGTAAATACAGAATTATCAGAGGGTCCCTGGATACATATATATATATATTAATGGCACATTCTCTGACAGGCCTCCTACCATGGCATAGAAATTACTGTTGACCATAATGGGATTTCTGCCTCGGAGGTAGATGTATTCTTCCCACCAATCGCTCACCTGCAACAGGTAAAGTCAAAGTTGAACTGCACAATTGTTTTAGAGAGCACCTTTAACTCTCTACAACAAACACAAACACTCACACACACCAAAACAGTTTTACTCTAATTATTGTTCAATTTGGTCCGACATCAAACTTTGGAACAATCTGAATACGTACGTAGTTGGTAGCCCACCAGGATTTGAGGATAAGGTATTTCTGGAGGTTGGGTGACTGGTCCTTCTTGAAGTCATTGGCCAGCGCCTCCATCGTGTTGTACACGTTGTCATCCAATAGGGGGCGCACTGACTCCAGGTACTATAATGAATGATGTAATTCAATACTGATACATAGAGTACATATTGGTCTAGGCAAGTCATGATCTGTCAATCTTCTGAAGTAATGATACGTTTGTATTTAATTCTTGCATATGACAATAGGAGAGGCTGCACTGACATTCTTGACAATAAGTTTGGGTAACATTTTTTTAAAAGCAATCATTTACTTGTCTAAAATTTAATCAGCAAAGCCATTTTAGGATTATGCAAATTCAGAACATCTAATTACGTAACTGTTGCATGTTTAATAAACAGTCTGTTTTCTAATCAATTTCTTTTCACTTCAGTATAATAATATTATTGAGTTATTCTTGAATATATAAAAGTCAGATTTACGTCACATCAATTGATTACATAATCCTTTGATCTTCAGGAATGTAATGTGCAAAGATTTTAATTTTTACTTGAAACTATTTTTGAAACCAAACACCCACTGCACTCACTAATCTGTTTTTATTTGGTGACGAGCATTTACCTTCCTAAAATGTAAACGTAACTTGTTGGCGACATTTTGACTGGCAGTAATGACCTGTCATGGGGACATCCAGATGGTAACCAATACTCTACACAACTGACCAAAGTGAATTTATTAATATCCGCTCAACTCTCGGCTTTAAACATATATTGTATCATCAGGGTGCCCGTCTGTAAATCATTATTAAATATCTATCTGTTTTTGTTTCTCTCACCCTGCGGATGGTGTCATCTACGCTTGGCACAGGTAGGCTGGGTAGGGAGGCCTGGAAGCTGTAGAGGAGTGGTCTGCGCCCAGAGAACATCGTAACTAGATGCTGAGGAGAAACAACATTATAATCCAAACGAACCCAAACTAATACCACAAATACACCTACAGCATCATTGCATTTAAATCCACAAGGAGTAGGCATTTGTTTACAATTGAACACTGAATTTGACATGGAGTTTTGAGTTGTTGTGTTGATTTTTTGTGGTGCTTTGTTGGATTTATAAGCCGAAACATTATGACCAGTTCAATAGTCAGTAAATGGTAAGGTTTGCAGTGAGGTTTGCAGTGACTCTGATTTACAAGTAAAAATCTTTAGGCAAAGCGTCCATATTTTAAGCGTCCGTGTTATTCATGACCTGCATGAATCCAAGTTCCAAGTTAGTTCCAAGTATGTCACTATCTCCTTCACAACAAAAAAAGTAAATCAATTTTTTAAGTAAAATAACTTACGTTGATGTTTTATCCTGATACAAATGTAACAACAGGAACATAGAATTAAGCTATATGTGTTATCTAATAAGTCAATTGTTATTCTAACAACGTTTAACATTGCTCAGCCAAAGAATTCACTAGCAAACTGCTAACACTGAGCAGGTTCCCTAAAGGTTACAGCTATACATGATTTATCTCACATTGATTCGGCACTCCGGGAGTGTTCTGAGGTGAGTGCAAGGCAAGGACAAGCTACGTGTGTTTCTCATTATACTGCATCGACGGTGCTCCAGTTAACAGCTATATATGATTTGACACTGGCAGAGACATTTTAGTCATTTTCGGGCACAAGTGTTAAGTTCTCGGTGGTGTATCGTGGTCGGCATTGAGGCGGCTGTTGGAGGTGACTGCCTAATCTAGCCTAACGCGACGCCTGACCCTGGACACTGTTTCTGAACAATTAATGAAAGGTTTGCCGTTTCGGTTGTGTCTTTTGAAAAGAAAAAAACTGTCATTTTACACACGTACCCGCCAGAGTTTGGTGGAGAAGCTCGTCTTGCCGTGGGACTCGAAGATCCAGGCGTGGTAGGAAAGCAGAGCCTTGAAAATGTACTTTAGCATCAGAATGAGCGAGTACCACAGTCCAGTGGCAAACAGTGTGGCACTCAACACTGTGTGGGTCTGTATGGTCAAATAGTCACTGGAGGAACCAGCGGGTGGGAGGAGAGACAACAGAAACCACTTTACATTAATGAACCGTAAAATAGGGATATTATTGATACCGTGGGACTTATAAACAATAAAGTACAACGACGTTGATCAGTGTAGTTTTCTCTCGGACCTGACAGGCAGGGTCCTCTTGATGGTGTCTATCATCCCCATTGATGGGTCTATTCTGGCATACATGGTGCTCATAATGGCCATCATTACAATCAGCCAGCTGGATGGACTGGCAGGATAAACCCCTGTCAAGATCCCGTTCTGAAAAACAAAGAAATCAATCAGCGCTCCCTGGATTCGCAATCATTTGTCCCGGCTGAACTCTATTACAAAAACACTACGCTCACTAGAAAATAATGATTTATTCGACCGGGCAGTTTTGGCGCTGACCCGTTTGGTCAACGAGCCAATCAGATCCAGGTTTGGTGTTGACTTGAGGGCTACTTAACGATTGGGGAAACAGACCTTAAATCTAATGGCACGTTTTCTCCACGATGTCAATCTGGAGAGGTAGATATGGTTGAGTACTTCACGACTCAGCTGGAGGTCAACGCCATCGGGTGTGACAGTGAACCGGAACCCAACTGCCTGGTGGGCCTCCGCCATAACCGTCACGTAACGACGATCCTGGAAAGAGAGAGAGAGATGAGTGCTCTTCTGCTCAGATTCTATGTTCAATTAACATTCCCTGGTTCACTTGACACAATTTAATGGTTTTTATTTGGCAAACACCCATATCCAGATTACTTATAGTGACGGCATACGTTTTTGTTCTGGTACCCATGGGAGTCAAACCCACAACTGTGGTGCTGTAAGCACAATGCTCTTTCAAACTGACATAAACACAACCCGGAATACAGGAAGTTGGCTGTGTTTTGCAAGTCAAATGTCTGTCTGGAAGTAAACACATAGCAATGACAATTAGTATTCGCGCTCCAGGTAGTAAGTAACATCTAGCACCCAAAAATAAAAATGTTAAACTAACGTTTGATTATATTGATATTAAAAGAAGACTGGCCTCCCCCGCCTGCTTCTTCTATGTCTTTTTTCTTGCCTGACTGATTTTTTCCTAACCACTATTTTAACCACACATTTTTTTTTTCATTTACCCAGGTAGGCCGATTGAGAACAATTTCTTATTTTCAACAGCAACCTGGGGAGCAGCTGGGATTTGAACCTAGGACGTCATACACACAAAGCATGAACTCTACCACTGAGCTACCGACTGTACCTATATGTAATTGATTGATGGCACATAGCTATTCTCTGTAATGCACTGTAATGCAATGGTGATAGTTATCTAAACCCTTTTCTCCTCTTCTTTCCTGCCAAGCATTCCCTTATTTTAGTAGTAATGCTCTGTGAAACGTATGGGATAGAAGAATTAAAGTGCTGCATATTCTTTGTTGACTCTCTTGGGAAAAGCTGCAATGATCCGATGGGAATTCAGCTGCTGTCTGTCTCATACTAATCACATCTAAACAAAGCACCAATATGGAGAGGTATTGAACTTGCAACTGTTCAGGAGAACATCCACAAATATTAACTAACCTGAGAATGGACCAAATACTGTGTGACATTTTATACACTGTGCTGTCAGCCACCAGATGACTATATCATTTTATGTAATTAATTGTAAGTAACTACTTGGACAAGACGTAGTGCAATACGTGACGTGTGTCCTAGCAGAGAAACAAATGCGATCGTGTGTGAAATAACTCACAGCCTCTATTGCATTTTGTTCTGGAATTTCTTTAATATTTACAGACTGTGTGTGGACGTCAGCAGTCTGTGTTGTTGGGTTTGAATTTCTTTTTCCATGTCATATGAAGGGCAGGCGGCCCAGTGGGGTAAAGTTGAAACGCCATATATAGAGAGTGGCGTAGCCTGGATCAGCAGGCGCTCAGACGTAAGACCCATTTAAAAATATAAACACTGCTGACCAGGAAGAGAATGCCAGGTCTCTTACACAGCCCCATAAACATACATTTGACACGGAGAATTCATTATAACAATTAATTGATACGTTGGATCAGTGCTGTAATTATCCCACACAAATTATTAAATTAAAATATGTAGGCTGGGATATATTCAAACTTCCCACAGGAATGTTAACGTATTGTTGGTAATTACAATATACTTTCTGTGGCCACACTCCCGTTACTCAAAAAACAATTAAAAGATATGTGCATTGATAGGATTACAATATTTTACCATGTAATGTAAAATATTATAGTTCCTCCATCAACCAGATGGTATCTAACTGCTAGACTACAGTACACCAAAATGTTCTAACTGATAGTAACAGAAACATAACAAAACAAAAGATAAGCAATTTAAATCCAGAAGCCAAACATTCTCAATAATTCCATACCTTGTTGCAAATTGATTCAAGCCTGGAGAAGTAAACAGAAAAAAGCAGTGACTGTTTTTTTTGTGGAATTCTTCTGAACAAGTGCTGAGCTGATCTGTCACTGTCCCTGGTGCTCTGTGGATATCTAATATGCCCTTGAAGTGTCTTTGCTCAGGCACTGAACCCAATGCTCTATCCCTTCCTTTGCCTCTCTCTTTCTCTCTCCTAACTTCCTCCATTTAACTCCTCTCCACCGCCCTGCTCCCAGTGTACCTTCCAGATTTTTCTATCTGTAACCGGACACCATCTACATTTTTTCTGTAACCTCACGTGCATGTGGAACACTTGTCATTGAAACTCCTCTAGGGGATCTCGTAGATGTCTCGAAAGCTTCATAATCATTAGATTTGTCAACAGTATTTAGTAATGTTTTGATCAAGGCAACATCCAGTAACAAATCATTATGATATGAGTTTTGTTATCTGTGTGTGAACAGTGCGTAGTGATTTTAATGTGACCTTCCATGTCCATGACTGTGTCAGTACACCTGTAGACTCTTACTCTTACTGTAAAACACATTTAGGATTTGACAACATTGAAGGAAGCAGTATTTGCCAGATTAACTGTTTTTGATAAATAGGAATATGTTTGCTTCGGCCACAGCTAAAGTAGCTAGATTTGAATAACTTGCTGTTAGCTAAGAACCAATTCCAAGCCCGGATGCTAGGTAGAGTCCATTGGAGGCTATATTATACACGACATATCCCAAGCCCTAAACAAGTTACAAGTTACAATGTACATAACCAATATTCAGGCTATTATTTGCTTAAAATGAAGTTATTTCCCTTGTTTAGTATTTGCTAATGTTGATGTTTTTGTCAATTGTGGTGGGATATATGTGGAGGTAGCCTACTTGGCGTTTACAAGACAACAGTCTCCCTTTTTCCTCTGTGTCCCCTTTTCATGTAGGTTACGGTAGGGTTATTCCTCCTAATAGTCATAATGAAATTCCCTGAGAAATCCTCTATCATCAAGATCTGCTGCTTCCTTAAGTGGGGAATCGTTCTGTCACGGGACTGTTGGAAGGAGGAAGTAGGTGCAGAGCTTTGGTAAATCAACTTTCTTCATTTAAACTACAAAATAACATAATAATGTGGCAGCAACCGACCAGCGCGCACATAACTCAAATAATAATCCACAAAATGGCCTACAAACTTAAATAGGCTCCTGAATTAGGGCAACACAAGGCAGCTGCCACTAATTGGGGAGAGAACATGCATTGATTTACCCAGACAACCCAGCACCATCAAGTGTCCTAGAGGTCCAAAACCTGACAGTTTTATAAAATTAACAAATGCATCCGGATACTATGGAGAAATTCCATTTTTTTATTCTAGATTGGATGAAAGGTCCAAATATTTATATTCAACAAATACATTTGTAAAAAAAAGTGATTAGGAAGTACACCCAGAAGAGAAAATGAAGGCAAAGTAAAAACACCCTTGAAAATGGAGTGATGGAAGTCCAAGGCTTTCTGTTCTCATAAAACAAAGAGTCTGCCTTGTCCAACAAAAACCCAGTACTGAAGCACAGAGTGAACCAAGGCAAAGTGAAATGATGACAGAAAGCTGTATCAGAAGGCGAGGTGAAACACGGCTTCATAGCGAGTGTAGATGGGTAGAGGAGGGAGGACTGTGAACGATCCGGAGTAGAGATCCAGCTTTACAGCAGCGTTGTGTTGTATACTTGGCATGTACACCTGGTCACCCAGAACTGTTCCTTGTCCAGCTAATGCCACCTTCTCAGCTCCTTTCACCTACGACGAGATACAAAATGGTTTAGATCGATCTAAACATGATGTGACTCACCCACAACAATGTTTCAGTCTAAAGGATGTGTGGTTTGAAATGGTTTAGACAGGTTTGGAAAGTTCAGGAAAACAGCAAGATTGACAGGCAATACTTACTATGTGATAATACGTGATTTTATGTGTAAATGTTTAAAATACTGCCTGGTTCTTTTTATGTCTTCTGGAGTTTTTCTTCTCCTGTTTTCTCTATCAATTGTGCATCCCAACATGGTGTAGTCACACTGGTTTGGGAAAAGCTGGCATGACATTAGTATGCAACGTATTGTCAGTCAAGAGACAACTAAGGGAATGGACTCACCTGACCCCACTTCCCAGACTCCACACAGAATGACGTGACCACGTTCTGTATGTTGTTTCCTCCAATCACAAACAGTCGGTCGGTGGCACCCAGGAAGTAGAGGCTCGGGAGATTAGCATCGGCTCTGGCTAGGGTAGGAAGCAGCTCAGACCACAAGTCTGGAAAAAAGAGAGAAAACAAGTGTGTGCGTGTGTGTGCGTGTGCATGCATGGGTTTCAATGAGTTATTTATTAGCATCCTGTAAATCAATAGACAAACCAACCAGTTTAACCAACCAGGATGGAGACTGCTTTACCATGTCTGGTGTCATACTGTAATATCAGCTTTTCCCCTGTCCTCTGGATGTTCCCCAGGACATAGAGACAGGAGCCCATGCTGGTGGCCAGAGGCAGGTCGTGGGACAGGGACATGGTGAACTGGAAGTCCGTCATCGGCAGGGACGAAACAAAGCTAAAGCAGAGAACACGGACATTGGTTGGAATAAGAGGTACAATAGCACTCTATAACATTATGCATCCAGAAATGGGAGCGTGTCCTACGTCCATCTGTCATCCCATGGGTCGTATCTCTCCACAGCGGTGTAGAGGGCTGTGCTGGAGTCAGGAGTCACCAGAGAACCCAGGTACCAGCCTCCCACGACATAGATGGAGCCAGTGCATTGCACCGCACTGAAATGCCTCCTGTGCTACGCGGGACAGATGAAAACATGGAGTTGTGGGTTGGATTATCTCGGGGTACCAGCATTAAATGATGATGCTTATGTTGGCTGCTCTGTATAACACCTTCTGCTAAAGGGTTTGAATATGAACGTCCTAACACAGAAATACCAAAGGCATTAGGTCGATTACATTTCTGTACCTTAATGAGGGGTGCAGTAGAGACCCAGGTATTTGTGAACGGGTTGTACCTAAAGGATGCCATTTTGAACTCAAATCCCCTCTTAACCTGCTGCCTGTACCCTCCTAACAGGAAGAGGTAGTTGTGTAGCACCACCGTGGTGAAACACCACTTGTCGGCCATGAAGGGAAGCTCCGTGATCGGATGCCAGTCACCCGTCGTCTCGGACCCGACCAGGGTGAAGAGGCGACGGGCGGCATCTGTTTCCAGGTCCTTCCAGGAGGCCAGGTTCTCTTTCCTCACACTGCAGAGATGGAGGTCCCCCTGACACCTCAGACGGGCAAGTGCAGCCATGTCCTCAGACGGCAGACACCTGGCAATGCATTCAACACTATGAAGAAATGTCAGAAAATGCTTCAAACTCTGTGTTATTTCGCAGATATGGATGTGGCCAGCTGATTGAGATTTGGTTAAGCTGTGCAGTCTGTGGTGCACCTGTTAATGTGAGGCAGCTCCAGTAGGTTTCTGCTAAGGTAGGTGAATACTGTTGTCTCCAGCTCTGTACAGCAGATGTTTCGGGCCAGATCCAGATAAGACAGGCAGGTGTCTGGGGTTAAAACACTTGAGAGGGCTAACATGCACCGTGAAACAAAGGACTCAGCCAGCAAGTATGTGCCCACCTTCAGAAAAACAGAAAGGGGGCAGGGAGGACAAGAGAACTTTCAAAACACCTTAAAAAATGTTTTCCCTTGTGAAGTTCATGTTTACTTGGCGAGGGGCAGAAATGAAAGACAGACGGGGAGAATCTGAGACAACCAGACAGGATGATCATATTCCAGTATTTTGCAGGGACTGCTAGTGATATGATTAGCCTGGTTCTCAGTATGTTTCTGCTCTCTAATCAACTTATCATCATTATTGTAATTTCAACGATGTTTGGCTTGACAATTATAGTTGAGGAGACAAAAGCAACAAAGAACAAAACTGGGGACACGGAACCGGTATTTTGAAACGCCATCTGACACAATGCCATTGTTCTTATTAACCCTGTTTTCTCTCTTCCAATCAAGTCAGATGAAATTACATCGATGTATCTGCCTCATCACATTAACTTTCATGATATTTGAGAGTGCTGAGCAAGGTTTTCCTCATAGGCATCTGTGCCGTCATTGTTACTCCATATATTCCTCCAATCAGAAAGTCACATGTATTAAAGTGCATAAGCAAATGGTCAATTACACACCTGACAACTTTCATTTACTTTGCAGATACACGAGCATCTGAACTGGTCACAGGAGCACAATGAGATTATGAAATCTCCACTGATGAGAAAAGAAATGGAGGTGTGACTACAGGAGTAATTTAACCCTAACTGCGTTTCATACTAGTGGATTTAGATCTGCCAATGGTGGTGAATTTCCTGCCTCCACGGACAGTTCAGCCAATGCAGCTGTATTTTCCTTTTGGCATGTTTGCTTGGTTTACTGTATGTACAGTGGATATAAAAAGTATACACACCCCAGGTTTATGCAATGTCAAAAAATGAGATAAATTATGTCAGAACTTTTTCCACCTTTAAGGTGACCTATAACGTGAACAATTAAATTGAAAAACAAACTGAAAACATACAAAAACCTGGTTGCATAAGTGTGCACACCCTTAAACATTAAAGTAGCTGCAGGCATTTCTGGCAGGTACTAGCTGTGTGATACATGTGACAACAATCTCCCGTGACAGATTTGGAGCGCTTTTGCCAATTAAGAAGAGTGTGCAAATATTACTGTATTCTACTGTATAATATCATGCTGTAATAAATTAAAAAGGTGCTTCAACAAAGTAGTAGTTTATTGGTGTGCACACTTATGCAACCAGGTTATTATAAATCGTTTATTTTTCCTCCTCAAAGATTTCAGTTTGGTTTTCAATTGAATTGTTCACGTTATAGGTCCACATTAACGTTGGAAAAAGTTATGACAAGATCTATCTTTGTCAAACCTTTTCACATCACAAAAACCTGGGGTTTTAACAGAGGTTTGTAGACTTTTCATATCCACTGTAGCTACAGATACTGGTTGCTTGTTTGTCCTCAGCTAATCTTTTTTGACCCACGTCAGATTTGATAGCCAGTCTACTCGAGAGTCTGCTTCTCAAACCATTACGCTATTTAACAATGAGTAGTTACACAGTCACTCACCCAGTCAGAGACATTCACTGTTATTGGGCAGCTCCACTTACTAGGTTCATCAAAAAATACAAAAATGCATTCCAAATAATATCCTACTAGCCTTCTCTAGTACCCACTTGGATGTGTTCACCCAACTCTTCCTGGGTAACTATGAAGTCATTCCGGAAGCAGAATTCCAGGAGAGAGCGAAAGACTGATGAGGGAATATGGTCCAGGAGAATCAGGCTCTCTGTGGTCTCTCTCATACAGGACTGAGACAGGGCCCTGAAGTATTCACTACATTCCGACAGACGACCCAGGTCCACCTTATACACACCGGTGAAATAACAATGCACAAACATGGAAGGTTAGCCTTGTCATTATGTCAAGTAATAGTATGTGGGACTAAAAGTTGCACGCTGTATTTATACCCGAAGTGATTTATTGGGCTTACAAAAATGTTTTGGCATCAACGAGCCTTCAGTGTTAAATAAAAACCGTCTTGAGAAGGCATTCATGGCAAAACATACATTTTTAGCCCTATAAAAGACATAGAGCTTAAAACAAAAAGCAACCCTAAAGGTGTTTTGTCTTATAGTTAGCATCATAGCATCCAGGGATGTTAGCATAACCACAGTTGCAGTTAACTTACATGGAAGGCATGTGTGCTGGTCTGGACTGTAACCATGTTCCCGCTTCCATCTCCATAGTGATAGACACGGTACAACTCTTTAGTCTGCCACTCCTCTGACAGCCTTCCATACAGTCCACACCCTGAGTGATGTGGGGAGGTCACCAAGGTGTGTGGAACTGAGTTGGGCGTTCTCCACACTGTCTCTAAAGCATACCTCAGCCACTTGCATATCCAAAGCAGCACCAGTGTCACACGACCTCTGAGAAGATTCATCATCCTGAAAAGAGTTCAATACCAATAGAACAAAAAAATCATCTATGTAATATATTGCTATTCTGGAAAACAATATAAAATGTATTGTAATTTGTTTGTATATTTACTTTATTTGACCATCTATGTGTACTATAAGAAAGTACTATTAGAAATGTAAAGCAACGTGCAGCCAGGAATTAAAATTAAACCAGAGCCACTAACATTCCAGAGCCTGATGGAAATCTATGACACTGAACAGACAGTCCGGAGTCAAAACACACTTTACTCTTTCAACACAGCTCTGTCACACGTCAGCTAATATATTGTCTAAAGGCAGCAGCATAGACACAGACCTGAACACAACAAATCAGGACACACAACAGAACAAGTAAAAAAATGCAAAAATAGAATTCACCTACTATACCTTTATCCTAGACCTTTTACAATAATCGACCAAACATGCTTAATTTTAAATACAGTCCAAGCTCCGTGGACAGTCCAAGTAGGGCTTGCGAGGAACTCGATGCAGGAAAATAGTTCTGAAGAACATATCTATTTTAGGCATCACAGGGACTCGTGCCTAATTCCAAATACACACATAACCCTGGCTACTCACCATATTCTATACCACAAAGTCAATAGTGGTAATAGTGAATCTTCTGCACATATATTCAATATGACAATTGTGATCTACAGTGAATTTTTAATTTTTTTATTTAACCTTTCTTTAACTAGGTAGGCCGATTGAGAACAAATTCTCATTTACAACGGCGACCTGGCCAAGATAAGGCGAAAAAATGTGCAGGACAACATATAGCACATAGCATAGATAACACAGAATACACAAACACAGGAGTGCAAATAGCAGTGGGACACAGTAAGGAATACAGCTTCAAGATTAAACAGGATGAGGTATATGAAATACAGTTGAGCAGCATAGATACAGTGATAAATAAATATATATATATAAAAAATAAAATAAAAAATAGATACAATGAGTATCTTAACATGGAAAGTAAAAGTAAAAATTAAAGTGTGCCTAGCAGGTATATAGAATAAAGTGTCTCTAGCAGGTTGGTCGATAGAGTGCATGTGAGTAAAGGAAATTAGGTTATGGGAAAGATCAATTGGGCATTATCTGAGCACAAAGAGTGGTTCAACAGTGTACACAGATGACAGCAGTACAGGTGCAAATAGGGCATGGCAAAGTGAGAAGGGGGTTCTGGGCCGTTAGCAGGTACAGAGTGCCTGACAGGTGCTCTGACAGGAGCCGTTTGAAGGCAACTGGTGAGATAAGGGTTTCGAGTTTTAGGGATTTTTGTAAATCGTTCCAGTCATTGGCGGCTGCGAACTGGAAGGATTGGCGGCCGAATGTTGTGTAGGCTTTCAGGGTCACTAAAGCAATATACCTACTTGAGCGTAGACTGCGGGTGGGTAGCGCAATGGTAACTAGGCAACTTAAGTACAGTGGGACTTTGAAGGAAGAAAGTATTTGATCCCCTGCTGATTTTGTATGTTTGCCCACTGACAAAGACATGATCAGTCTACAATTTTAACTCATTATTACCACGAGAGACTTGACTTGGACTCAAAGACTCGATACTTGACTTGGATCTCTGCTTGATGGGATGAGTCAGGCCAGAATTGTTGACAATGAGAAACACCAAGTGTTATCACAGACCTACCGTTCCATCACCTCGGCCAAATCCAGACCTCCCCTCTCACCCTGTATTGTTATATTCAAAACAACTGGATTCCATGAGACAATTCAGACAATACAATCTTTGTTATTTTTCAGCAAATGTCACCAATCAAAATACTAGACAACCAAACTGAGAATGCATCCTCCAAGAAGAAACAAAAGAAGAAATGTTACTTTTCAAAGGAATCTTCAAATGTAAGAAATGCCCAACCCAGTGTTTTTACATCTTGCTGCGATCTACATTTATAATAACATAAATTATTGTTCTCTGCTGTTTTTTATTATACCGTTTCAATAGTTAATAGTGGTATGCTTAATTAAATTGCCTGAACAGTCCCAGTCCCAAACCACTTAGAATTATAATATAAGTATTCACTTCACAAATTCCAGCAAAAGGTGTTTCTAAATGCCAATCGTAAGAGAAATGTAACTGCAGTACCTATGATCAAAGAAAGAATGCACCCTGTCTTAAATCACACATACCATATGGTTCTATCCGAAATAATTCAATGGTTAAAGAGTGATACGTTTTCAGTGGGGAAGCTGAGTAGTTAATCACACCTCTGCTTTCTGTGACCACAGACTTAAATGCACATGTGTATTGTCTGTATATTGGTGAGTACTCTGTCAAAAAGAAACTCCTTTACACAGTAACATTCTCTCACCATTCACACAAATTCCTAGTTTAACCAATCAAATTCATTTTTAGAAATACCTTTTTTACATCAGAAGTTGTCACAGCGTGCTTATACAGATACGCAGCATGAACCCCCAAAGAGCAAGTAGAAACAGAGTTGTTGTACAGTGATGCTGTGGCCCTAACCAAAGATATCCTCGGACAGACACAAAGTCAAGCACCTGACCAAAGGGACACCAACCAACTGCTACAACCAATAAAAGATGGCTGATTATCGCCCAAAGAGTTCGCTCTCAGGAACGGAAAACAACAGCAACGCAGTGACACGGACCCCAGACGGCATTGAAGAGAGAACATATGATTGGAGATGAGAACCGGTCTGGCAAACCCAAGGGTGGCCTGTACATCTTTAGTATTAGGGCTTGGGTTGAGTTCCGGCCTAGATATTATGACTGGCTCATTGAGAAAATGAATGTGTTGATATCGTTGAATAACGCAGCATCTTCCTCATCTATCTTACTGCACTGCCCTCTAGTTAGAACTGTCTGTAGTCTGATTTGTCCTTTTGTGAGATTGCAAAATATTTTTGGAGACTTTAACTGGTAGCTTAGCTTAAATGCTTTTAAAATAACTATGAAAATGTATAGCTTACACAAAGCACGGTGGCTATGTGCGTCAGTTTTTTTTTGTGCGGCAAACTGCAGCAATAGAGTTAGTCACGCATGATACATCGATTCTCCAAAAACGAAGTCCTGCTTGCTATATTGTCTCTTTGACGCTGGTCAAGAATAATATTCACCACAGGCCAAAACGAATCTCAGGCCACAGAGAAAAGTTGCGGTGTGCCAGACACCAAATGACACCTATCATTTGTAGTTACCACTATGTTTGTGTTAGCACTCCAAACTACCACCAGATGACGCTGCAAACTCATGCCAGAAAACAACCTACGTGTTTGTAGAGGAAGGATCTGCTTCTGAAGGAGAGTTCCTAGAACTTAATTTCCCCTGCATGAGAAGAATCAAAAAAGTTACACGAAACAAATAATTTGATCATGCATTAACCCAGATCAGAATGACATGGAGAAACTTGTAGGCAGATTGTTGAAAACTTCCTAAGGAGCATCTCTGTCCTTTCATCACACCGCCAAGCTGCAGGTGACGGTTAAAGCTAGAATGTACTTTCTCTACAACAAATGTTACTTTTATTGTAGTTTAGTGGTTTCTCTTTGGTGTAAATAAACAACAATAGACCAGGCATTAAGCATGTTTATTAGCATTAATAAATAGCTGTAGCAGTACAAAAGAACATACTGTTTGACTCAGGAAGAGTTCAGAGAGGTATAATAAAAGCAATAATAACATTGATTCCTAATATTGTTTTGCAGGTAGGAGTTGTGTGCAAACATGTGCAAAACTACACACTGCACGTTTGTTGGTCAACAGCGGCCATGTTATTAACGCTTTGATGCCAATGGATTGAAGTAGTAAAATGCCATAAATGTCCTACCAAAACAACAGAACTTCACTCACTGTCAGTTAAACTTTTGCATGCCAGTCAGTTAATACCCCCTCCTAGCCTATCAAACCAGTAATGACACTCCGAGATACAGAGATACTTACATTTGCTCATATGAAATAAGACCTTTGTTCAGATTGAGATAGATCCACGTACCCATTTTCAAGATTGTAGGTCACATGGGGAGGGTGTAGTGAGCTCTAAAAACATGCAACTGTAGAGGCTTGGGACTGTGCCACCGTGAAGTCCTATTTGCATGGCATTCCATCAGAGGTTGTCAGCCATTGGCCTGTACCCTGTATTTGGGCTCATTTGCAGCATTTTATTTCATGGGAATAAGCAACAAACATCTAAAAATGACAAATAATTATTACACTAACAAAAACAATCGGGGTTTCACCAGTGAACTGCTAAAACCCTAATGATAATAAATAAATGAAGGTTAGACAGCACACAGAGTAAATAAATTAGGTAATAAACAGATTTCTGTAATTATTGTAGTTCTTCATCTGAATTTAAAAATGACAAACATTCCAACCATGGTCCTAATGAAACTATGACAAACAGATCAATGCTAGTTTTACCAGAAATAGAACAAACACAAACTCAAGATAGTACATTTGGATAATGCACCGGTTTACATACCTACAACACTAACAATACAAGCTGCTCTTATCTGAGATTTGCAAACAGCACAATCATGACATGACTAACAGGTTTAGTACAATCATAACAGCAGAAAGCACATTTTGTAATCGTTTGCACTCACTTATACATCTACTAGCTAATCTGTCATGCAGACATTTGTAAAATGACAAAATCCTTAAAAAAAGGTAGAAACCCATTTGTCTTGCTATAACAATTTGGCCC
Organism: Dallia pectoralis; assembly: GCA_029465975.1. NCBI lineage: Eukaryota > Metazoa > Chordata > Actinopteri > Esociformes > Umbridae > Dallia > Dallia pectoralis. The sequence goes on along the minus strand of CM055740.1, from coordinate 14,155,875 downwards.
TTAGGTCTTTCTATCCAAGAACAGTTCTTAGCTCTGCTCGGGGGAGTATACAAGTATGCCTATGATATCATAAGTGTTTTCAAGTAACCCCTGTGGTGTACCCCTAAGGGTCCCAGGACCTCTGGTTGGGAACCACTGATCTAATCTACCACAGACCATGACATGTGCCATGTTGAGATCAAAGTTATTGACATAATGTTTTAGCTCATCAGAGCCGGCTGGTTTTCAGTTCTACCTCGTCATAACTTGCTCACACCTGGTGTCCCAGGTCCAAATAGATCCCTGATTTGGACCAGAGTTTAGCTTTAGGGCCCCTACTGGATGATATCGCCATATAAATAAATGCTCACATTATTGATACCTTTTCTGTAATCGAGACATATTTCACTAGCTTAGCCTGCCATACTGTTCGACAAAACAAACAGTGTCCATGAAGTAGCAACAAAGTCTTTGGGCAGAACACACTAATGACAAAACAACATTTGAGAATTTGGACCCTATATTTGTAGGTTTACAGAAGCACAGCTATAACCATTTAAATTACCGAGTTAAATGAAGAAGCCCTGGTAAATAACTAAAATAAAGCATATGAATACTATGCTAAAGATGGCCAATGCAAATTTTAAAACGAACATTTCTGGAATGAGTAGATGATGGTGCTAATGTAAACAAACAACATAATTCCTTGTAGGACTTTATCACAGTATTTCAAGTTTCATTGAAGGGGTAGAGAGTGCATTTGGAGGAATTGCAGACTTTACTGTCATTTCATGCTCAGCATGGGACACAATTCTAGACGGACAGGGTAAGGTATATTCTAAATCAAGTTCAAAAACATTATTTTTAACGCTGCCTCAGACTCTTTAGTTGGTGTTAATTAACCTGATTTGGGTTTTTTAACACATACATCTGCAGACAAACAGTGTTTCTCCTATGTCAGGGTTTCAAAAAATAAATTGGCTAAAAGTAATTAAAACGCTTTTCTGAGGTTCCCGTTGCATACAGGAAAAATCAGCAGATCTTAAAATTGCAGTTGATTGCAGGAAAACAATCTATTCTCTTCAAGAAGTTAGGAATATAGCCGTTTCTGCTTGAAGTATGCATCAAATCGAGAGTTGGCATAGTCCTGAAACAACAAAGATGCTGTAAGAGTCTCTTTTCATTGATTAACCTTTGGTTTACCCCCCACACAACAACATGAGATAAAACAACTAGTAAAATATTAACCTATGGTTTACCCCCCACACAACAACATGAGATAAAACAACTAGTACAATATTAACCTATGGTTTAGCCCCACACAACAACATCAGATTAAACAACTAGTACAATATTAACCTATGGTTTAGCCCCACACAACAACATGAGATAAAACAACTAGTACAATATTAACCTAGGGTTTAGCTCCACACAACAACATGAGATAAAACAACTAGTACAATATTAACCTATGGTTTAGCCCCACACAACAACATGAGATAAAACAACTAGTACAATATTAACCTATGGTTTACTCCCCACACAACAACATGAGATAAAACAACTAGTACAATATTAACCTATGGTTTACTCCCCACACAACAACATGAGATAAAACAATTAGTAAAATATTAACCTATGGTTTACTCCCCACAACAACATGAGATAAATAAACTAGTAAAATATTAACCTATGGTTTAGCCCCACACAACAACATGAGATAAAACAATTAGTACAATATTAACCTAGGGTTTAGCCCCACACAACAACATAAGATTAAACAACTAGTACAATATTAACCTATGGTTTAGCCCCACACAACAACATGAGATAAAACAATAACTACAATATTAACCTAGGGTTTAGCCCCACACAACAACATGAGATAAATAAACTAGTACAATATTAACCTATGGTTTAGCCCCACACAACAACATGAGATAAAACAATTAGTACAATATTAACCTAGGGTTTAGCCGCACACAACAACATGAGATAAAACATAAAACAGACAGACATAATCTGTAAATAAAATATGCATGAAAAACCATATGAATGACACGGATATAAGTTACATTCTGGACCACCACAGTATTTGTTCATACAAATGAGGTAAAATTTGGGTAAAATATCCCTCTTTTGTACAGAATCCACTACTAATGAAGTTTACCAGTGCACTTACCATGTATCCAAACTCGATTTTGGATATCCTGGCTTGAATGATGGACCACAGGCCCCAGAGGAAGTGAGACGCCAGGGCAAACCTGTAAGACAACCAGTCATCCATGAAAACCATAAACCAAGACTAAAAACGGATTTTGATAGGCAGCAGATAGCAGAGTGGTTGGTGTGCAGAGCCAATAACCTGCAGGTATAAATCAAAGTGCCGCCAATGTTGAAACATATGTCCTTGTGTATTCAAAAAAGTACCAACATATCAATGCATGTAATAAGATTAAATGTACTATGCTACTGATCTAACTACACAAGGTGAAATTAAATGATTGAAAATCTTTATAACTAATAAGAAATCAAAAATGAGCATGCATTTTTTGTGAGTATTACTTTTTGAAGTAACCGGTTACAGCCACTACATCATTGAATACATAGTCAATATTTAGTCAAACGCCTTTGGCGAGGAGAGGCTTAGAGCTGTTTGCGAACACACATACTGCCTGGATGAAGAAACCTTTTTTCAGACAGAAGCTACAAAAGCAGCTCAAGATGACAAAAAAGCCAATTCCTCCATTGCCCACAACAGTGCAGACATCGAAAACGGCAATTTGCTGAAATATTTAGGAAAGTAACGCTGGTTGTGAAAAAAAATCTGAATAAAGCAAGAGTGAAAACAATACTGGATCAGCAGCATTTTCATTGTTGAAAGAACTAATGGCAACAAAAATAAATGAGGTTCGTCACTGATTTAGCGTTTTTCTTTTGGACAGGTGAATTGATTTATTCACGATACAAATTGTTTATAATTGCAAGCTTGATTAGTTATCGCTTTCTTTCTGGACAGGCAAAATGATGTTGTGCATTATTAGACCGGTTGTAAAGCTTGATATTGTTTGAAACTAGCCAACTGTAGCTTATGTAGTGGATGCAGTAAGGCTAGTTAATGTTAGCAAATTGAAAAGGACTGAGTTTTCACAGTATTATATACATGGTTTCATTGCAGCTGGCATGTAACAAATATGTATAATTTTATTTGTAAACCTTACAACGTCTACCCCAAAGAAACACTTATAAATTGATGGCTAAATTTGCTTCCTGGTATGTTGCATTGCATTTAGCTGGTTCTATGTAAAAAACAAATCTGTATGCTGTAACAATATTTTTTAGATATTCCTAGTGCAGCTTAAAGCAGAATTAGGTCAGGACAAAGACCAGTTTAGTTCTGGTCTACCTCTGTGTTCTTTAAAAACATAAACACAAATATAACGATGATGTCAGAATAATGTCTGTCAATACAAAGGGACGAAACAACACATTCCCTTTACCTTACAAGGTGAAAACTAGGGAGCTACTCCATATCACACATATGTTGGAAACATGGCAAGTAGGGTAAAACACATATTTATTGCACTTACATTGGGTAATAGTTCATAATTTTAGGAGAAATAAAAATGTAGTCTAATTTTCTTTTGAGGCAGCAAAATGTGAAGACTACAATGAATGTGTAGACTTTTACTATACATGTTGGCAAAAAAATAAAAACAGTGTTTCTTACCGATTGGCTTCAAACAGCATCTGTTGCTCTAAACAAGCTTGGTCCACATGCATGGTGTTCTCTGAACCGCTTCCAGTTTCTGCCAAGTACTTACGAATAAAATGAAGCTGCAAAAAAACGTCAGTGATGAGGGAGTCCATAAATTAAGCCATCTGACTTTTTGCAATGAAATAAGTACGCATTCACAATTGCGTTAGTTTTACAAATTGTTGAACCAAAGTCTAGGCTGTCTCCTGAAGTGCCTAGAAGTTATTCTAATGCTTCTTTGATCATGCTGTAAATAGATTACAAGCTAACCAGTACTGGAGTAGCACTATTTATGGACAAATACATAACAGTTCAGTACTCAAGATCGAAAATGAAAAGAGAATTAGCGTGCCCCAATATTTTGGTCATTTGGCAGATACACATATCCTGAGGAGATACAGACAGTGTAATTATATTTTTTAATTGGGTTAATGTTAAGCCATGTCTTTGAATTGGAGGGTGTTTTCCATTAAGTGTGGCCCGAGGCTGAAATTACCTGTTGTTCTCTGCTTGGGTAGTTGTCAGGTGTACACTTGTAGAAGGGCCACTGGTTGTATGTGTAGTCATAGCACCACTCACAGAAGTGGTTCCCAAAGTCAAATCCCCTAAAAAACACCACAAACAAATCACAGTACAACAAAACGGTCATAAATAAATACAATACAGTAAGATTCAATAGCCAATGTTCTTAGTACCAAGCTGTTTGTTTGTGATCGATCTGTATGGACTACAGGACTGTCACAATTATTACATAATCGCCTGATCGCGATTAATTACCCAGATCACATTTCTTTTATGGCAATGATATTTAGACAATGTTAATTATTATTTATATTATTTATTAGGCTTAGGACACTAATTGTGTAATACAATTTACATTAGACAATTAAATCGTTAATCGCAATTATTTGTGAGACAATTAATCGTCACCTAAAATGTAATTATCGTGACAACCCTAGCTATGAACATACTTAATATATAGTATATTCAACACGTTAACCAGCAATTTGTTGGTGTTAATGTACATAAAATAAAGGCATTTACCTGTAGTTGTAGCTGCTATACTCAAAGTCAATTAGCATTAGTTTTTTGGTGGTGTGCTCTATGTTCTCAAGCATCAAAATGTTACCTAACAATAAGAGACAGCAGGTTAGAACATTCCTACGTACCCCTTGACAGTTAGACTGGGAATTTCAGATGACTGGTGCAGTTTTTTAATAAAAGAAGTGTTTAATTCCTACAACTGCTAATATCTATGTTTAGCTTTTTCTTATGGTATCGTTTTTTTTCTCATTTATTATAAGTAGCGCAGATATCGATCAAGGCATTACAAGGGTTAATTAACTTCAGTGATAGACATGTTGAGCCAGTCCTAATTAGTGCCGAGCATAAAAACAAACATATTTATACTGGGGAAAGCATATTCAGAAAAGAGGAAGAAAAAAGATGCAGAATAATAAATGAAAAAACAGTGCCAAAATGTTACCTTCTTGCAAATCATTATGACAGAACACAACTGGCGATGGGGTTGCTGCCAACAACTCTCTGTTAGAGGGAAAGAGACAGTAGAAAGAGAACAGATTAATCTCACAACTACATGGTATGAGTAAATTATGTACATACATTATGTACATACTTCACCTTTGAGTGAACTACAGAGAGTATACAGCGATGTCAACAACATATACCTTATCACTCTGTACAATCTGTTACGGAGCAAAGGTCAAATGCATAACATACTAACCCATTATTATTTGAAAGACTTGATTACTTACTCACTCTCCTAAGTGTGATCAAGACAATAGTTACATGAAGCAGTAAGTTTTGGTCACCAAAGCTTAGCTTGGTAGTCGAATTGTACTGTTGTTAAGTCATTCATGTTCTTTGACTCCAGCAGTGATGGGCGGTAAGGACTAATGCAGAGATATGGTAACCCTAAACTCTATAACTACGCAATTTATAAATGGCTACATATGTGCGTACATATACAGATGTACAATAACAGTACAGTACAGATTTGTACACTATTGTCCTGTTTGCTCCAAAAGTTCGTATTTTAAATCTAACAATTACTAGGTTAACGCATGGATTCTCAATATTTATTTTTGGGTATTGTAGTATTGGTATAACCATTTTAAAAAGTCAACTGTGACATGTTTACACTGAGACAATGTGAAAATCAGTAATTTAACATGGGTGAAGGCCATTGAAGTTTGAAGTTGATTGTTATTACATCAGACAAGGCCATCAGACACAGAGGCCAAGTAGGCTAGTTTGAATGTGATGTTGAAAAACGATAAAGTATGTGAAAACTGCTATTTTCAGGCTTCTAAAAATCAATCTGTCAACTTTCCGAGTAATTGAAAGCTACAGTTGTTGAAAAAAATATAAGGGATTCAGGAAATAAACTATAAAGCAAAATTTTTGAATATACTTTGAAAACTGCATTGGATTGTAGTCATACTTGACAGTCGGGGGAATTATGAATTTACAGCCAGCCTACGTGAGCTGAAAGGAATGCATTTATAGGCAGGGGGCATTATGCCCACAGGTTGGCACCAACAGACATTATTGATGGTGCTGCATTAAAATACCATCCCTGTTTACCAGCCATTCCAACCTCTGTATCCGTAGCCATTCCAACCTCTGTACCCGTAGCCATTCCAACCTCTGTATCCATAGCATTCCAACCTCTGTATCCATAGCCATTCCAACCTCTGTATCCGTAGCATTCCAACCACTGTATCCGTAGCATTCCAACCTCTGTACCGTAGCATTCCAACCTCTGTACCCGTAGCATTCCAAACTCTGTACCCGTAGCATTCCAACCTCTGTACCCGTAGCCATTCCAACCTCTGTACCCGTAGCCATTCCAACCTCTGTACCCGTAGCCATTCCAACCTCTGTACCCGTAGCCATTCCAACCTCTGTACCCGTAGCCATTCCAACCTCTGTACCCGTAGCCATTCCAACCTCTGTACCCGTAGCCATTCCAACCTCTGTACCCGTAGCCATTCCAACCTCTGTACCCGTAGCCATTCCAACCTCTGTACCCGTAGCCATTCCAACCTCTGTACCCGTAGCCATTCCAACCTCTGTACCCGTAGCCATTCCAACCTCTGTACCCGTAGCCATTCCAACCTCTGTACCCGTAGCCATTCCAACCTCTGTACCCGTAGCCATTCCAACCTCTGTACCCGTAGCCATTCCAACCTCTGTACCCGTAGCCATTCCAACCTCTGTACCCGTAGCCATTCCAACCTCTGTACCCGTAGCCATTCCAACCTCTGTACCCGTAGCCATTCCAACCTCTGTACCCGTAGCCATTCCAACCTCTGTACCCGTAGCCATTCCAACCTCTGTACCCGTAGCCATTCCAACCTCTGTACCCGTAGCCATTCCAACCTCTGTACCCGTAGCCATTCCAACCTCTGTACCCGTAGCCATTCCAACCTCTGTACCCGTAGCCATTCCAACCTCTGTACCCGTAGCCATTCCAACCTCTGTACCCATAGCATTCCAACCTCTGTATCCATAGCATTCCAACCTCTGTACCCGTAGCCATTCCAACCTCTGTACCCATAGCATTCCAACCTCTGTATCCATAGCATTCCAACCTCTGTATCCATAGCATTCCAACCTCTGTATCCATAGCATTCCAACCTCTGTATCCATAGCATTCCAACCTCTGTATCCATAGCATTCCAACCTCTGTATCCATAGCATTCCAACCTCTGTATCCATAGCATTCCAACCTCTGTATCCATAGCATTCCAACCTATGTATCCATAGCATTCCAACCTCTGTACCCATAGCCATTCCAACCTCTGTACCCATAGCCATTCCAACCTCTGTACCCGTAGCCATTCCAACCTCTGTACCCATAGCCATTCTAACCTCTGTACCCATAGCCATTCCAACCTCTGTATCCGTAGCCATTCCAACCTCTGTACCCATAGCCATTCCAACCTCTGTACCCGTAGCCATTCCAACCTCTGTACCCATAGCCATTCCAACATCTGTATCCAAAGTAGGGGTGTGCGATATGACGATATTTAATCGTGGACTATAAAAATGTCTCCACGATTCACTTTTTCGGAAATATCGTAGAATCGCGCTCCAGTGCACATTCAATTAGATGCAGATCTATGGCGTTTTTTCAGCTACGTATCAACATGCAATGCGCGGTGCGCTAGATGTCAGCGTGTTAACACTAGAAGCGCCAACAGCCCATGCCCGCGGGCGTTGCAGTTAGTAATTAAAATAAATATATAATGTTGAAAAGCTACAGCCTCGTTCTTCCATGACTTTTCCTAAATACGTGCATTTTACCTTGTCCCGTTTTCAGAAACTGGACGCGTTTTGGTCTGATCTCGTTTTGGTCCGATCTATATTGGACACCGTTTTGGTCTGGTCTATATGAAACTGGATCCGTTTTGGTCTGGTCTATATAAAACTGGATGCGTTTTGGTCTGGTCTACATGAAACTTGACGCGTTTTGGTCTGGTCTACATGAAACTTGACGCGTTTTGGTCCGATCTATATGAAACTGGATATATGTAACGGATTAAGCACTGCTGTCTCATGTGCACTCATAACATCACTAATGAACACTGTGCGCAGTGCAACCGGTTAGTATGCGTGTCCTGCTCAGGCAGACCAAATCTGCGAGAAAATACATAGATAATAGATTGATTGGCTTGGTTGAATTTGAATGAACTAGAAAAAAGAGGTAGGCCTACGTTTATAAAGAAATATATGTTTTACTAAATAAACAGAACGAAAATATAAAACGAAATTGATTAATGTATCTACCGGGTAACAGCAGAATATACCCGACGGTGACCAATATACAAACTGTGTTGTAAAATACGTGTTTCATTGTCTATAGTGTCTTAGTTACTGGGCTGTAATTACTATAATACATTTTACAAATGTAAATGATCGAATTATACACTGTAGCCTAATGTTTTTATTTCAACAGTCTGTGTTGCAATATATACGGCCAATCATGCGCAAATCATTTGATTGCACGTCGCTTGTGATCTAAAATGTTTTAGCATTTATTACATCAAAATAGGACATACAGTTTGATGGATTTTCATTTATTCGATCTTTAGAAATTTAAATATCATAGCCTGTGCATTTTAAAATCATGGTTTTAATTTTGTATTGTATGGTTACATAAGACAATAAATAGGCTACATACTATTTTAGTAAAATGTTTTACTTGATAATTCATAATTCATCCTAATTCATTTAATTCAGGATGATAACACAGTAGATCATCTGATGCTGTAGATGGATGGCAGGTTACACAGTGAATGGATGGTGAAGCTGCGGATGAGAATGAAGGTGCTTCTTTGCACCATTGCACTTCCATTAAATATACACGTGATTAAAATATGCTACTTTAACATTTTTTTCCCTTTTATGTTTTGTTACCTTGTATCGCTATATTTTTTAAATGGAGATATAATTTTCTTGTATTGCAGCTCAGTAATTTGCAAAATAGTCTTAAAAAGCAACATGAAAAAGAATCGTGATAAAATCGTGAATCGTGATTTTTCCTGAAAAAATCGTGATATGATATTTTTCCCATATCGCCCACCCCTAATCCAAAGCCATTCCAACCTCTGTACCCGTAGCCATTCCAACCTCTGTATCCATAGCATTCCAACCTCTGTATCCATAGCATTCCAACCTCTGTATCCATAGCATTCCAACCTCTGTATCCATAGCATTCCAACCTCTGTATCCATAGCATTCCAACCTCTGTATCCATAGCATTCCAACCTCTGTATCCATAGCATTCCAACCTCTGTATCCATAGCATTCCAACCTCTGTATCCATAGCATTCCAACCTCTGTATCCATAGCATTCCAACCTCTGTATCCATAGCATTCCAACCTCTGTATCCATAGCATTCCAACCTCTGTATCCATAGCATTCCAACCTCTGTATCCATAGCATTCCAACCTCTGTATTCATAGCATTCCAACCTCTGTATCCATAGCATTCCAACCTCTGTATCCATAGCATTCCAACCTCTGTATCCATAGCATTCCAACCTCTGTATCCATAGCATTCCAACTTCTGTATCCATAGCATTCCAACTTCTGTATCCATAGCATTCCATCCTCTGTATCCATAGCCATTCCAACCTCTGTACCCATAGCAATCCCAGCCTCTGTATCCGTAGCCATTCCAACCTCTGTATGCATAGCCATTCCAACCTCTGTACCCATAGCCATTCCAACCTCTGTACCCATAGCCATTCCAACCTCTGTATCCAAAGCCATTCCAACCTCTTTATCCATAGCCATTCCAACATCTGTATCCATAGCTATTCCAACCTCTGTATCCATAGCCATTCCAACCTCTATATCCATAGCCATTCCAACCTCTGTATCCATAGCCATTCCAACATCTGTATCCGTATTCCGTAGCCATTCCAACCTCTGTATCCGTAGCCATTCCAACCTCTGTACCAATAACAATTCCAACCTCTGTATCCGTAGCCATTCCAACCTCTGTATCCGTAACCATTCCAACCTCTGTATCCGTAGCCATTCCAACCTCTGTATCCGTAGCCATTCCAACCTCTGTATCCGTAGCCATTCCAACCTCTGTATCCGTAGCCATTCCAACCTCTGTATCCGTAGCCATTCCAACCTCTGTATCCGTAGCCATTCCAACCTCTGTGTCCGTAGCCATTCCAACCTCTGTGTCCGTAGCCATTCCAACCTCTGTGTCCGTAGCCATTCCAACCTCTGTGTCCGTAGCCATTGCCTTCCACTGCCAATATCTAGCCTGCCACATCAGTGTCCTTTTCATTCATTCGTATGCCCAGCACCGTATGACTTACCGGAGACTCTCCAGCTCTGCAGGGAGGTTATACTTAATCAGCTTGTTGTATTTCTTGATATGAGCCTCACGTTTGAACGTCAAGTTCATCACCTGATCCATGTACCTGACACACAACAGTGAGCGTCATAAAAGCATTGCAAAACAACAGGTAATACTACTTGAAAAGCGGTTATCTGATATCCATTATTTACTATCTACAGTACTCACCTGTCAGTACTTGGTGCCGGTTAGGTTTTTAATTAAGACAGTGAAAGAGTCCTATTTTTTCCGTACCTTTCAATGGTCCCAAACAGCCACTTGGGTTCTTTGTTAAATGGCATAACCATCTTGTGAAAGCAGCCCAGTTTTGAAGCGATCTCAGCGGAAAGTTCAGGAACAAAGAGTTGCTCTGTACGAAGACGGTTGCTCTGGGAAATAACCACACATTTATTGGCCTTTACACTCAGATTCCCTGTTAAATGTGGCCCCTCCCGTTCTACAACATTAGATTAATATCCATCATCATCCAGTTTTTCAGTATAAGCCCACAGCCTAGGTTGCTACATTTGGCCATTGGAACATCAGTAGAGGTGTTTATGCTGCATGTTTGTTTCTCTGTACCGGCATGTACTGCTCCAGACGTCCCTCAGGGAAGATTCCATACAGCTTGGGACCCAGTGCTCTTTCCGCCAAGATGGCGAACATCACGCTCTCCAGGACCAGTGAATCCACTCCCTACACACATAGTAGTTCATTGTTAGGCATACTACCTTTGTAATGACATGAGACCCATCGATCACTGATAGCAGCAATTACAGCAAGATATTTAGTAGAATATTGGCCATCAGGTGGGTTAGAAACAAAACATTTCCCAAAACCTTTGGATACAGTTAATAGGGTAACTGTATCTATTAAGCCTTTGTAGCCTTTAAGCCCACTGCTGGATTGAAAACAAAATATGCTTTGTGAAATGTACAACCCCAATTCCCCAAAAGGTGTGACAGTATGGAAAACGCAAAAAAACGAACAAAAAGAATAATTTGGAAATTGTATTCACCCTGTACTATATTGAAAAGACATTTCACGTTGAAAGTATGCAGTGATATAATTTAGATTTCCAGAGAGCTGATATGATAGCCTGATTTATTAAACCAAGAACATACAAAGGTCAACTAAATACTATAACAATAAAGACTATAGCTAGATATAACACATGAACCATCTTGAATATAGTGGGCTTGACTAGAGGTGTCTGACCTGTAGGATGGCCCCATACACTCGTAGCAGAACCCGACGAGGCTCATCTCCAACAGCTTGGACATGGTCTGGTAAACTGCACATGTACAGCAGGTTACTGAGTCCACCACTGTGAAAGGAGAGAGGTCGGAGAGTGAGCGAGAGATCGTGACGAGGGATACAGCAGAATAAGAGAGAAGAGAAATAGAGAATAAAGAGGGAGAAAGCGAGAAGTGGAGAGTGTAAGAGAAGGGGAGGGAACAAAACAGCATTTGAGAGCAACAGATAATACCTCCGGAGAAGTTTGGAGAAGCTAAGGAGTAGGACTTTCGGTCGGCACCAAAATCTCATCTCTCATCTCATCTTCAACCGCTTATCCGGGGTCGGGTCGCGGGGGTAGCAGCTCTAGCAGGGGACCCCAAACTTCCCTTTCCCGGGCAACATTAGCCAGCTCTGACTGGGGAATCCCGAGGCGTTCCCAGGCCAGTGTGGAGATATAATCTCTCCACCTAGTCCTGGGTCTTCCCCGAGGTCTCCTCCCAGCTGGACGTGCCTGGAACACCTCTCTAGGGAGGCGCCCAGGTGGCATTCGTACAAGATTCCCGAACCACCTCAACTGGCTCCTTTCTACGCAAAGGAGCAGCGGCTCTACTCCGAGTTCCTCTCGGATGACTGAGCTTCTCACCCTATCCCTAAGGGAGAGGCCAGCCACCTTTCTGAGAAAACCCATTTCGGCCGCTTGTACCCGCGATCTCGTTCTTTCGGTCATGACCCAGCTTTCATGACCATAGATGAGGGTAGGAACAAAGATTGATCTGTAGATCGAGAGCTTTGCCTTTCGGCTCAGCTCTCTTTTCGTCACAACGGTGCGGTGAAGCGAATGCAACACCGCCCCCACTGCTCCGATCCTCCGACCAATCTCCCGCTCCATTGTTCCCTCACTCGCGAACAAGACCCCGAGGTACTTGAACTCCTTCACTTGGAGTAAGGACTCATTCCCTACCCGGAGTAGGCACTCCACTGGTTTCCTGCTGAGAGTCATGGCCTCAGATTTAGTGGTGCTAACCCTCATCCCAGCCGCTTCACACTCGGCTGCGAACCGATCCAGTGAGTGCTGAAGGTCACCGACCGATGAGGCCATCAGGACCACATCATCCGCAAAAAGCAGTGATGTGACCATCAGCCCACCGAACGGGAACCCCTCCCCCCCATGACTACGGCTTGATATCCTGTCCATGAATATTACAAACAGGATTGGTGACAAAGCGCAGCCCTGGCGGAGGCCAACCCCCACCGGGAACGAATCCGACTTACTGCCGAGGACACGGACACAGCTCATGCTTTGAGCAAACAGAGATTGAACCCAAAATGCACCAAAATGCTTCTGGAAAACCGTTCGGCACCTCAGAAGGGGAAAACGGGGAACCACCCAAGCTGTGTACAGTAAGGATGGGACACTGTTGACCTCAACTGATGATGTGATCGGGCGCTGGAAAGAGCATTTTGAGGAGCTCCTGAATCCGACCTACACGCCCTCTAGTATAGAGGCAGAGCTGGAGGCTGATGGAGGGTCATCGTCAGTTTCCCTGGGGGAAGTCGCTGAGGTAGTCAAACAACTCCACAATGGCAAAGCCCCAGGGACTGATGAGATTCGTCCAGAAATGCTAAAAGCTTTGGGTGGGGAAGGGCTGTCTTGGTTGACACGCCTCTTCAACATTGCATGGAAGTCTGGGACAGTGCCAGAGGAGTGGCAGACCGGGGTGGTGGTTCCCCTCTTCAAAAAGGGGGACCAGAGAGTGTGTGCCAATTACAGAGGTATCACACTCCTCAGCCTCCCTGGTAAAGTGTACTCCAAAGTGCTGGAAAGGAGGGTTCGGCCAATAGTCGAACCTCGGATTGAAAAGGAACAATGCGGTTTTCGTCCTGGCCGGGGAACCATGGACCAGCTCTTTACTCTCGCAAGGATCCTGGAGGGGGCCTGGGAGTATGCCCATCCAGTCTACATGTGTTTTGTGGATCTGGAGAAGGCGTATGACCGGGTCATTGTGTGGAGGTGCTGCGGGAGTATGGGGTGAGGGGGTCTCTTCTCAGGGCCATCCAATCTCTGTACGCTCAAAGCATGAGCTGTGTCCGTGTCCTCGGCAGTAAGTCGGATTCGTTCCCGGTGGGGGTTGGCCTCCGCCAGGGCTGCGCTTTGTCACCAATCCTGTTTGTAATATTCATGGACAGGATATCAAGGCGTAGTCATGGGGGGGAGGGATTCCCGTTCGGTGGGCTGATGGTCACATCACTGCTTTTTGCGGATGATGTGGTCCTGATGGCCTCATCGGTCGGTGACCTTCAGCACTCACTGGATCGGTTCGCAGCCGAGTGTGAAGCGGCTGGGATGAGGGTTAGCACCTCTAAATCTGAGGCCATGACTCTCAGCAGGAAACCGGTGGAGTGCCTACTCCGGGTAGGGAATGAGTCCTTACTCCAAGTGAAGGAGTTCAAGTACCTCGGCGTCTTGTTCGCGAGTGAGGGAACAATGGAGCGGGAGATTGGTCGGAGGATCGGATTCGCTTCACCGCACCGTTGTGACGAAAAGAGAGCTGAGCCGAAAGGCAAAGCTCTCGATCTACCGGTCAATCTTTGTTCCTACCCTCACCTATGGTCATGAAAGCTGGGTCATGACCGAAAGAACAAGATTGCGGGTACAAGCGGCCGAAATGGGTTTTCTCAGAAAGGTGGCTGGCCTCTCCCTTAGGGATAGGGTGAGAAGCTCAGTCATCCGAGAGGAACTCGGAGTAGAGCCGCTGCTCTTTTGCGTAGAAAGGAGCCAGTTGAGGTGGTTCGTGCATCTTGTACGAATGCCTCCTGGGCGCCTCCCTAGAGAGGTGTTCCAGGCACGTCCAGCTGGGAGGAGACCTCGGGGAAGACCCAGGACTAGGTGGAGAGATTATATCTCCACACTGGCCTGGGAACGCCTCGGGATTCCCCAGTCAGAGCTGGCTAATGTTGCCCGGGAAAGGGAAGTTTGGGGTCCCCTGCTAGAGCTGCTACCCCCGCGACCCGACCCCGGATAAGCGGTTGAAGATGAGATGAGATAATACCTCAACAGGGACTAATAGTAACTATTTTCGCACCTGCCAAGTATCACAACATACAAACATACTTATATAAATAAATGTATATTTACTAATTAAGCTAACATCAGACAAACGCATTAATATATGCGTTAACATGTGTTTTAACATGTGCGTCAATATGCGTTAATCACAGACTCACAGTTATATCCTGACACGTGTACATGTTTGAGTACTCATTACTAGAGCTTTCACAATTATTAAGTAATCGCCTGATCGCAATTATGTACCCAGATCGCAATTATGTACCCAGATCGTAATTATTCACCCAGATCACAATTTATTTTAACTTTTTGGATGATCTTTAGATTCCAAAAAATACATGAAGACCATAATGAAGGTTAAACAGTTAATACAGTTCCATCATTCATTGTCAATAAATGACTTCTTCATAAGGCTTATGTGTATTATTACAATATAAGTTGTATTATTTATTAAGCTTAGGACACTAATAGTGTAATACAATTAACAATGTAGATGGCTGGGTACGTTTGATTAATAGACATATCGCACATTTTTACTGTACTTACTACTTCAGTCAAACTTCTTCACTATCCTTGCTGGGGACAGTGGATATCCCCTCAAGCAGTATCTGTTTACGGCTTTCCTCACCTCACCACAAAATCAACATAACATTGCATACTTTCCGGGACATTTTTGGTGTGATATTGCGATAACGGGATTGAGCCGATATATCGTGCCTCCCTTCTAGGAAGACACGCCCCAACCCAAGCGGGCCGTGTGCACCCAAGTAGCGAGGGCCACATCTCGTGAGAGATTACGCGACTTGCGAGGTGAGCGAGCCAACAGTGTGCACACGTATCTTAACGTCACAATGCTCACCTGACAATGGTGATGTGAAAATCTCCCTCCGGAATAGTCTTCCATGACCCAGAGAGGAAGTCTCGGCACCAGGCGAACGCCCTGCTCCTGGTGTCTCTGTCCACCTCCTCCGTCCGTCCGTCTCGGTACGATTCGGCTTCAGAGTCGTCGTCTCCGTTCGGTCCCCGCGGACTCGGAGCCAGGAGGTTGCGGTTACTGACGCATTGAGTGTCCCCCGCCCCAGCCGTTATAATCTCCATGGTTGGATCAGTGCTTTCCGTCGTCAGTGTGGGAACCGGGTCCGGTTTCTCAGGCGCCACTACACCGTGACACTCCGTCAGATTTCCGCCAGACTGGGTCGCAGTTTACAGCTCGGCTTCCTCGTAGTTTCCGAAATGCAGTCACAGGCAAATTAAGTTAGCGAGTTGTCTAAGTTAACTTGGATTAGCTGGCATGAGTTAGCTAACCGGTTACTACCACTTGCATCACATACACTGTAAACTAATCGATAATGTAAATTAGGCAGAACAGTTAACAGTTTGTAAACAGTACTGTATAGCTAAATAACCGCACACACTCCGTGTCTAAACGTTAGCTAAAGGGATACGACGTATGCGATTTCCATATTTCTTAAATGTTGAACTATTTAAAGTTAAAACGAGGTGCATTTATCCACCTGCAATACAGCAATGAATTACATATGTCACCTCAGTAATAAAATAGGTGTGAATATGTCTACCTGCTTGAGATGCTTCCGTTTGAGCGACTATTGTAGGTATACACGCTGGGAGACAGTTCGCAGCAGACGGTTTTTGTGTCATTTATTTGTCCTGGGTTTTTTGCTCAAACATCAATCAGTTGAAGAATAAATACACAACTATTCCCGATTTAATATCCGCACGGCAGACTCAATTAACCGGGCAGAGATATTTCCGTTACACGCGAATTAACTTAGTAAAAACTGGTTGGACTGTCGTAAAGTCAGCAACATTAAGATAACGTTTTCCGGGTCATGGAATTGTGGAACATTTTAAAATAAAAGTCCCAAACATTAGTAGAAAGATACCGTAAAACTAGAGATTTATCAAAAACGAATTGTGTGTTCATTTTTAGATTACTTTCCGTATAAGAGAGTTTGAAAACATGTTGCATGGTGAAATACATGCGGGCAATGTAAATTACTTTTCATGGAATTCATATTGCCTAGTAGCAAGATTTAAGTTTTATGTGCTGCAGAGATTGCCCCCGTAGTTTTTCAGGAAACTTTTATTTTTTTAAATTTAACTTTTATTTATCAAGGGAGACTCATTTGCAAGTGCTCTGGGAACATGACCTCACAAATACAACAACAATTAAGGACAAATACAAACAAATAACAGATACAATGACAGAACATAAAACATTTCAGTCAATTAAAACTAAGTAAATCCTCACTATTAAAAAAACAACATTCTTTTTTTAAATTGACACATAGAAAGCAAGGAACTACCCAACAATTTCTAAGACAAACCAATTTTGGGATCTTGTATTGAATCCCGACAATATGTGTCAATAGTGATGTTAAGTATACCGGAAGCCTGTGGAGTAAGGCTTTGTAAACACAAATAGAGTAATGGTGAGATCTACGCACTTTTTAGGAGGCCAGCCAACTTTCTGGTATGAAATGCAGGGATGAGTTTTATAACTGTTTAAAGTAATAAAACCCAGGGCACCATGATAGCAACTTCAATGTTGTAGCAGATGCACTTTGGTTTATTGTATCCCCATATTCTATCACTGGCAAGAAAGTTTACTGGACAATTTGTTTCATTTTCTCCAAGGATAAGCAATATTTGTTTAATTAGAAGAAACCCACTTTACATTTAAGCTTTTAACAAGCTGATTGGTATGTTTCTAAAAGGTCACTGTCAATCCAAATTAGAAGGTATTTGTATAAGAGCACCCATTCAATTATAGAACCATCCAAAGAGTGAAGCTGTAAAATGCCATCAGAGACCAATTAGAGCTGCTAAGTGAAACCATCTCTGTCTCCTGACCCAGTTTGAAGCCATGTATTCAGCCACATTTTCACAAACAATGTTTCAAGAACAACTTGATTATGTTTTTTAAAAAGGGATCGCTGAACTTCATATCTTTGCAAATCATTTGCTTAACATTCCTATTCTAAATACTTCCAAGCAACTGGAATTTGAGTTTTGACCATGGACCTTTACTGTATATTTCCTACTTAGTATTTACTGCAGCCAATACAATTGTTTTTGTGCTATGAGGCAATATACATTTCATATTCAGTTGATTACAGTGCATTGCATTGGCGCCTAAGGAGGAGGTGGACAATATAAGCTTGCTGGATGTAACACAGAATGGCAATTGATTTTACATTATTGTCAAACACTACGCTCTCCAAACATACATTCACTGTGGAACATTAAATCTTTTTTCGCTATGAGGCAGTATATGTATTTTCAAACCAATTTTTTATGCAAATGTAAACGGATCAACGGATATCGAAAACTGTCATTGTTTTGGCAATTATTGTCAAAAAATATCTGTAACTAGAATTTTGAAATTCTACATTATTCAGTGACCAGGTAGTGTTTTTTTATGTTGCCTGTATGGGTCACAGTGTATCTATTATAAATAATAATTTATTATATAAAAAAAATACAACATAGACTGCAACAAATTTCAAACAATATGTTAGGTGCAATATGCAATTGTCCAGTGAGAGTTCTGAGTGAATGTGAATGTGGGGATTCTGGCTATAGTCTGTTTGGTTCCCAGGAGCATGTTCATGACTCTAAAAAATGTTTGGCTAGCAGGGATGTTACTTCACAGTTTCAACAAAAATGTCAATCAATCAAAATGCAGATATTGTAGATTCTTCAAAGTAGCCAGGCACCCAGGCAGCTTTGCACACACTTATCATTCTCTAAACCAGCTTCATGGTGTGATTCAGGCTCGGGAGGAAGGTAACTATATCTACTACATAAAAAGAATGCAAATCACCAGCTGTGGGCGCACTGCAATTAAGTTACCAAGTTGCTGTCAGTGTTGTACTGGAATCTCTTACCTGTTGCTGGAATCTCAGCGCCTAACATTTCCGGGCACACAAATGTTCTATCCCAAATCAATATGTACTGTAGCTGCCCCTTCAGAGCTATATAAACAACAAATTACTCACGAGTCCACTCAAATAAAGTGCACATTGTGTTTGGAATCCACAAGAGTCCACTGTAGTTCCAATAAACAATGTTATGAAGTGAAACATTTATTTTTCCAATGAACATTTATTTAAGTTCCAAAGAGTTCCAATTAGGCCTATTTGGTTTACCTAATGTACAACATGCATTATAAATGACGATAGCTATGTCCCCCATGGTTAATGGATTTCCCTACTCAGTATCCAGGCACATGATGTGGGTCCAGTGTTGGAAGGATGCAGGAGTCTTTCTTTCAAAGTGGGGGTGAGCGCAACAGGTCAAAGGTAATTTAGACACGACACTGTTGACTGCTTCGGCACTGGCACAATGATTGTGGTCATAATGCCGTGGTGGTAGTGAATCACAGTGTTGTGTCATGTCATATTGACATCGATGACGTACCCTCATTTCTGTGTTGGTCCAAAAGTTTTTTTTTTCTTTTTCTGTTGTATGTGTTAACATTGTTATGTTTTTGTCACATTCTTTTCAGTTTATGTCGCCACGATCTTTCTTCTCTGTCTTCCCTTTTGTTTTTTGAGCATTTTTCACAGGTGCTACATTTTTATTCTTGGTGTATTTTGGAAGAAGAAATGAAGATCCATTAGGGCCTACCTACAAATTGATTTAACCTGTGTAAACAGTGCGTGAGGGTATTATGGAGGTAGGCCAATGAGGCATTCAAAAGAGCTATAGCCCAAAGGCCTAAAGCAGGTTAAATGACCTGTTTTCTCCACTTTAGATTGATTAGGGATCCAGGAAGATTTGTATGTCCATTATTAGGATCGTGCTCTGAGAAGCTTAAAGTACACCAGATCTAGAGCAACCTTACTTCGTGAATTGATTTCTTTCAAGATCACTGATCATGATATTATATAGCCACGTTTGAATTTATTCAAATTATACACATTTAATTATACATATTATATAACTACTGTATATTAGAAACTGATGTCCATATCACTGCGAGATATTCATATATTATAGCACTGTAAACAGTCTGACACAGTAATGAGCACAGCAAGTAGTATTGTATTATTAAAAAAATATAATACTTATTGTACATTTTACTGTGATGTGCAGACTGTCATGTTCAACTTGCATATAATCTATGTTAGATTAACCATTTAAAAACAACAGCTTTGGTGATAATAATTTAAGATATTTCAACTCAAGAATTTGATGGATCCAATTAAATATTTGATACAAATGTTAGGTTAAATAACACATTTTGTATGCAGTCAGCACTAGAATTATATAATTATCCTTTGTACACATGAATATCTTGCTGACACGTCTGTATAAAAATGACAAATTAAGCAGAAAATGTACCTGAACACAACATGTCCATAAAATAACAATCAGCTAACATCCAACATTTCAGTCATGGCCTTGAATAAGGTCTCTGTGACCAATACATGTCATGTCGTTGGAGGTTTGACAGTTCTATCAGTATCTTGGTCTTTGGCAGTTCATCCATCTACAAATGATTGTCAGATAAAACTCAAAAGCTCACGGATTTGGTTGCATTGCATAGCTTGGCCCCTTCCAAGTTGTTGATTTTCTTTTACCTGCATCTTGAATAGATACTCAACGAAAGTCTAAGAACTGACAAAATTATTTACTTTGTTATTAAGGCACCAACTGTGACACACAGCTGTATTTGTATTTACCCCAAAAAACAAAGTTACAACAAGCTTGGCCCTTGGGGACTGCAAACTTCTGAAAATGGAGGACGAGGAGTTGGTCGGTCATGGCGCCGAAGATGGAACTCCCGCAGCAGAACCCAGCCAGCACGTACGAGACAGGCGCAGGGACAGAGAGCTTAGCAGTGGAATTTAATTGTTCTCTCAGTTGCATAAGTGTAACTAACTAAAAACTTAGTCAGAGTCAACAACTTAATAAGGTGCGAGACAGCACATAAATGTCCAACTAGACATAAACTTGAATCAAATAAGGACATAGTGAACATCCATAAACAAACATGTAACAGGTAACAATTCCACCCAAAGACATGACCAAACGTTGGAAACCCATATACACTACTAATGAGGGAATGGAATTATTTCACCAAATAAAAATGTATTTTCGCTTGTAATGCATTTGATGTAAAGCAGCAGGCAGATGTTACAACACATTTCTTCATGTTAACACAACTTTTAGAATCATAGTCATAATCAGGTGTTTTATTTAATTTAATATCCAATTCAAAATGGTAGACTTATATTACACACAGCGAATTGTTTCCCCAGAAGACATGCAACCAGGCATCAAGCCTCAAGCAGTATCGACAAAACACACTCCTATATAAAGGAAAATATCAATTTTGATTTTTGTAAAATTCTGCCCTCTGGAATAATGTGTGTGATTTCATTAAAGTCAAATCTCTACCTGAAATGACGCAAATGGATTTGTGAATTGTTAACCCTTTTGGTCACTGAACTGGTAAGCAAATTATCTAGCAGGTCAGCCTGGTGTTCAAGGGCCTCGTATGTGACCGTTGATTTCAGAGGTCTTTTTGACCGATACACTGCATGTCAAGCATACACAGTGTCAGGTCATTCACCTAGACAGCCGACTTTTTGTTCATCTTATCTAACTCCATGTGAAAAACAAAATCACTCTTGTGTTTTATTGAATTAATTAGAAAAAAACATTAAATAAAATAAGTTTACCTTTTTTGGATTACTTTTAAAGGCAAAATGCGAGTATGGAATTCTGTTCAAACTTTCTCTTAGCACTGTACCAACAAGTCGTATTGATGTGTTTTTAAAATGTAATGCATATATATCAACAATTGTAATTAACAAATGCAAACAGAATCCTTTTGTGGCACCAATACAAAAACATGCCAACGCCGGATAAAAAGAAATCCAAATACTGGATATTGGATGAAAGAGAAATATTTAGAAACAGTAAATACTTTTAATGACTTTGATTGTACTTCTATAATTGGATCCATGCCAACACATTTGATTGGCTAAACCCTGTCTCGTCAGAGCTAAAGAGTGAAATGATCCAGTGAGCAGGGGGTGGATTTACAATAGGTAAATAATGCTTCATCCGTTATAAAAGTGGAAGAAATATCTCCCTCCCTCTCACAGCATCCAGGCCACGTTGCAGGTCACTTCTTGTTGTTAAACTGTGGCAATGAAGTGGAGTGTAGTTTGTCTTGTGGCAGTGGCCATGCTTGGCTGTCTGTCTGATGCTCAACCCATATACACAAGACAGCAACCCAAAAGCAGGACCCCAGTGAAGATCCTACCAAAAGACCCAACCCAAAGTAAGCAACAATTTGAAACCCCGCTCGATTGGACTTTTCCAGCTGATCCAGTGCCAGAGCCCAGGGTTTATGGAAAGTCAGAAAAGAGAGCCCCGGTAGCTGCCACTTCAGTGCAAATCTTCTGCAATGAGAACATGATCCACGTTGAAGCCAAACAAGACCTGCTGGGGATTGGAGAGCTGATCCAGGTTGACGACCTTGTTTTGGGAGACTGTGCCCACACTGGATTTGACAACGTCAATCATGTGATCATCTTTCAGGCTGAGCTTCAGGCTTGTGGCAGCCATCTAACGGTATGAATTATAATGACGGAAAAAGTTGAATTATCAAACTATAAATTATATGAACTATAATGGCATGAACAATCGAAATCAAGAGAAATTATATTTCCGTGCCTGTTTTTTTTGTGATTTATGAATGTATTAACTCAGTGCTGTTTCCCAGATGACTGATGACTCGCTCATCTACGGCTACATGCTATATTACAAACCCCAATCTCAGTCAATGAGCACCGTCGTCAGGACAAATGAAGTTATGGTTTCCGTTGAGTGCCACTATCAAAGGTAGGAGAAGCATGCCTGTCGCCATGACGTAAGGAGATCTTGTCTTAATTAACTTGCCTGCCACAACAAAATTCATGTTACAGACCTACAGGCCAAACCTGCCCGCTCTGCAGTAGAACGAAAACCAAGCATATACAGGAAGTTGTTTCAGGGCTAATCTAAACCCAGACTAAACACATCAAACCTTAAAACAATATACACTACGGTTCAAAAGTTTGGGGTCACTTTCTAGTTTTCCATAAAAAATACACAACATAAGTTTGAATAAAAAATACAGCAAAATTATTAGAAAATGTAATTGAGAAGGTGAGAAATAATGATTTTTAATTTAAATTATATTTGGTATACTTTTGACTTTGCTTTATTCAAAGAATGCTCAATTGGCAGCAATTACAGCCTTGCAGAACTTTTATTTTGTTTAAGTAATCTGATTAGACTCGCCCTATGCTAAGCACCTCCCACAAGTTGAATTGGCTTGATGGGCACTTTCTACATAACATACGGTCAAGCTTCACCCCAACTAATTAGGGATGAGTTTTAGTGGCCACTCTATTAGAGACAGAATACTAGCTGATTGTTTTTTACTTAAATAATTTTTGCATAAATTAGAGCTGTGTGTTGGGTCATTGCTTCAATCAGGCATTGTCCACAGGTATACAGTAGCATGGAGTTGCAAAATGAAGTGATAACCTTCCTTCTTCAAGACCCCTTTTGCTCTGTACAAATATCCAAATTTACCTCCACCAAAGCACCCCCAGACCATTGCATTTCCTCCACCAAGCAAAAAAGAGACATCAAGCACTCCTCCAGCATCTTTTCCTTTAGTCTGCATCTCACAACAATTCTTCTTTGTGATCCAAAACACCTTAAACTTTGATTCATCTGTCCATAACACTTTTTTTCCAATCATTCTCGGTCCAGTGTCTGTGTTCTTTTTCCATCTTAATCTTTTCTTTTTGTTGGCCAGTCTGAGATATGGTGTTTTTCTTTGCAACTCTGCCAAGAATCTCGAAGTCGCCTCTTCACTGACATAATTATATGCATAATTAACGGATAATGTCTTGGTGCCAGATACTACAGAACACCTTCAGGGTTCTTGTAGAGTCCATGCCACGCCCGGACGGCGTCGTTTTGATGGCACACAAAGGACCAACAGCATATAAAGCAGGTGATCATATTGTTTTTGGCTCATCAGTGTATACAGTTCATCTCGAAGGTTTACATATATTAATTTGACTGTGCTGGGATTGGAAAATTAGAAGCAACTTACAGGCTTATTGACATCACTTTGAGTCAATTGGAGGTGTACCTGTGGATGTATTTCAAAGCCTACCTTCAAACTCAGCGCCGCTCCGCTTGACATCATGGAAAAATTCACCTCAAGTCTAGTTAATCTTTGGGAGCAATTTCCAACAACTGAAGGGACCTCATTCATTTGTACAAACAACAGTACGCAAGTAAAAATAATGGGACCACACAGTTCTGTCTCCTCACTTTGGTGAGAAAAGTGCAAATCTATCCCAGAACAACAGCAGAGGTAAACAAGTGTGTTTAACCACAGTAAAACAAGTGCTATATCGACTTTACCTAATAGGCTGGTTACCAATGAAGAAGCCACTGCTGCAAAACCACTATAAATAAGCCACACTACGGTTTGCAACTGTACGTCGGGACAAAGTTCATACTATTTGGAGAAATGTTCTCTGGTCTGATGAAACAAGGGGGAAAAAGAAGGAGGATTGCAAGTCGAAGAACAGCATCTCAACTGTTAAGCACAGGGGTGGCAGCATCATGTTGTAGGGGTGCTTTGCTGCAAGATGGACAGGTGCACTTCACTTTTTGGGTAGGAGTCTATTAGCATGGCACATCTTGAATTGACAATATTTGCCCACTCTTCTTTGCAAAAGCGCTCCAAATCTGTTAGACTGCAAGGTAATCTCCTGTGCACAATTCTCTACAGATCACCCAACAGATGTTCAATTGTAATCAGGTCTAGATTCAAGCTGGGCCATTCCGAAACGTTAATCTTGTTTTGGTGAAGCCATGCTTTTATAGATTTGGATGTGTGCTTTGTGTCGTTGTCGTGCTGAGAGGTGAACTTCATCTTCAGCTTTCTAACGGATGCCTCAAAGTTTTGTGCCAAAATTGCCTGGTAATTGAAACTGTTCATAAATCCCTCCACTCTGACTTAGGCCCCGGTTCCAGCTGAAGAAAAACATCCCCAAAGCATGATGTGTGCATGATACTGTGTATATGGTGTTCTTGGGGTGATTTGTAGTGTTGTTTTTGTGCCATAAATACCTATTGGAGTTGTGGCCAAAAAGTTCAATCTTGATTTCATCAGACCTTAACACATTTTCCCACATATTTGTGGGACTTGATGTTTATTTTTGCAAACTTCAGCCAGGCTTGGATATTTTTTTTAAGAAACACCTTCTGTCTTGCCATCCTTACCCCATAGTCAAAACTTATGAAGAATACAGTAGACTGTAGCAAACAGCCAGCACTTGCCAGAAATTCCTGCAGCTCCTTTAATTAATGTTGCTGTAGGCCTCATCGAAGCCTCCCTGACCAGTTTTCTTCTTTTCTTTTCCTCAATTTTGGAGGGACATCCAGTACTTGCTAATGTCTCTGTTGTGCCATATTTTCTCCACTTGATGATGACTGTGTTCACTCTACTCCATGGTATATCTAACGCTTTAGAAATTATTTTGTAACTTTCTCCTGACTGATATCTTTCAACAATGAGAACCCTCTGATGCTTTGGAAGATCTTTGTAGACCACTGCTCTGAGATTGTCACGAATGGGTAAACGGACATATGCACAGGGGGAACGAATGACATTTAATGAATAAAAATGTAACTTTAACTGAAAAGCACGAAACACGACAAGCAAATGTAACGATGGTTAAAAACCACACGAAGACCGACGACAAACACTGGGAGAGGAGGAACATAAATACGATGGTGATTAGGAAGACAGGTGAGGGCAATGAAACATTAAAACAAGAGTCCGTGCGCTAAACGAGGGAGAGAGGGCGTTGAATTTCACGCGCACGGCCATCTTGCCGTGCCAAAGCGTGACAGAGATGCAAGTAAGAAAATGTCAGGAAAATTGTAATGGAACAGCTGACCTTTATTTGTGATCAATCATCGTCACTCTAAATTATGGCAGGTGTGTACTAACTTCTGTTTAACATGAGTTGGAATGTGAGTGTTTAACTCTGAACACAGCCACATTCCCAGTTATAAGAGGGTGTGTCAATTTTTTCCACATCACATAAACCTGGGGTGTGATGACTTTTATATCCACTGTATGTAAACGTCCGACCTACTGGGAAAGTGATGAAAGTTGACATAAATTATTATCTTTACTGAAATTACTGGAATAAATTAAAGGCAACATTATGCAGTGGGGAAGGAATTGTTCTGGCATAGTTTTTTTCCACGTGTTCCCTTAGAGGGAAGGGTCCCTGTAAATGTTAAGTTATTCTGAATGATCCTCTTTATCCTATATTCAAATGTTTCTATTCTGATGGGAGTGGTCTCTTCCCAGAGGACAGTGCCTCTTTACTGATGAGATTTTAAACCAATCTGATAGATTCAGCTCTCCACCACCAACTTCAAAACAGCAAATGAGAGAACATCTTGAAGGGTGTTGGTCCTCAACGAGCCACTAGACCTGCTTCTATACACGTTGGCCTATATTCTACGTATCTCAGGAACTCTATAGAAGGGATGGAACGCCATTCTTCCAGAATAAATCCCAATATTGGTTATTTGGTTGATGGTGGTCCAAAGTTTCCCATTCTGTGGGTGAAGGTCTGTTGACTGCTAAGCTTATTGCAAATGTTTCACATCGTTTTCATAACTATTCAGTGACCCAGTGGTTGGGTGGATTGTCATCCTGGAATTGACCCAATGAAACCTCTTTCACAGTCTCTTATATCCCTTACTCTTCATCTTGATCTAAAATCAGGGTTTCCTGGGCATGCTTATCACTTTTGTCACATTCCACAAAGCATTGTAGGATGTTAATTGTTAAATTGTAACATGCAATGGACCGTTATGGAAGCATTTGCAATTGTCATGTTGCTCCACTATTTCATTCAGGTTTTTCTTGAATTTCCTATAATTTAAATAGTTTGCTTTTAAAGTTCTCAATACAATATGAAATAGCTTACACATATAATGACTCAGCTAAAGACATACAACATATTTGAAACACAATGGTATATTTACAGTGTATGAAACACTCCATCCCTCATGTAGGAAGCACAATGTGAGCAGCATGGCCCTGATCCCAGCCTGGACCCCATTCTCTGCTGCTAAGTACGCACAGGAGTTCCTGTATTTCTCCCTGAGGCTTATGACTGGTGGGTAAGGATAAACTGTAGACACGGTCCACTCCAGTGACAAAATAGAGTATGAGAAAACATAGCTTAAGTTCATGTAAAGACTGAAAACAAGTCGAACAACTTCTGAAATGTTACACTTTTTGTCTGAAAAAAACGTTAAAAAAAAATAGAAAAAATGTTGCCCAACAACTACTACTTTCGGAAAACGCTTAGCAAACTGGGATAATTAATCCCACTGTAATTTGCAGAAGAGGCCAATCTGATTATAATACACATTAGAGTATAGTATTGAAAACAGCTCTTATTAAGTCTGTCCATAGATCGTTTTGAAGGTTGGGCTGTTCCCAGGATATTCTTCTTAAGTTTTGCAAGCCATTTCCCAGTTTATTTGGCACACAATTTTGGAGTGTTGTCATGTTCAAAAGTGAAAGTTTTCTGTCAGAGGAAATCAGGTCATTCTTGGGATTAAGCATTATAATCATGATATTTGTAGATTCTGATTGTCTGCTTAATCCTACCAGAGACCTGGCCCAAAAAGGTCGCAGTTGGTCTCTTCTTAGCCTCCCCGATACACTTTCTTTTGCCCTCTCATCCATTTTGGCGGAACGTCCTGAACTTTGCGATGTCGCAGTGAAGGTGTCTTGCATATGAAATTATCTGAAATCCTTTTCCGAATTGGTTTATAAGTCAATATTGAAAATTAATCCAAAATAAGATGTATTATATAAATAAGGATCTCTTCTTAGCTCCATGGACCATCGCTACTTCCACAGAATTCCACCAAAAGATCTTCAAGGTGTCTAAAACTGATTATTTGTAGTAACTCTCAAGTAACTCTAAACACAGTTACAACCCCCATAATACAATCTGTGGCATTCAGTTTTTTATTTTTATTTGTAATAATTTTTCTTTTGATATTTAATAAAATACAGTTTTATATATTTTATAAAGCAAAAAGAGATTTGGCTTGATTTCAATCTTTACACAATCAAAAGCTACATATTCTATCGGGGTGTTTAGACAATATGCACTGCACTATTTTGATCAGAAGTACTGTTGACATTTTTATAACACTAATATGAATTGCAAATATAATGTCACAATATGTCTTGGCAGCTGACTGGCATTATGAACGGGACAGCAACGAATACTCATTGGGTGATATGATAAATGTCGAGGCGTCTGTCATGCAATACTTCCACGTCCCCCTGCGTGTCTTTGTGGACAGCTGTGTGGCCAGTGTTTTACCCGATCCAAACGCCAATCCCAACTACGTCTTTATTGACAACCATGGGTAAGTAATGGGACATGTGTGCTCACAGGTGTGAACCAATAATTGTCTATAACATTAGAATTAGTGCAAAGTTAACATTTTGTTTTAGGAATGATTTTTCATTGATCATTTAACATTTTCATATGTAGCTTCAACCAAAAAGAGGAAAAAGGATATTAGATTGCAGTGAACGTGCCTTTATTGTTATTAAGCATGATTCGGATTCTTCGAAACTTAATGTTTACCAAAAGATGTGTCATGTTTTTGTTTCTTTTTCTGTTTGATTTGATTTTCCAATTTACGAAGTGTCTAATTATCTATAACAATTTGTAATAGTTCGAAACAAAAAAACACCTCCTTTTTCTACTGTAGGCTGAAAATATTTTTAGCTTCATGCAGAATCTTAACCTAAACATCCTGTGCCTGTGCATTATACTGGGGTCTAACTGGTTCTGAGTTGTCCATCACACAATCATTCCACTGTACCTACACCTCCTGTTCTCTCACAGGTGTATGATCGATGCTAAGGTCACGGGTTCCCACTCTCAGTTTATGGCTCGTTCAGAAGACAACAAAATCCATTTCCAGCTGGAGGCTTTCCGGTTCAACGGTCAAAGAGCGGGTAACCCGAATCCGATCTACCACAAACCCAATAACCCAATAACCACCAACAAAAAAGTCCCGGTCGTGAATCCCAGGGCCAGAGGGATCAAACAACCCCATGACAAAAACCCGGCTAACCCCCCTTATCCCCACCCGAGTAACCCAAACAAACCCCATGATGCAACAGCTAACACGTCACCTGCTTGGCTACAAGACCAGGTGAGTAAATCTATTCAAATGTATTCTACATCATGGAGATGAGTAGAAAGAATAATAGATGGTTGGATTCTTTTGGTGGATTTTTCAAAATCCGCTGCTGGTAATTTAGACTAAGGGATCATTGTAACATTCCCACTATTCTCTGTGAAACCCAACAGATCTACATTACCTGTCACTTGAAGGCAACCAGAGTTTCCTCGCCCATCGACACTGAGTACAAAGCCTGCTCATTTGTTAACACGTGAGTGTGTTCGTTTTACACCTCTGTCAAATGTATGTCATCTTAATTCGACTGTTTAAAATGGCACGACTGGACATCGTGTGACATGAGACGTGATGCTGTGTCAATACCGTGACACCTGTTTGATTGAACCTGGAGATAAAGCAGCAATTTGATTTCTAGGTGGAGTGAGGCTGGCGGGACTGACGGAGTGTGCAGCTGCTGTGACTCCACCTGTGGCGCCAGGACGGCTCGTGACGTCACCAAGCCCAAAACACCAGCAAGTACGTACGAGGAATCAGAGCCCGTTACTTTATTTGACAGCAAGAATTTGAGATCCACTGGCAGTGACGTGGAAACATCAAAAATATCTGCAGGGAATAGCTTTACTTTTCTGAAAGGTCAATGTCGAGGTTTGCTACTCCTACAGCTTATTTAAAAAAGTGTCTTAAGCTTTGAGAGCAGTTTAACAATAAGTGGATGTTGATTTTTTTCTACAGTATCTTACTGTGTTGTCCATATATGGATGATGACTCTAATGTCCTTGTGTGTTCTTACTCCCCAGGTATATGGGAAGGAGATGTTCAGCTCGGTCCCCTCATTATCGGAGAGAAAGTTGTGTAAATTCAAACCTTGTCATTTGCATGACCATTAAAATGAGCATGGTTTATGGTTCATCCTTGTCTGTGTCTTCATTCCTGCTGTTGATGTCATACATTCATTCCTGAATGTAAAGATAGACAAGAGAGAGGCAAGATCTGATATCATCAACCTTTATTTCGAAGGGGATGAAATAAAAGGGATGTTTTCTAAATACTAGCTCATCATGGTAGTCACCAATGGCAACTGGTGGATAAATCATGGCAGCAATAAAATGATTTAACGTGGGCAACGAACAACATTGACAGCTTAACATTGAACAAAATAATTCAATTGGGAAGAGAAAAAACCCTCTTTGGAATAATGACTAGCCGTCCTGCAAACATATTGGCAACATGCCTTTGGGTTAATGGAAATTACGAAGACAGAGAGAGAAATACGTATTCAGTGTTCTCTGAGGTAATCTGTGACTCTCTCAGGGCCAAAAGGTAATTAAAAAAAGAAATAATATTAAAAAGAGTCCAGCCGAAAAATGGGTTGAGTGTCACGATCAGAGTGAGGTGCGTAATGGAAGAAGGAGCCAAGAACAGAAACTGTTGCACAGTGGATATGTAATTCCCAGCCACACTCTGAGGCAATAGCCTAATGCAACAGTACTCACAGGTAGCTTTGATAAAATAATACACAACACAACTCAGCGCAAAATAAATAAATAACCTCCCGTAGGATGAAAAACAAGCAGCCTCATAGTCACAGGACTACTGACACGAAACATTTCCACACAAAGACATGATCAAACACAAGGGACCTTTACACCCTTACTAATGTGGGGATGGACGCCAGATGTGCAAGACGAATACAAGACAATGAGGTGATGGGATGAACTGTGGGGCTAGAAGTCTGGTGACGACAAATGCCGAAGCCAGCTAGTAGATGGCGGTAGAATGGCATCGGAGGGAGTTGTGACAGATACTTCTCCACCTTGACATACAGGTGTGTTGCGCCAATTGTCGCTCGAGTTCTCTGCAAACAAGGGAGACATGCTTGGCACATTTGGTCGAATACACGAGGATGTCATTGATGTCTTTTCCGGGTCATGGTGCTGCGTACCCGTGTCTTCAAAAGATGCAACGCGGAGAATGTGCGCTCGGGTGAGGCCATGGAGATGGGTAGGCACAGACATAACTCAATGATCAGTTTTTCTGTCTCTGAAAACATGGCTCTTGTTTGTGGCTGGAGCTTTGTCAAACATGACGCTACATCTTGGACTGTGACTCACTTAGACCCTCTGTCTTTTGTGACATCGGCAAGCTGCTTGGCGATGCTTGGCCTAAGCATTTTGAGCTGGAGTTCAAGGCGGTCTGTGTCAAGCTCCTCCGGGAGCTGAAGGCCCTCCAGATTAACGGTCCTTCCCTCTGCTGCTTTGAATACAGCCCTTTCTCGCTTTGCGGCTAGCTTCATACTGGCCTGATCAAATCTTCTGTCCACCTCCGCCGGTATCACATAGGTATGATTTTTTTTCTGACTGCTTTCAGTTGAACAAAACACAAAGTATGATCGGTCTCTTCCACATAATGCAGCCCCTGTCATCTAGCAAACCAAGCCGGTGCCACAGATCGTGAGAACGTTTCATAACCACAACCCAGAGCAGGAAATTTGAAACTAGATGTTGGCTGGAAGGGCTCGTCTAATCCAAACACGCTAGTAGGGCTGTACCGAGCCTATCTGTAGATCTGTCACCCAGGTGATGGGGTGGTCATTTTGTAGCCATCTTCTTGGAGAAGGCTGGGGTCAAATCGCCATGCACGGGGGAATATGCATGTGGAGGAGACATTGTCTGGACGTTCCACCGAGGTTGCACTGACGGAACCCAAAAACCTTCCCTGACTATCCTGCGACCACCACAGTGCGTACTCCTGTACTCTCTTCCTGATTGTAGGGCGGTGGGTTCAGGTTACTGAAGTACAACCCGCAGCTGTAGAATGAACCCTTCGCAGCGGGCCTGTATTTGTGTCTGAACACACCATTTGTGACCAGCCTGTTAAAGATGTGGCCCATTGTCTTTAGGTAAGTGAAAATAAATACTAATCTAAATGTTTGAAACTCTGGTGTAATGCATGTGGAAAAGTGCTTAGACTTCTTAGGCAGTGCAAAGGAAAAAAGGGTTTTGACTTTTCAAACCAGAACAGATAAATTGTGTATTCAGGTGTTAGGGCTGTCGTTTAGTTGCTGATTTCAATAATCCTCCCTCAAAAAATACAGTAAATAAAAATAATCATGTGTTGCACTCAGTATAAGATTTTTTATGATTTTTTTTTGCCCATCCTCATAAATAATATCCCAGAATCCAGATGCTGTGCCATATTGACATCTATTGCCATCTACTGGCAGAGTTAGTATACTGAAAGTTAGCGTTATATTTTGTTTAGCCAATGAGAATTCTCGGATTTTAAATAACAAAAAAGGACCCGAATGAGCTGGATTTTTTAATTCCCTATTTGTTGTCACGTTAATTCTGCTGACTTGCCTTGTTAGTCAAACTAAACAAATGTGTATTGATATCCTTATGGAGTACGTATACTTGCCTCTTATGTAGTAATGACCACTTTCAGACACAGACAGTGACACTTAGAAGGACATGAGAGATGAAGATGGAACCGGTCCAAAAGTGATCTAATCTGATTTCAGCTATGAAAAAGGGTTACATGCATAGACATAACAGAACCGGAGTCTTAAGTAAAATAAGATTTGTGCACACTAATGACCTACCTACCTAGACTTTCTCTTTTGTATTTTATTTGTTATTGCCATACCAATGCTGCTCCACTGACCTACATATACCTCATCCTGTATTATCTGTATATTGACTCTCCACTTGATCCTGTATTGCCATTTAGATTCCCAGTTATCCTGTAACGGTATGTTGTCTTGCACCTTTTTTTTGCTTTATCTTGGTCAGGTCGCCGTTGCAAATGAGAAGGTGTTCTCAATCGGCGTACCTGGTTGAATAATGGTTAAATAAAGACATATAAAAAGATGATTGCCTCATTTATTGAATGAGAAAGTATGTAATGCATGCGCATATGAGCCCTTTTGCGAAATGACCTGCATGTATGAAACCTACTTTGCAGTGGGCTTCATGCAACTTCCCTCCAACTTCTCTTCAGTTGCGAAAAAATATATTCTATGACATTTTAAAAGGGTACTTTTTTGTATAATCTGTTTCACACGGAATAGGTTGTCTTCATTATCTTCAATCATTGCGATTGGTTTTTGGTTTATTGTCGTTGGGACAAAGTTTTGGTTCAGTTAACTGCTCTGCCCACCCCCATACGGAGCCCCATTCTCACGGCATAACGCGCTGCTCCGCATAACCCGTCCCCTTTGCGCACCTCCCCGTAGTAATTGACGACACACACACACACACACACACACACACACACACACACACACACACACACACACACAAACACACACACACACACACACACACACACACACACACACACACACACACACACACACACACACACACACACACACACACACACACACACACACACACACACACACACACACACACACACACACACACACACACACACACGGTCCTTGCGTCACGTGGCATCATCATCATCACAGCAGCAGACATTTGGCGAGGCAGGCAACAGACTGCGGGTGTGTGGCTGGGCTGGCCGCATCAGTACAAGATAGGATTTTCTCCGTTACCGCAGTGTACATTTATTTCCTCTGTTCTCTGCCATTTTCGCGGCGTGGTGGAGAGCAGCTCCTGGCATATTTGATGGTGATGCTGAGCACGCTTATCTGATTTGGTCGAGGCCAGAGGGCGATCCGGAACAGCGTGGCCATCAGAGGGACAGACAAATCAACCTGCCTGGTCGTGAGTGCGCCCGTCTGTATATAGCGCACTGTGGCTGTGCATGGACTGCGCTTTATCCGTGATTCTCTGCGGTCACTTCGAGTCGTGTTTCTAGAGGAAGATGGCGGACAGGGCTGAGATGTTCTCTCTCTCCACCTTCCACTCCCTCTCCCCTCCAGGCTGCAGGTAAGACAACACACCGCCGACAGATCGATGTGAAGTTAGAAGGATGGAGGGGGTAGAGGGGATACAGGGGAATATTAGAGAAAGATTACTGGTGGGCGGCGTAAATCTGTTCTGTTTATATTGTCGTGTTTTATTATGACCCAAACGGGAACATGACACAGTGGATGCTGATTAGGCTACTGTGCCGTTTACTTAGGGATGCCACCTCACGCAATGCGTAGCTGGTGCCGATGCTGTGTGTGTTTCTGGTGCTGAGTGTGTTTCTGGTGCTGATGCTGTGTGTGTTTCTGGTGTTGATGCTGAGTGTGTTTCCGGTGCTGATTTTGAGTGTGTTTCTGGTGCTGCTGCTAAGTGTGTTGCTGGTGCTGAGTGTGTTTCTGGTGCTGATGCTGAGTGTGTTTCTGTCATATTGTTGTTTCGCGTGCGTGCGTGTCTGTACCTGAATAATCTCCATCTACATACAAAACAAGTAACTCAGTTTTATAGCAAATGGAGAGACGGGATAGTCACAGAGGACACGCTATTGATTTTTGTCCGTTACGTCGTCGACTGCGGGGTTTGCGCATTCCCTCAATTACCTCAGAGGGAGCCGGTGTAAGGCTCACGCCCTGTTGAGACAAACAGTCCGACATGCTGCGGAGGTGAATTAGGCCTGTGACTAAAAGGTTTTATTTCACATCCGTACAGCCACAATGCGCATCCTTCCATTTGTAATGTGATCGGATAGATTGAGGTTTAAGCTGGGCTCATGGTTTGTTGATAATGTAGTGAGATGATTTGTTGATATTGTCAGCGTAAGTATCGTGCGTGGCCTTCTTGCACGGTTGACTACCCTTGATACATTTGACTAATTCTAAAAGAATGTGGTCCTATAGTTAAACTGATGCTGTTGTGATTGGTTCTAAATGGTCGAGTTGTTTATTAAACAAGTTATTGAGCACGTTGATTATAGTTCTACTATAGGCCTACCTCTACCCCTAGTGAAAAATACAGTAAATATAACATGATAACTGTTAAATGAATGTTATGGAAGTTATATACTTTGTCATTGAATGAGCAGATGCAGATATGGATGTGGCGCCAATATTAGATGGATACTGTTTCATGGATTTAATTTGACCATGAACTGCTATACTACCAATATACTATTAATCCAGCTTGAACACATTTTGTATTCTTAAATAAGATGGAGAGAGTGAGGGGGACATCAGAGAGAGGTCCAAGTTGGCCTACAACCACCACATTACAAATCCTGCTTGTGCATCTTGGGGTCAAAAGGCTATGTGTTGTTATAAACAATATAACATGTCAGATAGCTGTAGCAAAAAGCAAACGCTATGCCTGTGAGTAATTGTAGTTTGTTTTCACTCTTTGTAACTTGATTTATACCTTGTCTCTGGTGTAATTGAGTGCCGGAGTGCATTCCTTCCAGCACATAAGCATTCTGGTATAGAATTTCTGCTTGAGCTAGCAGTGTGATAAAGACACGAATGACATCAAATGTGTTTTGGAGGTACATATCTCTCTCGTTGACTGTCCTGAGTATCCTGCAATAAAAAAAATCCTATATCTCACAAAAGTGAGTACACCCCTCCCATTTTTGTACATATTTGATTATATCTTTTTCATGTGACAACACTGAAGCAAATTACACTTTGCATCAATGTAAAGTAGTGAGTGTACAGCTTGTTTAACAGTGTACATTTGCTGTCCCCTCAAAATAACTAAACACACAGCCATTAATGTCTGAACCGCTGGCGACAAAAGTGAGTACAATTGGGGAGATAAACACAAAAACATTTTAAAAAGTAGAAGAAAGGAATGTGTACAATAGATATCAAGTGACCATTGTTGAAGTGCATTTATGTTTTCTATAAACATATGGTAAAGAAATTAAAGTTTAAATCTCCCACTTGTTTAGCCCAACAATTGTGCAGACATTGGTTTAGTTGCTGAACAACCACACTGCCCAAGGGTTATAGTCAACTCTATTACCGGGAATCTCTTTCAAAAGCAGCAAGGTATTAGCAAGCATATACTGATTAATAATGGTTTATGGGCGGAGTTCAGCATTCTTTCTGAGAATTGAGAGCTGAAATGCAATTCCATTACCAGAAAGTGATCCTAATTCTTAGCAATCTTCCCCTTGCATGCTACACTGCTCAATGTTTTCTTATGGTAACCCTGCAAGAGGCTCATATAAACAACATTGTGAATGACCTTGAGTTTCAGGCAAGAACATACAGCCCGATAAGAGAGATGGGTGGGAAAAAAAGGAAATGAACAGCCTAAGCACAAATGACAACTTCAACGGAGACAGGACTGATGACAGTAGAGGCATCAGTAAATAGGATGAGGCAGGTGTGTGTGTGTGTGTACTATCTGTGTAACAGAAACCAGCAAGGCATCAAAATGAAAACAAGAACTGAAATAATCCCATTTGGCTGGAATTGTTTCAATGTGTTTGTGTAAGAGTGTGTGTAATGTAGGCAACTAAACTGATCTATAAGGCATTCTGAGCAGGTTTGTCCCTTCACAATTCCTCTGAAATCCTCATTACCAAGCACTCTAGCAAAAACATCTAGCATTCTATGGAGGCATATAATTGAAATTAAAATGCAATCCCAAATAGCATTTACATTTTCAAACAATGCCCGCCTTTTAGTGTACTTAATTCAATTGATAAATTGCATTTTCATTTTTCAAAGAATGCCCCAATTTTTTGCGGACAAAATAGAAATGAAAATGCAATTCCAAATAGCATTTACATTTTCACTGCCATTTTTAACACGGACGAGGATCCAGGTGGTGTTTACTGATTTAAGAGAGGTAATGGACAGACTGTCCGACAACAACTCAGTTTAGCTTGCCCAGGTTGTCACAGAACAAGGAAGTTATACATTCTAACCGAAGACCTGACAGATTGCATTTCCATTTCAATACAGTCCCTCTATGAGCGTGGTCACCTAAACATGAAAATGCAATTTTGAAATAGCATTTTAATTTGAATTAATCCACAGAAAAGCAGGCATTTTTAGAAAATGTTAATTTTTTTTGTATGCAGGAACAATGGGCGTAAATACCTGAGCAACTTTGACAAGGGCCAAATTGTAATGGCTGGATGACTAGGTCACAGCATCACTGAAGCGGCAAGGCGAATAAGTATTTGATACATCCGAAAAGCCAAACATAATATTTGGTGCAGAAACCTTTGTTTGCAATTACAGACATCATATGTTTCCTGTAGTTCTTGACCAGGTTTGCGTACACTGCAGCAGGGAGTCTGGCCCACTCCTCCATACAACCTTTCTCCAGATCCTTCAGGTTTCGAGGCTGTCACTCGGCAACACAGACTTTCAGCTCCCTACAAAGGTGCTCTATTGCGTTCAGGTCTGGAGACTGGCTAGGCCACTCCAGGACCTTGAGATGCTTCTTACGGAGCCACTCCTTAGTTGCCCTGGCTGTGTGTTTCGGGTTGCTGTCATGCTGGAAGACCTAGCCACGACCCATCTTCAATGCTCTTACTGAGGGAAGATGGTTGTTGGCTGAGATCTCGTGATACATGGCCCCATCCATCGTCCCCTCAATACGGTGCAGTCGGCCTGTCCTCTGCAGAAAAGCATCCCTTTTGCATAAAACCATCAAGAATGATGTTTCCATCTCCATGCTTCACGGTTGGGATGGTGTTCTTGGGGTTGTTGTACCACAGACCACATGACCTTCTCCCCTTCCTTCCATTCCTGTTTTAAAGACTCCCTGATGTCCTTGCACAGCTCTCTGGTCTTGGCCATTAACGAGAGGTTGGGGTCTGTTTGATTGAGTGTGTGGACAGGTGTCCTTTATACAGGTAACGAGTTCAAACAGGTGCAGTTAATACAGGAAGAGTGGAGAACAGGAGTGCTTCCTAAAGAAAGACTAACATGTCTGTGAGAGATAGAATTCTTACTGGTTGGTAGGTGATTAAATACTCATGTCATGCAATAAATTGCAAAATGTTTTTTTTTAATCATACAATGTGATTTTCTGGATTTTTGTTTGAGATTCCGTCTCTCAGAGTTGAAGAGTACTTATGATAAATATTACAGACTTCTACATGCTTTGTAGGTAGCGGGAAAACCTGAAAAAGTGTGAAAACCAGAAAAATCACCAGTGTATCAAATACTTGTTCTCCCCACTGTTTATATATATTTTTTTACAGATTTGGTCATATAGATATGACAGCTAAATTCCAACCGAGTTCATTGAGTAATCGAATTTAACCAAGTGTCCACATATGAAGAAAGAAATCTCTCATCTTTCAATGGGATGTACTTTCTCATGACGTAGATGAATGCGCTCAGTTCAATGATCCAAGAGAGCATTTTGTGGAAAATGACACTTCAGAATGCTTTGTGACAAACCTCTCTGGGTGGCTGTTTCAGTATTATCTTGTTTTCACATTTGAAGCCAGCTGGCAAATGGGATGGATGGACGTTAAAGAGGGCAGCAGGAGGGTGGGGGGGGGATGGGGGTGGGTGAGCTAGAAGTCATTCACCAGAGCAGGATACTGCTGCACAGTGTAAGAGGCTTAAATAAAAACCCACATTTTAGCCTCTAAGCTTTGTATCTCTTTCAATCTCTCTGGTACTTTCCCATTTCTTCATTATATTATTCCCCCACCATTTTAACTCATTCTAAATTAAGAATTACCATGACAATGCCACTTATGAGTAGCATTAAAAATATAAATGTATATTTTTTAATTCTGTTGCATCAGTAAGATATACTTTGTATTGTTGTGGTGTACTCTTTTACTCATCGCTTTTAGACATTTATCAAACGGCCCCCATATCAAAACCCATAGAAATAAAAGTTTTTGAACGACAGCACACAGTAATGTATTGATCCATGCTGCAAATAATGACAAAACT
Source organism: Dallia pectoralis (assembly GCA_029465975.1). Taxonomy (NCBI): domain Eukaryota; kingdom Metazoa; phylum Chordata; class Actinopteri; order Esociformes; family Umbridae; genus Dallia; species Dallia pectoralis. The sequence goes on along the minus strand of CM055740.1, from coordinate 14,116,811 downwards.
TGAAAAAGGGTTTATTTAGAGAATGGTTCCTAGTAAAGTACTTGTAAAACATATGATTTGAGTACCCCTTTCAGAACGACACCACAAAAATCTCCTTTACACAGGTCCCATTTTCTGTACCAATATAGTGCTTAGCTGTTGGGTGTGGCCAGGTGATTGACAATAGGCCTCCCCCAACAGAATTTACAAATGTATTTATTTTGATAATGTTTTAGGCAATTTCTTAAATCTACACATTTCTCCAGATTTTTCTGATAGGAATATTTCTACTCTCAAAGCGATTTTTTAGCATTTCAAAACATGGAAATTGAGCAGAAATCAATGGCAAAGCAAACATTGCTCACACATTCAGCATTTTCTATGCTCTATTGGATTGAGATCTGGTTACTGTGGAGGCCATTGAGTACAGTAAACTCGTCGTCATGTTCGAGAAACAAGTTTGAGATTATGTGGGCTTTGCGACATGGCACATCATCCTGATGGAATTAGCCTTTAGATGATGGGTTCACTGTGGTCATAAAGGGAAATAGGGAAATAAATGATCAGGTCTGTCTGAATGCTATCTTAACTCAAAACATAACCCCAGCATTTTGATTGGATCAGATTGATACCTAGTCTTTTTCTTATTTTACCTCAAGGCTTAACCCCAGTTATGTGATATCAAACTTTAATTTTAATTTAAACATATCGTATGTTTGTATACATTTTTAAGATATGATAGTGATGTCAGTATAGTATAGGCATATTATGAGTTATCATTTAATTCTTCCAAATCCAAAACATTTATATGAACATTTTAACCAAATGAATAAACCCCCCTAGTCACTTTATCAATGAATCAACAAACGCCATCACTTAAGTCATTGCCCTATAACAGACACCCAATATTTGGTTAAAAAGTGTGAAATTGTTAATAATGAATAATAATTATATAGATTCTATTGTATTTGGTTAAGAGTGGTCCAGCGGCACTTAGAAATGTCCTAGTTTTTACATGAAATTACTTTGAATAGGATGTACAGTATAGCAAACAGAATAGAAAAAAAATATGATAGTTTTCCCTTCAAACTGATTTTTTCAAAGAATTCTCCATTTGCAAAACTTACAGGCTTGCAGACCTTTGGCGTTCTAGTTACATTTAGTTTTACATAATCTGATGAGTTTTCACCCCATGCTACCTTAAGCGACTCCCACAGAGCAGCACAACTTGGTTTGGCATGATGGACACTCGATGTAACCATGCATTGCAGACTTCAAGCAGTCATTGTATGCAATGGATATGCGACCCGATATTAACAACATTGATTACTTTATTCCACATTATGTCAAACTGTCTATTAATCCGAAAAGTATGACAATACGCTGAAATTATAGCTCACAGACGGCACTTCAACCTCATTGTATCCTTTCACTCAAAGTGAAAGAATCTAAGTAACAAAACGTCCAATGACTTCTGATTCTCACTGAACCTAGAGGTAGCTATTGAAGTATGGAAGCCTATTTCCGCCAGTAAAATAAAAACACATGCCTGTTATTAGGCCATATGGTTTGGATGCCTGTTAGGCCATATGGTTTGGATGCCTGTTAGGCCATATGGTTTGGATGCCTGTTAGGTCGTATGGTTTGGATGCCTGTTAGGTCATATGGTTTGGATGCCTGTTAGGCCATATGGTTTGGATGCCTGTTAGGCCATATGGTTTGGATGCCTGTTATTAGGCCATATGGTTTGGATGCCTGTTAGGCCATATGGTTTGGATGCCTGTTAGGTCATATGGTTTGGATGCCTGTTAGGCCATATGGTTTGGATGCCTGTTAGGCCATATGGTTTGGATGCCTGTTAGGTCGTATGGTTTGGATGCCTGTTAGGTCATATGGTTTGGATGCCTGTTATTAGGCCATATGGTTTGGATGCCTGTTAGGCCATATGGTTTGGATGCCTGTTAGGTCATATGGTTTGGATGCCTGTTAGTTCATATGGTTTGGATGCCTGTTAGGCCATATGGTTTGGATGCCTGTTAGGTCATATGGTTTGGATGCCTGTTGGCCATATGGTTTGGATGCCTGTTGGCCATATGGTTTGGATGCCTGTTAGGTCATATGGTTTGGATGCCTGTTAGGTCATATGGTTTGGATGCCTGTTAGGCCATATGGTTTGGATGCCTGTTAGGCCATATGGTTTGGATGCCTGTTAGGTCATATGGTTTGGATGCCTGTTAGGCCATATGGTTTGGATGCCTGTTAGGCCATATGGTTTGGATGCCTGTTAGGTCATATGGTTTGGATGCCTGTTAGGTCAGATGGTTTGGATGCCTGTTAGGTCATATGGTTTGGATGGCTGTTAGGTCATATGGTTTGAATGCCTGTTAGGTCATATGGTTTGGATGTCATGTATGTTGGAAGGACCACAGTCTTTTCAAATACAAGCAGTGAGAGTGTGTCCTTTCTTTACAACACAGTCAACCCAACAGACACATCTATTTTCCCAGAACATGAAACATTATTTCATGTGGATGCTTTAGATGATAGTGGCATTGTAACTCTCCGCACAGAAATTATCTCTGGGATGGAGTACTCCTGTCTGGAAGATACTGTGCCTGTGTCTGAGGAACTGTCTTTTGATTTACCCTTGCCTCCTTCCATAGAAATGTTGCGGGAATAAGTCAATCAGAGCGAAAGAGTAAAGAAAATGATTGTTCTTCATCGTGGAAAAATTCTTAAAGAACTTATAGATGTGTTTTCTGAGGAAGTATCAAAGAGGATGACGTTTACTTTAACGCTCTTCTTCCAGATGGAAAGCCGGAACAGGCTGTAGATGATGGAGGTGTTTTGAGGGATGTCCTGTCAGAATTTTGGAATTGCTTTTATGAGCACTGCACTATGGGAAATGGCTTCAAAGTGCCATAATGTAGGCCGGCAAAAAGAGAAATACCTTCCTGTAAAACTTGCACCAGTACTTTTGGAGCAAGCAGTTTTGGGCTTTGTGGAGAGTCATTTTTTGGACATCTTTTTCAAGTACGTCTCAGAGTCTGAGCGAGTGCTCTTTGAATCTTGTTGTACAGATTTCAATAGTGTTGAACAAGAAGATTTGTTTGGCGTCAAGGACATTCACAACTGCAGAAGGCTTCCAAAAGCAGATAACATAGAGCATATCTTGCGAGAACTTGCACACCAAAACTGATTCAAGAGCCCGCTTTTGTGATTAAACAGTGAAGCAACACACTTGCACCTGTTAAATCAGAGCTGAAAGAGATTGCAGCAGTCTATGAAAAGCTACAACCAACATCACGAAAGATCATGAGATCAATTATCTACCCAAGTACCATGAATGCACAGGAGGAACAAATAGTCAAGTATGTAAGTACATACCTTAGAGTCAGATGCCCAGCATCTCTCCTCTTTCCTCAGATTTTGCACTGGATCAGACTTGTTCACCGAAAAGAGCATCACTCTCAACTTCACACAAGTTCAAGGCTTTCAAAGAAGACCGGTTGCTCATACTTGTGGCTGTTACCTGGAGTTGCCAGTAAGCTATGATAACTACCCAGATTTTCGACATTAAATGAACAAAGTCTTTGAAAGCAATGTGTGGGTTATGGACATTGTCTAAGATACAGTACAAAGATGTTAAAGCTTATGAAGGAAGTACTTCAGCTACTCTGTTTAACGTTACAGTATGTCACAACTTTAATATGTTGTCCAGATTATTCTGCTGCTATTAAGCACTTGTATTTTTTTCCTTTTCTAAATGAGTCCCAGGGCAATTTGGGATTTAATAGAACATTGGAAGAAATGTCCATTTGAACAGTTTTTTTTGTTGAAACTTGAAAGCATTAGCTATTCTAACCTATTTCATGAGCCTATGGGTTACAACTAAAGGTTCTCTGCTGTTGCAAATTGAAAGAATTGCAGTTAAATTAAAAACATGAAGTTTTGTATGCTGTGATTTTTTTGAATGATTAAAATATTACTCAGTTCTTACAAATGTTCATGTAAGGACAACAAAGAATCAAATGTATTAGGCCCATCTTTGTCTCTGACATACCATGATATTTGATTTCGTCACAGGTTAAGAGATAGTATGTGATACAAACCCAGAATAGTTACTCATCTAGATCTAGTTCATTGTTAATCAGATGTCGGAGTTCAATATACAGGTTAACTGTTTCAAACACATTAATTTCTGTCATTAGGTCCACACAGATATTGAACACGTCTTCATCACATGGGAAGTCTTTGAACACACACTCTTCAAGGCAGACTTGAACATTTCCTAGTTCCACATAGTGTAAACAATCTCGGTTGCCATAGAGTTGCGGGACTGCATGCAATATGGAGCGACGTCCATTAGGTGACCGTGAGCTGTGGACTTGATGGACTCTGTGGTTGTTCCAAATCAATACAACCTCATTAAGTTCTTCCTAAGAGGCAAATCATATTTAGTCAGATGGTCTATACAAATATTGGGCATTGCAGTGTCTAGTTGGCTTGTTTTATTGGTGAGGTTTGTCTTCTGGTCCTAAAACACTGTCGCCGAGACATCCCAACACTTTGCAAGAGCCAAATGTCACAACACAAATCCATTGCTAGTTATTATTAGCTAATATGCAAATACAGACATATTTGCTGAATATTATCCTGTATGATTGACAATCACACCGTATAATGAAAGCATAGCCTAGCTAGCCAACAAAGATGGAATTACGACTTAATCAAACGGACAAGAAGTTTCCTCTTCCATATAGTGTGTAGCCAGTAATCCTGTCAACAAAAATAGCCTGCAAGTTTAATTGTTTCATCGTCAACATCAGTTGTTGCGACTTTTGCATGCGTGTTGTGGCTTTTGCTAAGTGTGACATGCCTCGGCCACCGTAAAAAATGCGTTGGGTTGGCATAATAGTATCAAAACCTTTTCCGTATTTCAAAATATGGTGCCTGAACGTAAAAATAGAGAGGGGCTTTTACATCATTGCACTTAAAAATTGTTAAATTATGTTTTTTTTCATACAGAGCTACTCTGATGATCACTCCACATTATTGTTATTGCTAACCAAAAATAAAGTTTTTCATTAGGCTATCCGTACAAAACTCAGCCAATGCTTTTTTAACACGTAGGCTATTCATTGGTGGCTTTTAGAGAAACGTTCATCTCAAATTGTGTATATTGCCTGTATTGTTTGAAGAAAGCAAAACTGGATTAAAGACTTGTCCAAGAAGATGTCTGAAAAGTAGCCATCTTCTCTCAGTTTGTCAAATAGGTCCATCCAAAATTGGACACACTCACTTGGCAATGTCAGCCACCATCGTTCAATCCGCTGGTTTCCAGTGCTTGGAACAAATGTTACACTTTCTGTTTCTGTTTGGTTCTCTGAAAAATGCAAATAACGCTGCATTTCAGCCCTATGACCATTTTTTGTTCCTAAATCAAGTCTGAGTCTGGCAGGGAATCCCCCAATGTTGATCACAGCATCAATAAAGTAGCCAGCAATGATCTTTGGGTCATTGTTTGTTTTGTAAGCTTCAAGCCAGATAATTTTTTCTGGAAAACAGATCAATGCATCCACTGATACAAATTCCAAAAGGCTTAAGCTTGTCATAGCCGTCAATATGCCAGACATAGTTTGATCCACAACTGTGGTAAACCCGCATTCGCAGTCTGTTTCTTGCCCTCAGATCAACTCCTTGACCATCCAATAATCGTAGCCATGATCTAAACGTTTCTATGTCAGTCACAATTCCATGTAACCAACATTTTTGGTGCATCCATCTGTAACCATGACACTGTCCAGATAATTATGACTTAGCATCTCATAATTCCGACTTTAGTTTTCCTGTTTTTTTTACAGGCGGAAATAGGCTTCCATAGGTAGCAGCAGCAATGTATGTGAAAGTATGTGTGTGTCTTGTGTAGGGCTGTAGTCAACCAAAGAAATGCTTAGTCGACCAAAGTCTTGTCCTGCGCAACGATTAGTCGACTAAAAATAAAAAAAAGATCGTGATGTTTTGCATTTTGATTGAACATTTATTAAACAATTGTCATAGAGCTTTTATAAAACAACAACGAAAAAACATCAATAATACATAAAACTATAATAATAATAAACATTTTTGAAAATTAAGTGATTGTTATTAACTGCAAAGTGAGGAGCTCTGTCCTTGGTTTATAGTGACAGTCACAATCGCGCACCTGACCACACCACACTAGAGGTCTGCTACCCGACCCGAGAAAATGTTCGGGGTTCGGGTTAATGTTTAATGAACAGCCTCGGTTTCGGGTCGGGTTCGGGTTTGTAAGTAAGAAACAGAGTGGACCTCGGGTCAGGTCGGGTTCTGGTCGGGTTCGGGCTTAACATGTATGCAACGGTCGGGTCGGGTTAAATGATCGCGGGTACGGGCGCAGTTCGGGCTTCAGTTTAAAGCCCGTGCAGACCTCCAAACGCTACAAAAAGCAGCAGTGCCGCCAGCCGCGTGCGGTTCCCGAGTGTTCTACGCGGTGCGCTAAACTGTGGCACTGTTACAAAACAGCCTAAATTAAAGCATTTAAAGTTGGGGATAAAACATAGGCTAATTATATTTAGAATACAGTAATATATAACTGCGTATAAAGCAATAAATATCAAGGAGTAAATCAATTGAAATGTATTTATTGGTGTAAAAAAAAATAAAAAATATGCAACTGGTCGACCAATGAGAATGTCAGTCGACCAAGACGGCTTCGACCGATTAGTCGACTAAACGACTAAAGTTGACAGCCCTAGTCTTGTGGCAGTAGCCTGTATGTGTGTACATATTCAAGTAGCCTCAGGAAACTTGCAACATATCATTGGTAAATCTATGACTCTTGAGTTTATATGAAATGTTACGTTAGATTACATTATGATATATACTGATAACGATAATGACCATGGTTATGTGAGAAAGAGCATTTGAGCATGCCTGAGCAAATAGAATATTTCAAGAATGAAAACAGGTATGACAGCCGTGCAGCTGAGAAAGATGCACGGTGCAAAATGGGCGTGGCAGAAGTTAGAAGAAGTTAACAACAGTTGACTTGTACAGTGATCAAACAGACATGAATAGTTTAAAGGCAACTGGCGAGATGAGGGTTTCAAATTTTAGGTTGTTTTGTAAGTCGTTCCAGTCATTGGCGGCTGAAAACTGGAAGGGTTGGCGGCCAAATGTTGTGCAGGCTTTTGGGTTGACCATGGCAAATATAGCCTATTGCTTGAGATACACAAGCAACCTTCCTGGTTAATGTACCACTGTAGCACCTTTAAAAGCTCTGGTATAATACTTGTCATAAAGTAGGCTAGTGTGGATACTTATTTAAAAAAGCTGCATTGAAACTAGGTATGTGACAAACTGACACCTTTCCTTAAAATGTATAGATACAGGCATGTTCTTACAGTTTTTTTAAACCATAATATTCCATGAACTTTTATAAATATACCTTAACGTACTAGTTTTTCTGCCTTCATGTTGAAAGAGAGGGCCATTTCCCGATATTATAGAGATCAAAGCGATGGGGATTGGTCTAGCAGTCACAATGAACCGTAATGCCCCATGATACATGATATCCAGTCTCTTGAGGGTGCTTGCAGAGGCTTGTCTGTAACATTATCACCGTAATCAAGGATGGATAAAAAAGGAACCTTTAGCATTTTCTTTCCTGACTGATATTGAAAAACCGATTTTTACTTTTAGCATTTTGGATAAATTTTGTTGTTGTTGATTAACTCATCAATTCAGGTGCCGAGATACTTATAGGACATCCTTTCGTTTTGTTTACCATCAGAAGTTAAAATCTGCATGTCACACCGTTTTTATGCCCTGAGGTTGGTGAAAAACACGAACTTGCATTCAACAGAAAGATAATAAATTGTTTTTGAATATCATCAAATTCCTTTTGTAGGTTCTGAAAAAACCTCCTTGATTTTTGAGGCTGTCTCATCAGCATACAAATGTGGACTTATGAACATACATACTTTGTAAAACAAATATTTGGCCATTGACATTGGTTGTCAAGTTCCTGAAAAAGTACTGCTTCCTTTTGGAGCAACGCCACACATTAATATTATTTTAATATTACATAGACTTCCTGTCACAAATTGGTCTGACTTTCCAGAGAAACACAGGCATAACATTGATGGGGCTGAGATGCAGAGTCTCCACCTTCAAAATCCTCAGTGTATGCATCAACGATTATCTTACCTGGTCCTGGTGTAACACCACCTGGCCCACTAAGAGCATCTAGTGGGCTAGGACGGCATTGTAGTTGTCTTAAGTTTGAAGTCACTTGTATCAGATATTGGATAATTGGAATGAGCACAGCTGGTTTTGATGGTCATTGGTCATTGTTTGTTTTTAAAGTCACTGAGTCATGGTGCACGGTGTTGGTTATTGTTCCTATGGCACAATAACCACAACTTTGTTGAATCTACCAGACTCACAACCAGTCATCCATGTCATAAGACTTCTCAATCAGGAACATTAATCTGTGATCAATGGACATTTTAATGCTTTAATACTTTATGTACATTCGATGCACTTTAGCAAATTATAATGTATGCAATTCATGTGCACTACTGCACTTCTATTTATAGAATTTCTATTGTCCATACCGTATTTCAACAATTACAATTGATATTATACTTGTTATTCATTATTTGTTATTTATTTTGTTCATTTTTTCTCTTTAATTATTACTGCATAGAGATTCCTCATTGCCAACCACCCCCATTGTCTGTCAAGGTAGTAAGTTATTCCCTACAAAACTGTTAATGTTTTTTTGGGGCGGGGGGGCAAGAGCATAGCTATGACTGCGTTAGCAAATGTGTTCACATGTACCTAAACCTACTCAGAATGACGATGTATTTGATAGCAGTGGTTCGCCTAGGGCAACTGTAGACTGTAGATGTGACCACCAGTTCTGGCCATTAAGGCCTTTATCTGACAAATCTTACTACCACTCACCACTCACAAGGAACCACAGTTAAATTAATAACATTAAGTTGGTGTGTTCTAACACACATTAACCTGTGACATTTGGCGGGAAAATCTGTGGCAAATATACAATGGCTTGGCAAGTTTGTCTGTGGAAAACATCACCTCTCCCAAATTCATTGAGAGTTTTTGCAATGAGACAGGGCCCTAGATACAGTTTGACATCTACTTGGGAAAGGGAGAAAAGTGGGAAATAAAATTATATATATATATATTTACTGTTTAGTTTTTTTACAGCCAACTCTTAGAGATTTAGGGATCTGGGCATACATTCTATGCTATAGTGACAGTGTGTCAATCTGTGGAATCCTTGCTACTTTGCTAGTGAGCTTTTATCCTAATCAGGCATGAACACAGACATGAATACACACTCAAACACACAGACATGCATTTGTGCACACACCACACTCACGACTTACATGCAGTACTGACACATGGTGTAGGCAAACACAAATTGCATATAGACCAGCTTAGGCGAGCTTGAGCTATTTAAAACGGCCCATCGTTATCTTAACATCATTATTCGACACTTTTTCACAGACATTCTTTTTTCAACCTATGTTACTGCACTTACATTTTGCCGTTGGGAGAAACTTTTAGGTTTTAATGCATTTTCTTTTATTTTAACTTGGTGTGAATGCTTAAAAACTTTCAACAAATACACCCAAGACAATCAAAAACATTTGAGATAAAATGTATTTATTTGTTGAATATCACATTTACATTACAATTGTGGAAATTTAGCAGACACTCTCACTCAAGAGTTTCTAAGTTACTAGTTCTCAATTAGTCAAAATCATGAATTACATCAGATTTCTGATAATTCATCTCACTTCTGCAGCTCATTCTTTTTTTCACTAACATAGATTGGCAATGTAGCCCTCACATTATAATCAGCAACTCAGCTCAACCTGCCTTCAGATTCAATGTTGTTTTAGAACTAGGACAGTTCCAGAGAAGATACAACCTTAATGTGGAACATAACAACGAGGTCGATGTTTGCTTCACCGCCACCTCCACCAAAGCTAAAAAGATTAGCATTGTTGAGAGTGCTAGATCAATATAACTTATCAGAAGAGTTGCCCAGAGTGTAGTTCTAACATGAACAGATTGAAAGCTATGCGTGATAGATGTTTTAGAATGGCCAGAGTTGCAGGTTAAGGGTGGTTGAGTACTAATGCCGATCTGTGTTGGTTTCCAGTCATGTTGGTCAAACTTAGGCTGCAGTGGCAAAGCCCACTTGGTTGTTGGCGCGGTCGTAGACAGAGTAGTACTCCCTGAGGAACACATCTCCCAGAATCCACAGGGGCTGTCCGTCTTGGGATGGCAGGTAGGTAGGCATGATGCCAACAACACATTCACCGTTATTCTGAGGAAATAGGAGGACATTGCGTGTTCAGGTTTATACACTGACACATGACAAAGTGTCACACTTAAGGTTATGGACCAGCCAATGGAGCAGCTTATGGAGCAATTTATAGACCAGTTTATGGACCAGTTTATGGACCAGTTCATGGACCAGTTTATGGACCAGATTATGGACCAGTTTATGGACCAGTTAATAGACCAGCTTACGGACCAGCTTATGGACCAGTGTATGGACCAGTTTATGGACCAGTTTATGCAGTTTATGGACCAGTTTATGGACCAGCTTATGGACCAGCTTATGGACCAGTTTATGGACCAGCTTATGGACCAGTTTATGGACCAGCTTATGGACCAGTGTATGGACCAGTTTATGGACCAGTGTATGGACCAGTTTATGGACCAGTTTATGCAGTTTATGGACCAGTTTATGGACCAGCTTATGAACCAGTTTATGGACCAGTTTTGGACCAGTTTATGGACCAGTTTATGGACCAGTTTATGGAGAGGCTTATGGACCATCTTATGGACCAGTTTATGGACCAGGTGATGGACCAGCTTATGGACCAGTTTATGGACCAGCTGATGGTCCTATCCAAACATCTGTCATGCTAACATGCTAACACTCACCTGCTGGATGTATGCAGATGGTGGCAGGGGGAAGTTGACTCCATTCATGACGAAGGTGAGAGTAGGGAGGTTGTTGATCTGGCTACAGTCCACTACGTACTACAACAACGACAAAACATTCACAGACATTAGTGAGATACATTCTCCCTGTAATGGTTAAATCAGGTTGCCTCAGTTTTCCTTAAACCCTCCTGTCAGGATTACATTTGTTTGTGATGTCAGTACTTGTCTTTCCTGGTTTCCCCAGCATCTCCTTTAGAGTTGTTACACTTTTCAAGTGTCAGTTAATACCAGTCTGTTCTGGTCTGAATTGGTTTTTAGCTACCTGTCCATTCTGGTCTTGCTGGGCTCCAATGGACTGCATCAGGCTTCCCAGAAACTGGCTGGGTGCAGTCAGCTGGGAGGTGCCTGTATCCACGATTGCCTGGCAGCCCTGCCCACACCACCCAGTTGCTTGACCGTTAACCTGGAACCTGGAGATATACAAGGATTATGAGAGAGAGACTAGCATTCACACTTTCCTTGGATAATTGTAATGTTTTTTTCATGTGTGGCAGGCTCTAAGTGGTTTAAGTGTCAGTGGTTAGTTGATGTGCTCAGTATGTGTGATTGGTGTGGTTGATTCTGACCCTTGAATGCCAATCTGCCAGTATGTCTGGGCGGTAACGGGGACCCAGTAAATCTGACCCTGGTACTTCGACTGGTCCACTCCTCCAAACGACAGCTCACTGCCCTGCTGGGCGTCACTGTAGACACAAAACAAGTTTCAACAAGACATCCAAAGATGTTGGCGGTTTTTCACTCCTCATATGATACATTTATTTTGTCACAAATGTTGTGCCTAGTATCAGTGATATAGTTTATGAATGATACATTCAACAGTAATGTAGATTATTTGAGTGGATGGACATCCTCTATTTGTTTCAATATAGCGGTATAAGTATGCAAAGTACTGACCCGGTCAAGTAAAAGGCGAACATGTCAGCCTGCAGAAGGTTCTGTGAGATCATGTTGTCCACGACTGGAGTCTCTCCTCCGGCTGAGATAGCGGGGTAGGACAGGCCAAGGATACCATCAAACGGGGCGACGACAAAGTTCTGCCCGGGTTCGTTAGTGCTCAGACCGACCTCTTGGCCAGTGATGACGATACCAGCAACCTAAAGAGGTGACAAACAACACAACAACTCTGTGTCATGGAAACGTTGAACTTCTTTTTTGTGTGGGGTGGGTTAATACTGGATTGGAAATAGTTAAATATTGTTATGGCTGTTATGGTGGAACTCACGTTGACGGTGTCATATCCGAATTCTCCACTGAGACTGCCTGCTCCATAAGGCAGGTAGAAGGTCTGGCCGTTGTTTTGGAAGGTGGATGATTGCTGGGGGTTAAACTTGGTGTGGGCGTCTGCGGGAGCAACACAAAAAACTTTTAGAGACAACACGGTTATTTATCGGAAGTTTTGTGCTGACGTGATACTGGAGGTAAATATCAGTAACGAGGGTGGTCGAGGATGTAGAAGTTAGTTAAACATCTTCATGAGGAAGCAGTAGTTGATACAGATATTAGCTAGTTGTAATTGTCGCAAGCTAGATGTACTTACTGCATGCCTGGGTGTTGCAGTAAATGGAGTCAACCCACAGGTTTGAAGAGCCAGTGTCAAACAACACCTGGAAGGACTGAGGGGGGGTGCCAATGCTGATGGCTCCGAAATAGGTAGTCTGGAAAAAAACAACCACGTACTTTTAACAATATGATAAAACATTGGCGAGAGTGTGTTCAATAATGTAGATCATTGTGTTAGTTGTTAACTTGAAATATTTATCTTGCTGGACTACAGTATAGCTTACAAAAAAGAATTTCCTTCTGATCCAGAATTTAAACATAGGCACATTTTGCACATAGACCTAAAGTATAGAACATTCTCTAACATTCTAGACTGTTCCTTGGCTTTCATTTGAAAACATGCACGTACATCAGCGTAGTTGTTGATGTACATGCTGGAGGATCCGGCAAACTCTGGATAGTATTTCAGGGCGGGGTCTTGGTAGGGCAGGCGTTGGCCCTTCTCCAACATCTTCTGGCGGATTGATTTACGCTTCACCAGAGGGACCCTAGGTAACAAACACACAGATACTCTCAGACTGCGTATTACAAATGTTACACATGCAAAGAGACGGAAGGAATAAACAAGACATTGAGAGCTGAAGAGAGAAATAAAATATTGTTTCAACAGAGAACAATGAACATTATGGATTAGTGAAAAAAAGTAAGAAGAAAGTAGGTAACTGTCTAGAACTCTTTCTGCTGGTTTTAGTACTGACCTGTGAAGTCCCTCAGCAAAAACAGCGAACGCCAGCAAAATCACAAGAGACCTCATTGTCACTGCTGAATTCCAAACCGATGGATGTGGTTTAGCTTGAGTTTAGACTGTTCTTATATACTCTACCAAAACACATATGCAAATTAATATAAGTGGGTGTGATAATGATGTTTGTATGTCTACATATTGTATACACATTGTATATCAGATTTAGGAGGTGACTATCAGTTCAATTTTTCCAGGACTCCACATTATCGTTTCATTGTGCGGACAAGCCTCCACTGTACTGCACCGATAATCATAATTTTTTTGATAACAGCTTTCCAAACACTACTAGTAGGTTTTTGAGGTTTTTTAAGTGAAACCAGATTAGATATAGAGTTCTGTCTAATGGCATGTAGAAATAAAATAAGATCTGTATTATTCAACTCTGGAAAACTTCACCAGTTGTGATTAGGATTGCTTTATATCAATATTGTTTTCCAAATATAATTCAAATGTTTTATAAGATTGGCAAATGGTTTATGATCACTATGAGAACATGCTAAATAATATGTGGGAGCAATGAATGTAGTTTTGTGGTAACATTCCAGAATAATTCCTGTTAATAATAATTTGAAATGTTATTCAATATACACAATAGAGAATAAAATCTCATACATTGAATCTGCTTGTCGGTTGTTTGGTTTTAATGATCTTGGTCAACCACCTGTTTTTTTATAGTGGACTCTTCGAAAAGATATACGTTTTTTTATAAACTTGTTGATTCACACCTGTAATTAGTGGAGTGTGTCACGCTTCAGTTGAGGTAGGCCGCAGGTGCAGAGTTGGTGAGAAACAAAACACTTTTAATGAACAGAAACTTCACAATACAGAAAACATAAGGGGCAGAAATCCATGACATTTACATCGACAATGAACCACAAACAGTGGGACACAAAGTACAACTTAAATAGCAAGCAAGTAGGGCTCCCGATTAGAGCCAATAGAGCTCCCGATTAGAGCAAATAGGGCTCCCGATTAGAGCAAGTAGGGCTCCCGATTAGAGCAAGTAGGGCTCCTGATTAGAGCCAATAAAGCTCCCGATTAGAGCAAATAGGGCTCCCGATTAGAGCAAATAGGGCTCCCGATTAGAGCAAGTAGGGCTCCCGATTAGAGCAAATAGGGCTCCGATTAGAGCAAGTAGGGCTCCCGATTAGAGCAAGTAGGGCTCCCGATTAGAGCAAGTAGGGCTCCCGATTAGAGCAAGTAGGGCTCCTGATTAGAGCAAGTAGGGCTCCCGATTAGAGCAAGTAGGGCTCCCGATTAGAGCAAGTAGGGCTCCTGATTAGAGCAAGTAGGGATCCTGATTAGAGCCAATAAAGCTCCCGATTAGAGCAAATAGGGCTCCCGATTAGAGCAAATAGGGCTCCCGATTAGAGCAAATAGGGCTCCCGATTAGAGCAAGTAGGGCTCCCGATTTGAGCAAGTAGAGCTCCCGATTAGAGCAAATAGGGCTCCCGATTAGAGACAACGCTGTGCAGCTGGAGCAGAGGGAGCGGCCGTGGAGGCTCAGGGGTTCAGGGCGGGGAACCGGCCATAGAGGCTCTGAGCAAGGAACCGGCTGTAGAGCCCTGGTACGAAGGGAGAAACCCAGGCCTGGGGTGGCGGAAGAGGCGGAAGTGAGTTGGGACCACTCCTCCTGGGCGACAGTACTACTCTCTCAGAGTCACAGTCCGAGGAGTGCCCCTAGCGTACAGCTCTGCTGCATCCTTTGGTGATGGTTCATTCTGTCATGCTTAA
The DNA here is from genome assembly GCA_029465975.1 of Dallia pectoralis. Taxonomy (NCBI): domain Eukaryota; kingdom Metazoa; phylum Chordata; class Actinopteri; order Esociformes; family Umbridae; genus Dallia; species Dallia pectoralis. Next base: position 14,101,714 of record CM055740.1, on the reverse strand, counting down.
GGTAGGACGCAGGAGCAGATTAAGTGAGAAACATAATGGTTTTTAATAAACAGAAACTTTACAAAACAACAAACCGCCATGGCAGCAATCCAGACTGACAATGAACCACAAACAGTGAGACACAAACTGAAACTTAAATAAGGCTTCCAATTAGAGACAACGCAGTGCTGCTACATCTAATTGGGAGCCTCCCAAACTCAAGTACAGAGTTGACTACAGTCATCCCAGCCTTAAAAAGGCCTATAGGCCACCACAAAGATGCCTAGAGTTCTCACTGTCCTAACAGAGAGTAGTAACAGCATTACTGAAAACAAACAAAAAGCAGTGCCATCTGTGGCAGTCTAAATTTGAAGAGTGATTGTTTATGTTTGACATAAATGTTACAATGGAGGTGGCAACATCATGCTATGGGAAGGTTTCTCTACATGAGTGCGAAGAAGGCTTGTGAAGATGAAGAATTCAGAGAAATCCTGGAGGATGACCTGATGAATTCTGAAAGACATCTGGGAGTTGGTAGAAGTTGAAATTGCCAGGAGGCCCCTGAAACAGCCAAAGCCACAAGAACAAAAGGTTCAATGTGTGGCCCAGTCAATGTCCAGACCTCAATCCAAACTCCTGTGGATGGAGTTGTTCCGGTTCAATACCAGATGTAGGTACCGAGCATTGGGTCTTTGTTTTGTAGTGGATATTTCCATTGTTTGGCTCTGTCATTGAAAATCCCCTTGTAACTGCACAAGCACTTAGTGTTAATCTGTACCATAGATAAAAAAAACACAGTACATTGAGATATGAACACTTATCCAAGGTCACGAATAACAGTTTGTGTGTCAATTTTGCAGTTCTACTGAAATGTACTTTTTTAGTCATGTTTGATGTAACATTGAATTGGATTCAGGAATTTGTACACAAGGTGATACAGAAAAGCACAAAGAAATATTGGATGAAAAACCTTCTGAAGTTCGCAAGAGACCTGGAACTTGAGTGACCAGTCTGGGGGTGGCCTAGTCAATGTCTCGAACCTCATTCCAATTGAAAAAAAAACATGTCTGTTTACCAACGTTCTTTTGAGCTTGCGCAATTTAGCAAAGAAGAATGTGCAACAATTGTTGTGTCCAGATGTGCAAAGCTGATAGAGGATTATATTATAAAAATGCTCTTGGGTGTAGTTGCTATTTAAAAAAATTATCATTATTTAACCTTTATTTAACCAGGTAGGCCGATTGAGTAAAGATATTGACTAAAGCAGTTCAATAATTATGCAATTTTTTTTTCTGTTTTGTATTTGTAGTTAAATTAGAACAAACCGTATATATAATTTTTCACTTTGACATTGAGGACTTTTACTGCATTGTTGATCTGTGGTAAAAACTTATATATACATCCATTTCAATGATACGTTGTCACACAATAACATGTGGAAATGACCAAGAGTGCTGAATACTTTTGAGAGCAACTGCATATATTCTCACTGGCGAACTGGTATGATGTTACATACTTTTTTTTTAAACTTATTTAACCTTAAATACATGTCTATGATTAATTTAAAAGCAAACATTTTCTGTATATTCAAATTGTAGCATAACAAGATATTCTTCCATCATTGGCCTGGTTTACTACTACTGTTTGGAGAGTTCACAATATCAATAATGTTCCCAACTGTTAGGATTTTGCTGACTGCCTGCATAACAACCATAGATTGAAAACTAGATGATTTAGCGTTTAGCTTCCAGTGATAATTTTTTCATGACTTGTCCTGCATCATACTGTCAAGGCTCTTTATACATCTGTACTAAGCCCGGTCTGAATTCTGCTGTCCTCACTAGAAAATCTGCAATGCAGCATTTTTTTTCTGTCCTCACAGTATCTTTCTACTGGAGAGCTTAAGCCTCTAATGAACCATAAATATACAGATGGTTTATAGAAACATAATCTCAGTCGGTAATTTTCTGTTTAACTTCGGGGAGTAATGCAAACAACAAATTTAATCGAAAGAAGTAAGCAACATGTTTGTCATCGCCAGAAATACATACATTTTTCCATACATTTTGTTTATGATCTGTCGCCAAATTGACTTTTATGTCTGAAAAACATTATTCGTCTGTGCCGGTTTAGGAAAGCACCATCCCCTTATCTCAGTAACGTGAATTTCTAAACCTGATAATTTAAAGGAATTTATGTTATAATAATACATAAATGTGCTTACATATATTTAAACATTTATGTAAATGCGTGTACAATATTTGTACAGTTGAATAAAAAATAGTTATTCAGCAATATATTTAGGACTAGTTACATTCATACAGTCTTACGGTTACAACCGTCCCTTTGAGGGCCACCAAATTCTGATGTGGCGCGGGGTTTTGACACCACTGCCGTACATTTAATCTGGAGTATTAACTCTGTCCCTCCTGTGTTTCCAGGCCTTCCCATGACATCAGCCTGGAGGAGTTTGATGATGAGGACCTGTCTGAAATCACAGATGACTGTGGAATTGGGCTCAACTACGACTCTGATCCCTACGAGAAGGTAAAACACGTACACACACGCGTACACGTACACACACATGCATAGACACCCGACACAGTGTACCCAGTAAACCTGCTAACAGCAGCAAACCACCTCTACAGACTGTTTTACAAACTGAAATGTTCTCAGTAGAGATATCAAAAACAAATCCCCCCTACATTGTACGGTTCAAAGTAAATTGGCTGTCAGCCCATTTGGGTGTCTCTATGTGGTTGTGTCGCTGGCTTTGATTGGCATTTCGTGTGGGAGGCTGCCACCCTCTCATGGGGTTAATAGCATACAAGAGAGTTCAAATATATGAGAGAAAAATGTACTCCCTAGAAAAGCCGTTGAAGGTGATAACTGCCTTTCAGTGTGTTGCTTGGCTCTCAAGCAGCTGTGTATTAATATCTTTGGGACCACCGCTGATACTACTTTAGTGACCTCATAGGAGACACTCAACTTTACACTCATTTTATTTATTTATTTACTCGTTTATTTCCACCCGTGGTACTGAACTGTTCCACTCTATGGAACTAGCTCCATGTCTGTGTTCTGACTGTTCCACTCTATGGAACTAGCTCCATGTCTGTGTTCTGACTGTTCCACTCTATGGAACTAGCTCCCTGTCTGTGTTCTGACTGTTCCACTCTATGGAACTAGCTCCCTGTCTGTGTTCTGACTGTTCCACTCTATGGAACTAGCTCCCTGTCTGTGTTCTGACTGTTCCACTCTATGGAACTAGCTCCATGTCTGTGTTCTGTTCTTTCTTGTTTCTTAATATCATTCTTTATTCATATCCGTCACTGTTCTCTCTCGGTCTCTGTCTGTATCTATGTGATCTATATCTATCTGTGTTTTTCTCTCTCTTTGTCTCCCCCGCTCTCCAGAGGGATGTAAATGTTTCATATGATTGTGGCTCTGGGCCATGGCTGCAGCAGAGGTTGAATGACCCAGTGCATTTTGCTGCTATGCAGAGACAACCAACCTCATCTCTCATTATTCTCTTACACTTTCTCTTCCCTTGTTCTTTATGCATTTCTCCACCCTGGTGTATGTCAGAGACAGTGTGGGGTATGTCAGAGACAGTGTGGGGTATGTCAGAGACAGAGTGGTGTATGTCAGAGACAGTGTAGTGTATGTCAGAGACAGTGTGGGGTATGTCAGAGACAGTGTGGTGTATGTCAGAGACAGTGTGGTGTATGTCAGAGACAGTGTGGTGTATGTCAGAGACGGTGTTGTGTATGTCAGAGACGGTGTGGTGTATGTCAGAGACGGTGTGGTGAATGTCAGAGACGGTGAGGTGTATGTCAGACCCAGTGTTGTGTATGTCAGAGACAGTGTGGTGTATGTCAGAGACAATGTGGTGTATGTCAGAGACAGTGTGGTGTATGTCAGACCCAGTGTTGCATATGTCAGAGACAGTGTTGTGTATGTCAGAGACAGTGTGGTGTATTTCAGACCCATTGTGTATGTCAGAGACAGTGTGGTGTATGTCAGAGACAGTGTGGTGTATGTCAGACCCAGTGTTGTATATGTCAGAGACAGTGTGGGTGTATATCAGAGACAGTGTTGTGTATGTCAGAGACAGTGTGGTGTATGTCGGACACAGTGTTGTGTATGTCGGACACAGTGTTGTGTATGTCAGAGACAGTGTGGTGTATGTCAGAGACAGTGTGGTGTATGTCAGAGACAGTTTGGTGTATGTCAGAGACAGTGTGGTGTATGTCAGAGACAGAGTGGTGTATGTCAGAGACAGTGTGGTGTATGTCAGACCCATTGTGTATGTCAGAGACAGTGTGGTGTGTCAGAGACAGTGTGGTGTATGTCAGACCTAGTGTTGCATATGTCAGAGACAGTGTGGGTGTATATCAGAGACAGTGTTGTGTATGTCAGAGACAGTGTGGTGTATGTCGGACACAGTGTTGTGTATGTCAGAGACAGTGTGGTGTATGTCAGAGACAGTGTGGTGTATGTCAGAGACAGTGTGGTGTATGTCAGAGACAGTGTGGTGTATGTCAGAGACAGTGTGGTGTATGTCAGACCCAGTGTTGTGTATGTCAGAGACAGTGTGGTGTATGTCAGAGACAGTGTGGTGTATGTCAGAGACAGTGTGGTGTATGTCAGACCCAGTGTTGTGTATGTCAGAGACAGTGTGGTTAATGTCAGATACAGTGTTGTGTATGTCAGAGACAGTGTGGTGTATGTCAGAGACAGTGTGGTGTATGTCAGACCCAGTGTTGTGTATGTCAGAGACAGTGTGGTTAATGTCAGATACAGTGTTGTGTATGTCAGAGACAGTGTGGTGTATGTCAGAGACAGTGTGGTGTATGTCAGACCCAGTGTTGTGTATGTCAGAGACAGTGTGGTTAATGTCAGATACAGTGTTGTGTATGTCAGAGACAGTGTGGTGTATGTCAGAGACAGTGTGGTGCATGTCAGACCCAGTGTGGTGTATGTCAGAGACAGTGTGGTTAATGTCAGATACAGTGTTGTGTATGTCAGAGACAGTGTGGTGTATGTCAGAGACAGTGTGGTGCATGTCAGAACCAGTGTGGTGTATGTCAGAGACAGTGTGGTGTTTGTCAGAGACAGTGATGCTGTATTATGTTACATAATCCAACCCACCCCCACCTCCAAGCACGTTGCCCAGCCACACAAGACCTAATCCGACAGACATTGGAATTGCAAAGCTAGAGAGTGAGAGTGGTCTGTGTGTATGTGAATGTGTGGTTTGTTTTTTAACTGTATTTTATTAGATAATTGTGATTTCATAGCCTCAAGACAGCATCAGCAATTGAGCGTCTCTCACACAGCCAATAAAATGTTTTCTGTTTGTAGACAAACATGTGTAGCCTATGTGTGTATTAAGGCACTGAGATTATGTGTGGTCTTTCTGTAGTGGTTGTCTTTTAACACTTCCTTGGATGATTAGGGCTGGTTTAAAGGCTCAACAGTTAAACAGACTTAGACACAGTCAGTTAGCTTTGATAAGATTTGCGGACTCCTATCAACATTCAGAATGTGTTCATGAGTATTAGCATGGTAAACCTCAACTAGCTGTGTTGCTACATTAGCTTTTGGCTTTTAGCCAGCAGTAGCTCTTGGTCTTGGTAACTCTGTGGCTGTCGGCCTGAGAGCCACATTCATCATAGCGACCCTACCTGAAGAAAGTTAATAAAACTTTACAAACGGACTGCCCTTTGTGCCTTAAAGTTATGATGGTTTGCTGTTCCTCTTTGCTAGTTTGTACTGTTCCAGCCATAATAAGGTACTACAGTACAGACATAGTGATGTTTTGTTGTTTCTCTTTGCTAGCTTGATATGTTCCTGCCACAATAAGAACAGTACACACATATTCATGGCGTTCTGCATACTCTCCCTACCATGTCATCTCTGTGTATCTACACATTATTATAGTAAAGAAATTCCACAAATTAACTTTTAACAAGGGACACCGGTTAATTGAAATGCATTCCATGTGATTACCTCAGCAGGCTGAGAGAAGTCAAAGAGTGCGGAAAGCTGTTACCAAAGCAAAGGGTGGATACTGTGAAGAAGCTATTATGTGAAGTGTATTTCGACCTGTAGACACTATTTTGATGGCTTCATGAGTCCATAAAACTGAAGAAATTCCCATAAGTAAATAAGAGTGTCCAAAGAGTTGACTGGTACTGTATATACACTGATGAACCAAAACTGTATGACCACTCTCATGTGAAGCATATAACATTGATCTTGTAAGAAGGGCCCATGTCTACATCTGGGATGATTAGATGAGGCTCGTTTTACATCACGTGGACAGCTGTTTACATGTGTGCCGTTTACCTGGAGATGTGCTGGCATCATCATGCTCTGTGGGAACTTGACAACCAGTAGAGGACGTGTGATGCTCTGGGCAATGTTCTGCTGAGAAACCCTGGGCCTGGGCCTTCATGTGGATGTCAATTTGACAAGAGCCAGCTACCTAAACATCATTGCACGGACCATGAACACTTCTTCTACCACTGGTGTGGTGTTCCTTGATGGCAGTGGCCTCTTTCAGCAGGATAATGTGATAATTCCCTGGCCTCCAAATTCCCGCCATCTCAATCTGATTGAGCATCTGTGGGATGTGTTGAACCAACAAGTCCGATCTACAGCAGCTCCACCTCACAACTTACAGAACTTGAAGGATCTGCTACTAATGTCTTGGTGCCAGATATCACAGGACATCTTCAGGGGTCTGCTACTAATGTCTTGGTGCCAGATACCACAGGACATCTTCAGGGGTCTGCTACTAATGTCTTGGTGCCAGATACCACAGGACACCTTCAGGGGTCTGCTACTAATGTCTTGGTGCCAGATACCACAGGACATCTTCAGGGGTCTGCTACTAATGTCTTGGTGCCAGATACCACAGGACACCTTCAGGAGTCTGCTGGTATACAACTTTCATATATATATATATATGTTGTACCTGATTAATATGATGTGGCACACAGGCCAAATTCCCATAGTTATCAATCTCCATGGGAAACACGAAATGTCCATAATGTCCATAATGTTCTAAATTATTTAAACATGATTGATTTCATAAGTATTCACCTGCTGAAAGCTGTTTGGCGCATGTCTAACACTGTCCATCATCTTGGGAACACCAGCCGAAACATGAAGTATGCCTGTGACAATTCCTGTTTTGAAACTGTGATTAACAGTACTATTAACAGAAGAATGATCTTCTTCAATGCACAAACTGAAAATGGATCATATTCCAAAAACACCCAAACGGTTCTTCTTTCAGAAAGGGCCACAGTAGCTACACAAATACCGTAATTAAAACAGGTGTCCTGACTCTGCGCTCACTAGATTCAATGCTCAGTAGATTCAACTAGATTCAATGGCCCTAATTAAAACAGCTATTCTGACTCTGTGCTCACAAGATTCAATGGCCCTTTTTTCCAAGGCACTCATAAAAGTGGTGTTAACACGGTATACTAATAAATAGCAATTGATTAACCTCCTTTAAAATTGTGCAATGGTGGATGTAATGTAGACTTGGTCCTGCTGAGGAACTAGACTGTGTCCGTCATGCCACAAGATATTCTCTGGGTTTTACATTGGCCGTGGCTTTTAGTTTCCCCGGGTACTAAAGGTAAATGGTACAGATATAATTTACAAACTTTATGTGTGTGAAAAGATACAGTTCAAAGTTATATAAGCATACATAGAGCAATGCACACATGGCAACACAAATATATGTTAATGTTTGTTTTACTATCCTGTCGGGACAATCAGAAAATTATTTTCCTATTTTACATGACCCTAACCTTGAAACCCTGAAACCCTATCCCCATTTATTTTTTTCACCTTTTATCCAATTGTGAGACTAAAAGTCTGTAAGTCTTTTAGTCTCAGCCTGACAACCTCTAAGCGTCAAAGAGTTATTTTTGGTGTGAAATGTCCTAATTCTCCTGCAGACTATCCAAGGTCTGAGACACATTATCAATCCACTTCTATTTGTTATCTTTCTTTCTTTCTTTCTATCTCTCGCTCACCCGACTGCAACGTTTCGAAATGTGTTTGCACTCCGATAAGACCCTGGGGTCCATGATCAAAGGATTCTGTACATTTTTCTTATCACTCCTTGCTAATCTGGCCCACAGCTTTCAAAGTATATGAAGACTATATTGTATATGAGCCCTGGAAGCTGCTCCAGGGATGTTCCTTGAGTTCATAGTAGCATTTCATAGTCATACGGTATAAAATAATATCTACAGTCCCATGAGTCACTTATCCATGTCTCTCTCTCTCTCTCTCTGTCCGATAGGACTGTCTGATTCTGGAGAAGAGCGACCTGCACCACCCTGTCTGCTCCTTCCAGGACGACTTCCAGGAGTTTGAGATGATTGATGATGAGGATGATGATGAGGATGACGAGGACGAAGAGGAGGTGGACCCAGACACTCTTCCTTCTCCGTCTGCTTCCCCTCCTCCGTCGCCCACTCTGGGCACGGGAAAGAGCCGGCCCACCACCCTCAACCTCACCACCACTGTCTCACAGGTACACGCGCACAAGCGCGCACGCACACACACACCATTGACATTTTACTAAAGATTAATGTCCGACTGAGGTTTTGTAGTGTGGTATTGGCTAGCTAGTGTTGGTCCTGGTGTAGGCTATCTGTTACTGGGTGTGGTATTGTAGCCAGTGTTGGTACTGGTGTAGGCTATCTGTTACTGGGTGGGGTATTGGCTAGCTAGTGTTGGTACTGGTGTAGGCTATCTGTTACTAGGTGTGGTATTGGCTAGCCAGTGTTGGTCCTGGTGTAGGCTATCTGTTACTGGGTGGGGTATTGGCTAGCTAGTGTTGGTCCTGCTGTAGGCTATCTGTTACTGGGTGCGGTGTGGGAAGGCCAGTGTGGGCAACGGTATTTAAGTCAGACTTCAGAGAACCTGTATTTTTGTATTCAGAGAGTTTCCCCGCAGCCTGAGGCCGGTCCTGTGTTGCTGTAGCTGCTTTTGTCTGATACAGAGGAGTTGTCTATGATGTTGGATGAGGTAATCCATCATGGGTAAAAGAAGGCTTAATCATCATCCAATGGTCTACCACCACAGCACACACAGCACACAACACACAACACACAACACACAACACACAGCACACAGCACACAACACACAACACACAACACACAACACACAACACACACACACACACACACACACACACACACACACACACACACACACACACACACACACACACACACACACACACACACACACACACACACACACACACACACACACACACACACACACACACACACACACACAGCACACACACACACACACACAAACACACACAGCACACACACACACACACACAGCACACACACACACACACACACAAACACACACACACACACACACACACACACAAACATATTCACATTTAACACAAGGCTTTTTAATCTCTTTTGCTGCTGACCACTTCCCCTACTCTCTCAGGACTCACTGAACAACAATAGCAGTCTTTCTCCAAAGAAGGGCAGCTGGCAGGACTCTCTACGCAATCCCACCTCACAAGGTGAATACATACATACTGTTACTTCACCTCCTACCCATTTACGCGTCCAATACTAAACCACTGCTAACACCTAGCTTTCTATGAGTATTCTTTCCTACAAATGTCTGCATTATCATTTACTTACAGTACAGAGTCATGTCTTTAGATGATATGGCTTTATATTTTACAGTAAGTTGTTGTCCTCTGCTTGCAGGTCGGCTGTCTCCAACTCACACTTGTCTGGAGGATGGTAGCCACGTGACTGGCCAGTGCCCATCCCAACCAGTAATCCAGGCACCAATGTCCAAGAACAAAGGTACTCCCCACAAACAGACAGGGGAGGCTGGACACCCCCAGTCCCCTTGCAGACCCCTCCTCTGTGACATGGACGGCAACAGACGAGAGAGGCACGAATACGGTAAGAAACAACATTATGCCAGAATTCATCTCCCACAGAAAATGTAGCTATCCTGTCGTCAAGTCTGTATAGACACAGTTTGCGCTCTTTGTTTAATATTCTGTTAACAATGGTCTCTCTTTCGCTAACTGAAGTTTCTTTTAAAATGTTTCGGACCCACCATTACAGTATTTTACTTTATTTCTGATCTCTCAATGTTCACTTGGTCATTTGTGTTTTCCACTCTTGCATCTCCTCTCTCTACCTCCCTCATCAATCAACAGGCTCTTTCGGTCAGCACGCAGGCTCTGACGACACCTCAGCTGACCCTTCAGCTCTCGCTTCCAGAGTTCCATCCGTGGAGGACCACTCCCAGTGCTCTGACACCGAGGTCGACCATGACATTAACATCTCCAACCCCCACCACAAACGTTTGCAGTCCTGCGCGTCCACCCAGCGGCGTGCCACTGACACCTACACCGTCACCTCCGAGTCTGGCCTGGACCAAGATCTGGAGAATGACCCGGACGGGACAAGTCGATGCCTGTCCTCCACCGCTCCTATTGGGGGAAACGATGGAGCGGACACCCCTCTGTCAGACGAGGAACTGGACAAAGACTTTGACGTAGAGTTCATGTGTAAGGAGACCTATGACATGGTGTGTAAGGAGAACCAAAGCTCGGTCTACGTTGAGTTCCCCTCCATTGAGCCCTCGGAGCTGGCGTCCTTTTCCAGCTATATGTCATCGAGCCGATCCGATGTTCTTAACCAATCCCGAAGCAGCGACCAGGGTGAGCGTCCGGCTGCGGCTATTGAAGTGGCCAACGAGTCCTCCTCTCCATCCTCAGACCCAGGCATCGCCGACATGAACGCCAAGCGTTGCTACGGCACCTCAGACCAAGACCAGGATTTGAGTTCCCCCGGGTCGGACTCGGACATTGAGGAGGAGCTGGAGGCAGCGTTTGTCTGTGGAGGACCTCTGGTCTCCAACATGATCTCCTCAATTTCCGAGACAGAGCTGGACCTGACCAGCGATGAGAGTAGCAGCGGGCGCTCCTCACACCTCACCAACTCCATCGAGGAGGCCAGCTCACCCACGTCTGACCAGGAGTTAGACCCGGACACCGAGCTGGAACAGGACAGCGGCATTGTGGGAATCAAGGCCGCCCTGCTCCTCGGCCAGCCGGACCCCATCAAAGAGTGCTCGCCTTTGCCCTCGCCTTCACCCCTCCCCTCCCCCATCATGGCAACCCCTTCCCCTGCCGACTCCCCTGTCCTGCCCCCAGAGCCCTATGACGACGGCCAGGCTCTCATGGGCTTACAGAGTGTGGATGATGAGGTGTTGCTGTATGAGCACCAGGGCGACCCGGACGAGACCCTGCCTCCGACCGAGCATTGTGAGGACAGTATGTCCAGACAGATGCTCCTTCAGATAGAACCAGACCACAGCCTGGAGAGCTTCAAACGCTCCTTCTATCTGCCAGTAGGACCAAATCTCATGCCCTGTCAAGCTGATGACTACGACAACAGTGAGTCAGAGTCAGAGAGCGAGGACGAGCTGAGCGAGAATTCAGATTCACCCTGGTTGCTTAGCAACCTGGTGAACAAGATGATCTCGGAGGGTTCTTATCCAATCAGCTGTCCCGAGGAATGCTTTAAGAGATCAGTGTCGGTCTCAGACACCATCTCGCCTTCCTCCGACATTGAGCCAGACGCATTCACGGAAGCCACGAGCAATCAAGTGCAGAAATTTGGATCGACGGGATCGGTGGAGGAGAACAAAGACGAGAAGGACCCGAGTGAGGAGGGGAAGACGAGAGAACAGAGAGATCAGAGTGCTGGGAACGCCAACCCTCAGTGTGGACCATGTCTTTATATGAGCAATCCAAATGCTGACACCATCAGACCAGTGATTGTTGAGCGCTATGGCAACAGGCTATCAACAGAAAAGGTCCAAACTCAGAACTCTGAGGGAGACTTCACCAGCCCTAAGTCAGGCAAGAACAGCAAGAGAAAGGACGAGGAAGACGAAATTGAGGATACTGTGGAGCCCGATAATGACCTGATGATGCTGGAGGGGAGGAAGGAACTGGTCTCACCCACCCTGAGTGACAAAGACGAGGGCCGTGAGACGGAGGCCAAGCCGGGCAGACGCTCGACCGCCTCCCTGGAACGCATCACGACGGTCAAACACAGCCTGACCCTGGACATCCCCACGTCCCAGACCAACCGATGCTTCAGCCTCACCTACTCCACCGACAACGATGAGGAAGAGGAGGAAGACGAGGGAGACTCCTCCCCGTTCCTGAGCTGCCTGAGGAAGCAGTCATCATACAGTGGCAGCAACCATTACCTGGACAGCTCTCCGCCCATAGACGAGAGTGTGCGGAACCTCCCCATATCAGAGGAGAAGCTCCCCCTGTCTGAGAGGGATGTCCCCGTACAGGCCATACGGTCGCAGCCAGACGATGACGGGCTGGCCTACGACTCGATGAAGTACACTCTGGTGGTAGACGAGAACACGACACTGGAACTGGTCAGCCTCAGAAGGTATGTAGAGAAAGAGCACTTTATTATGGACATACTTCATTTAATCCTTTATACTTTAATTGACACTATTGACAATTTGTTAGTACTGTACATGAAGTGGTATCATTACTGTTCTATGGATTTGTTTAATCTTCCTCTACAACGCCATTGTGACAAACCTTTGTGAACCGTGGGCCTCTCCAGGTGTACATCGGTGCTGAGCGACGACAGTGAGTTGTCTACCCTGTGTGATGATGAACCCCTGGAGAAGGAGGAAGTGGGGTACGACCGGGAGAACAGAGGTGTGCGTCCAGAACTTCTCAGCTCTTCGGAAGACTCCTCGCCCGAAGCTGACATGCACTTCTCCAAGAAGTTTCTCAATGTCTTCGTCAACAGCACCTCTCGGTCCTCCAGTACGTAACTCAGACCAGAGTATTCACTTTAGCCCTCCCACTCTATAGCATCATGATATAGCACTGAAGTATTGCTATCTTCCTCCAAAATATTTCAGTAATAAATGGCCACATGTATAATTAAGAAGCTTTTCCAAATGGTAGGAACGAGAATGTCATTCTAAAGTTGTTACGACAGATGAATTTAGGTTACGTTATTGTAACTTTATTGCTATTGTATCACTGTTTTAACTATGTGTGTTTACGCGTGCAGGTACAGAGTCGTTTGGGCTGTTCTCCTGTACCATAAACGGAGAGGAGAGAGATCAGACACACAGAGCTGTGTACAGGTAAGTCGAAACATAGTTGCACCTGATCCAAACCAGAAGCGTTTTTATCATCATTGTGTGAAAATGAATTTGTTTGTCTCCACCAAATGCTGTCCTGACGCAAGCCTCAACCAACTGTGAACATGCTGTAATAATATAGGGCCAGATTAAAAAAGAATCATCACCTTAACGTGGTGGAGAGGTTTGTGTGCCCCTATGAACCTGAGGGCTGGGTTGTCTGGAGCTTCATGCTCCTGGTAGGGTTTCCCAAGGCAAAGTGGTCTCAGGCGAGGGGCCAGACTAAGAATGGTTCACCAAGACCCCATGAAAAATCGAGGGAAAAGGATCGAGACCCTGCCTGGAGGAAGCCCAGGGCCCCCGTCTGGAGCCAGGCCCAGACGGCGGGCTCGAAAGCGAGCGTCTGGTGGCCGGGTTTGCCACGGAGCCCGGCCGGGCACAGCCCGAACGAGATACGTGGCATCTCTCTCCTCTCCATCCTGTGGGCCCACCACTCACAGGAACAACCGCAGGGGTCGGGTGCGCTGTCATATGGGTGACAGTGAAGGTGGGGGGTCTCGACGGATCAGACCCGGGCGGCAGAAGCTTGCTTTGGGGACGTGGAACGTCACCTCACTGGGGGGGAAGGAGCCAGAACTTGTGCGTGAGGTGGAGCGATACCAGTTGGATCTGGTGGGACTTACCTCTACGCACAACCGTGGCTCTGGAACCTTACCCCTGGATAGGGGTTGGACTCTGTTCTTCTCTGGAGTTGCCCAGGGTGAGAGGCGGCGGGCTGGTGTGGGGATACTCACGAGCCCACGTCTGAGCACGGCGGTGTTGGAGTTTACCCCGGTGGATGAGAGGTTTGCCTCCCTACGCCTAAGGGTGGTGGGGGGAAAACTCTGACTGTTGTTTGTGCTTATGCACCAAACAGCAGTTCGGAGTATTCAGCCTTCTTGGAGACCCTGAAGGGAGTCCTATATAGGGCTCCAGTAGGGGACTCCATCATTCTGCTGGGAGACTTCAACGCACATGTGGGCAACGATGGAGACACCTGGAGAGGCGTGATTGGGAGGAACGGCCTCCCTGATCTAAACCCGAGCGGTCGTTTGTTATTGGACTTCTGTGCTAGTCATGGATTGTCTATAACAAACACCATGTTCGAACATAAGGAGGCGCATAAGTGTACATGGTACCAGAGCACCCTAGGCCGAAGGTCAATGATCGATTTTGTGATCGTATCGGCTGATCTAAGGCCGCATGTTTTGGACACTCGGGTGAAGAGAGGGGCAGAGCTGTCAACTGATCACCATCTGGTAGTGAGTTGGATCAGAGGGTGGGGAAAGACTTTGGACAGACCAGGTAAGCCCAAACGGGTGGTGCGGGTGAACTGGGAACGTCTGGAGGAGGCCCCTGTCCGAAAGATCTTCAACTCACACCTCCGGCGGAGCTTTTCAGGCATCCCTGTGGAGGTTGGGGGCATTGAACCTGAGTGGGCAATGTTCAAAGCTTCTATTGCTGAAGCTGCGGCGGTGAGCTGTGGTCTCAAGGTCCTAGGTGCCTCAAGGGGTGGTAACCCTAGAACACCGTGGTGGACCACGGTGGTCAGGGAAGCTGTCCGACTGAAGAAGGAGGCCTTCAGGGATATGCTAGCCCTGGGGACTCCGGAGGCAGTTGCAGGGTACCGACAGGCCCGAAGGGCTGCAGCCGCTGCCGTGTCAGAGGCAAAGCAGCGGGTGTGGGAGAAGTTTGGAGAAGCTATGGAGAAGGACTTTCGGTCGGCACCAAAATGCTTCTGGAAAACCGTTCGGCACCTCAGAAGGGGAAAACGGGAACCATCCAAGCTGTGTACAGTAAGGATGGGACACTGTTGACCTCAACTGATGATGTGATCGGGCGCTGGAAAGAGCATTTTGAGGAGCTCCTGAATCCGACCTACACGCCCTCTAGTACAGAGGCAGAGCTGGAGGCTGATGGAGGGTCATCGTCAGTTTCCCTGGGGGAAGTCGCTGAGGTAGTCAAACAACTCCACAGTGGCAAAGCCCCAGGGACTGATGAGATTCGTCCAGAAATGCTAAAAGCTTTGGGTGGGGAAGGGCTGTCTTGGTTGACACGCCTCTTCAACATTGCATGGAAGTCTGGGACAGTGCCAGAGGAGTGGCAGACTGGGGTGGTGGTTCCCCTCTTTAAAAGGGGGACCAGAGAGTGTGTGCCAATTACAGAGGTATCACACTCCTCAGCCTCCTGGTAAAGTGTACTCCAAAGTGCTGGAAAGGAGGGTTCGGCCAATAGTCGAACCTCAGATTGAAGAGGAACAATGCGGTTTTCGTCCTGGCCGGGAACCACGGACCAGCTCTTTACTCTCGCAAGGATCCTGGAGGGGGCCTGGGAGTATGCCCATCCAGTCTACATGTGTTTTGTGGATCTGGAGAAGGCGTATGACCGGGTACCCCGGGATCTTTTGTGGGAGGTGCTGCGGGAGTATGGGGTGAGGGGGTCTCTTCTCAGGGCCATCCAATCTCTGTACGCTCAAAGCATGAGCTGTGTCCGTGTCCTCGGCAGTAAGTCGGATTCGTTCCCGGTGGGGGTTGGCCTCCGCCAGGGCTGCGCTTTGTCACCAATCCTGTTTGTAATATTCATGGACAGGATATCAAGGCGTAGTCATGGGGGGAGGGGTTCCCGTTCGGTGGGCTGATGGTCACATCACTGCTTTTTGCGGATGATGTGGTCCTGATGGCCTCATCGGTCGGTGACCTTCAGCACTCACTGGATCGGTTCGCAGCCGAGTGTGAAGCGGCTGGGATGAGGGTTAGCACCTCTAAATCTGAGGCCATGACTCTCAGCAGGAAACCGGTGGAGTGCCTACTCCGGATAGGGAATGAGTCCTTACTCCAAGTGAAGGAGTTCAAGTACCTCGGGGTCCTGTTCGCGAGTGAGGGAACAATGGAGCGGGAGTTTGGTCGGAGGATCGGAGCAGCGGGGCGGTGTTGCATTCGCTTCACCGCACCGTTGTGACGAAAAGAGAGCTGAGCCGAAAGGCAAAGCTCTCGATCTACCGGTCAATCTTTGTTCCTACCCTCACCTATGGTCATGAAAGCTGGGTCATGACCGAAAGAACGAGATCGCGGGTACAAGCGGCCGAAATGGGTTTTCTCAGAAAGGTGGCTGGCCTCTCCCTTAGGGATAGGGTGAGAAGCTCAGTCATCCGAGAGGAACTCGGAGTAGAGCCGCTGCTCCTTTGCATAGAAAGGAGCCAGTTGAGGTGGTTCGGGCATCTTGTAAGAATGCCACCTGGGCGCCTCCCTAGAGAGGTGTTCCAGGCACGTCCAGCTGGGAGGAGACCTCGGGGAAGACCCAGGACTAGGTGGAGAGATTATATCTCCACACTGGCCTGGGAACGCCTCGGGATTCCCCAGTCAGAGCTGGCTAATGTTGCCCGGGAAAGGGAAGTTTGGGGTCCCCTGCTAGAGCTGCTACCCCCGCGACCCGACCCCGGATAAGCGGTTGAAGATGAGATGAGATGAGATTAAAAAAGACATGAAACATTCATGGAAATGAATAGCGAAAAATCGGCTAAATATTTTGCCCTGGAGAAAAACATAACGGGTGTTTTGGTAACATACGGCATAAAGCCTCTTGTAGAACAAGGTCATACGAAACATATAACTAATGGTCATTAAATCACAGATAATAGCGGACACTTTTCCTCTGGTAATCTTTTAATAATGGACTCAGCGATATAGGATACATAATGCGTAGTAAGAGACGTGACAGCTAAATGTGCGTGTACCGATGAGAGGGAGGAACGAAAGAAGAGGCTGACGAAACGAGGCCGATGGGCCTGGTGTCATGGTTACCGCTCCCGAGTGACACCTCAGGGGGAGGAGCTATACACCCACATCAGCTTGCCACCACCTGGGACTCACTCTGTCTGTCTTTTGTTCCCTGTCCCCCTGGTCCTCAGTAACTTAATCCTCCTGATTTTCCCAACCCTCACGTCCCCCTCCCTCCCCCCTCTCCTTTCATGCTTCCATTCCTTCCTAAGTGTGTCTCTCCTCTGGGAGTCACCTGATACGTCCCTCATGCTGACACTCTGCTGGTCCTCATCCTACAGGTTCATCCCCAGGCATGTGGATGAGTTGGAGCTGGATGTAGACGACCCCCTGTATGTCGAGGAGGAGGAGGATGACTACTGGTACAGAGGTTACAACATGCGGACGGGAGAGGGCGGGATATTCCCTGCCTTCTACGCTCATGAGGTTGTAGGGCAACCCAGAGAGTTTATGGGTGAGGGATTGACACTTTGTATTCACGTCTAGTAGGAACCGGGTCAAAATGAGCCACACATAAGGAAATGTCTGTGTGTTGTCACAGTATTTGATCACTGGAGACGCATAAGCTGTATGTCAATGAAATAGAAAACGTCACTACTTCTACTTATCTGTTTACTTCCCATAGGAGTAAAAAGGAACCCAGCCTGGATGGACAGTTTCAGCGTTCAGTTCCTGGGTTCTGTGGAGGTGCCCTATCACCAAGGCAACGGCATCCTGTGTGCAGCCATGCAGAAGGTAAATAGGAACTAAATTACCCTGGATTGGGGGGAGCTTAAGCGCCACCATCCTGAGTTATAGGACAAGTAAAGTTCGGTCCATGACATTCCAATTCAACGGCCGAAATATTATGTCTGATCAAGAACCTAATCTTAATTGGGCTCGTTATGTACCAATACATAACACGGTTGAACATTTTACAGCGTAGCACTTCCATAATGACATCCCTCATTTAAAACGTTCAAAAAAGTGCTGTTAACAGGTCCCTGGTAGTCATCGATGATGGCCTCAAGGATGAATTGGCCAGTTTTCAAGCAATTGTAATCATTACTCTCGTACTTCTCTCTCTGTGTGTCAGATTGCGATAGCGAGGAAACGTACAGTCCACGTGCGGCCCCCCTCTCTGTGTGAGCTGGAGATCAGTCTACAGGGAGTTAAACTGGTGATGAGTCTGGAAGACGAATATGACACCATGGATGAGGTGAGAAAAGAGGGAGGCGAGATGGGCGGGAGTCTAAGTGACACGCACGCAAAAAGATTTGTCACATAGGACTTTTCTGCAGTTTATAACATCGGAAAACAAAATGAGCAATGTAAAACACACACACACTAAATAAAGGCACACATTTGGGCTCTTACAAAGGTACTTTGATGTTTGGGGCTTGTCTATGGTCACATCAAGGTTTCTTAAATAATATAAATGTGTATGTATAAGAAGGCCCCAGAGTTGGTCTAGGAGAACTTATTATATGGATGAGTTCTGTGTGTGAGGAACCAGGAGTTTGTTAGGCTGAATTAATGTGGAGTGGATGTCATCAGCCTTCATATCTTATATTCTCTAAGCAGAGAGGGAAGTAGTGGGTGGAGGATCGAGGAGGGAGGAGGGAAACAGGAAGAAGCTTCTCATTTCCGATGGTAGAAAGTGGCGTACGTATTTGGTAAAGGGGTGAAGAGGGAGGATAACAGGATTGAAGAGAGAATGGGGAGACAAGAGAGAGATGACCTGGGAACAATGAAAAGATGGTATAGCGCCATCTGGGCATGGGCGGGCAAGTGGGCAAGTTTGGATGAGGGAGACCGGAGACCAAAGAACGAACAGACCTGGGGAGGGAGGGTGAGTGGAGATGAGTCAACAAACAGCATTTAGTGAAAATAATATCAACGACCCTGTCTGCCTTGTGATCGTGAGGGACCGGAAAATGGTGAGATCAATAGGATAGGATGTAACGTTGTTTTCATGACTGCAGAACACAGACACGGGCAGAATAGAGGAATTTAAATTACAGGACTAACTGAAATGTAACGAAACTCTAACAGAACATGACTTCAGGAACACAGGTGAGGTTAATAACAACAATGGTGTCCCTGCTACAAACGACGCAGCGTTTGATCTCTGTGCCGGGACGTGACTACATAATTACATGGGAGGCAGACGTTGGTAGTTTAAGTCACCCTGTAGTGTGTAGGTGGTGGTAAGGCGTTCTTAGGAAATGATCTTTTCAAGCTGTCAGGCTCACAGAGTGGTGTCTCTTAGAGCTTCATGTAGAGAATAGAGATGACCACAAGGTTAATCGTAAATGGAAAAGGTACAACGACACCGTGGAATTTAGAAAAGAACATGGATAGGTCAGCAAGAGGGAAGAGAAAGTCATCACTGGAGTAATTTGTGGCTCTCTGCCACGATCACAACAACAACTAAATGCAGTTTGACTATGGAAAATACACAGCTGAAGGAAAAGGAAGAGTACCAGTGATTTCTGGGATTATCCATGTCAAGGCCAAAAAGTCAGGGGACAAAAGTGCAATACAGGCAGGGATTAACTTGCCTTGTTGATAGCAGATGAACTGTTCCAAATGCTGCTGGAGACAGGAACTCCACAAGGAATGTGTAGGCAGTTGACATTAGAACAGTGGCAGCAGCTGGGGTGGAAGTATCTGTACAAATGACAGGAAGACAAGCGGGCAGGGATAGAAAACACACATGATTACAAAGTGAGAGAGTGGCGTGGAGCCTGAAATAACTCTGCAATACAACTCTGTAGAACAAAGAGAAAAAGTGTTAAATAATATGAAAAATGAAGTAAAACCTTGACAGTGCCTTCTGCTCGTTTCTTTGTCAAATAATTGTTTTGATTATTTCATGAACGGGTGTGCAGAGTGCATATTGATCAACACATTACATTGTTATTATCAGCAGACCCGAGTTTGAAAACCCGTGGACTGGAGAAATGCATCGAAAATTATTCTGAAACAAACACCTAATGTGATCACCTCTTATTCCCTCTGCCTCTCTCTCCTTCCAGTTCGACAGGTGTAGTCACTTCTTCCAGATGAAGAACATCTCGTTCTGTGGATGCCATCCCAAAAACAACTGGTATGATAATGCCTGTTGAGGGTACAATACACACTTATTATATGTACAAAATAATGGTAAACTGTAGTCACTTCTTTATTAAGACCCTATTTCCCCCTTTCTATTTCTCCTTTCTATTTCTCCTTAGCTACTTTGGCTTCATCACCAAGCACCCGATGCTGAACAGGTTCGCCTGCCACGTCTTTGTTTCCCAGGATTCAATGCGCCGTGTGGCAGAGAGTGTTGGGTGAGTCAAACACAGAATCTCAGACGCTCTCATTCAGAGGGACTAACAGTTCAACAATATAGTTGGGACAACCATCTAACAGTGGTAGTAAGTACTTTGGAGTACGAATACTTCAGAGTAGCAGTTTTTGGAACCATAGCGAGACTAATAATAAGGAAAGCCCTTTCAGGTGCTCCTCGGTCCGATTTGTTTGGATGTGACGGGTAGTGCGGCCTTGCCATAGCACAGACGTATCTCCTAATCTCTGTCATTGCTGTTCATTTATTAAAGAGTAGAAATGCGATCAGAATAATAATCGTGGGGACCATAGCCTACTTACGAGCTGGCACTGGTTCAGAGAAAAAAGGACATTAAAAAGTAGTGAGTCATTTCAGATAATAGACATCTGACAAAGTGAGAGTGTGTGTGTGTGTGGGGGGGGGGTATAATGACCACAGTTCCTGTCCAGTATATCTTGAATCAGACATATTCGTCATGCATTAAAGATGACCATGGCTCACTATGCCATAGCAGAGGGAGAGGGCAGTGATTGGCTGAAATGGGCTTGGGGAGTGAGTCAGAGCTAGCAGACAGAAAGGCGTAACGAGAAGACCATAATGGTACAGCTTAATGTTAACTGTGCTGACTCTCATCTCCTCGGCAGTAAGTCGGATTCGTTCCAGGTGGGGGTTGGCCTCCGCCAGGGCTGCGCTTTGTCACCAATCCTGTTTGTAATATTCATGGACAGGATATCAAGGCGTAGTCATGGGGGGGAGGGGTTCCCGTTCGGTGGGCTGATGGTCACATCACTGCTTTTTGCGGATGATGTGGTCCTGATGGCCTCATCGGTCGGTGACCTTCAGCACTCACTGGATCGGTTCGCAGCCGAGTGTGAAGCGGCTGGGATGAGGGTTAGCACCTCTAAATCTGAGGCCATGACTCTCAGCAGGAAACCGGTGGAGTGCCTACTCCGGGTAGGGAATGAGTCCTTACTCCAAGTGAAGGAGTTCAAGTACCTCGGGGTCTTGTTCGCGAGTGAGGGAACAATGGAGCGGGAGATTGGTCGGAGGATCGGAGCAGCGGGGGCGGTGTTGCATTCGCTTCACCGCACCGTTGTGACGAAAAGAGAGCTGAGCCGAAAGGCAAAGCTCTCGATCTACCGGTCAATCTTTGTTCCTACCCTCACCTATGGTCATGAAAGCTGGGTCATGACCGAAAGAACTAGATCGCGGGTACAAGCGGCCGAAATGGGTTTTCTCAGAAAGGTGGCTGGCCTCTCCTTTAGGGATAGGGTGAGAAGCTCAGTCATCCGAGAGGAACTCGGAGTAGAGCCGCTGCTCCTTTGCATAGAAAGGAGCCAGTTGAGGTGGTTCGGGCATCTTGTACGAATGCCACCTGGGCGCCTCCCTAGAGAGGTGTTCCAGGCACGTCCAGCTGGGAGGAGACCTCGGGGAAGACCCAGGACTAGGTGGAGAGATTATATCTCCACACTGGCCTGGGAACGCCTCGGGATTCCCCAGTCAGAGCTGGCTAATGTTGCCCGGGAAAGGGAAGTTTGGGGTCCCCTGCTAGAGCTGCTACCCCCGCGACCCGACCCCGGATAAGCGGTTGAAGATGAGATGAGAGATGAGAGAGACTCTCATCTTGGACTACCCTCATGATGTCAGCCTTGCTGAAAAATGATCTGGGAAATTTGATTCTGGACGTCTGTTTGCTAATTCAATCCTTTTTTTGTTGCGTCTCTAGACGGGCTTTCCAGGAGTATTACCAGGAGCACCTGGAGTACGCTTGCCCCACCGAAGACATCTATCTGGAGTAGAGCAGGCAGGAAGTAAAACACGTTGCCATGACAACCACCTCTTTTTCTTCCTGCTGCTTGTGTAGGTTTGTGAATCTCACCACCAGGCAGTGCTGGCGGATCTTCATGTCTCCACCAGAGGGTGCTGGTGGATCTTTTTCTCTATTGTTAAATAGCATATGTCTCTCGAAACTGGAATGTTTATTTCAGTTCTACAGTATGCTATGTTTTATTTATTAACTAATTGATCTATTTGCATATGTTTTCGGGATTGCCTCTTTGATACAGATATAGGAATATGAGGCCTGGCACTAATTTAGATAATATGTATCCTCAACTTTAACAAAAATCAACAACAATAATTATATTCCAACTGCTGCAATTTCACATGGTCTAATGCATGGCTAGGAGGGTAAAACACACAAAATCACAGACCTTTAAGGACACAAAAAAAGCTCAAGATTGAAGCAAACAGCTCACATTATTGGGTCAGGTGTGGTTTGGTGTAAATATGTATTGTTTAACATCACAAACTGCTATTCTACTGGAAGTAGAGCAACAATACAGTTCTCTGTCTTGGTCCAAGCTAAAACCTGTATCATGTACACAAGACAGTTTGTTCTGTAAATATATGTATAGGCATTAGATAAACACAGACGCCTCATACAAACTATGTAAGTAGCATCCACAGTCAATAATCAAACAGGAAGAGAAAATGTGAAAAATAATCTGATCTGGAAAATATGGATGTTATTTCAACCTGATGGTTTGCAAATCATGTCTTGGATACTATTTGTTGGTGTGGGACTTGTTTAGGAGATTACCTTTCAGTAGTTGTGGTACGGGGTGTATTCCTGGTTCTGTTTCCCCTCGTCTAGCTGATTTATTCAAAGTTCACAATTTTGATATTCGTCATTTTCAAATGTACCGACATTCAATATTTAAGAACTAGGCAGATGTAAACGATACGGTCATATTCTTTTGCACCGATCCGGATCTGTGTATGTGAACACTGAGTAGAAACTAAAGAAAGGAAGTAGAGGCCATAATGAAATTGTACAGTTCAGCAATGAATTCCCTTCATCATGTTGGTCATTTTGGCATTTACAAGGTTCTGACTCGTTGATCTAATAGAAAGACCCGGCCACCCAGAACAGCCACAATGGCTGCCTCCTATTGGAGAACAGCGCCGCTGAAGAAATCTCCAGTTCAAGTAGAGTGGCAGGAAAAGGTTTCAATGGCGACATGAGTAATAAGAAAGAATCATTTAGAGCATTTGGACTTTTAAAAGTATTATACAAACAAAAATGTTATCTTCGCCGACCATCGAGTCTAGGTGTCGTAATTGTACCTACGCATTTTTATAATCACTAAAAATATCAGGTCAAACACGATAAAGAGCCGCTCGGAAAGACATACTACCACAGCTTCATAGTAACAGTACTTTCTTATAGAAAACTCTGTTGTGTATGTGTGTGTGCGTGTGTGTGTGAGACACCACTGAGAATAAGGCCAAATTGGGCTTGTTGACCGTCCATAAGGCAATAAGAACAGTAAAGTGATGTATGATATAACGCAGACAGAATGTAGTGGTGTCTTTCTTCTCTCGTGTCCCTCCATATTCTCTTTACGATGGATCAATTGAAAAACTAAAATTAAGTGCTGAGGGTTTGTAATAGCGTTTTAAAATGTTTATTTTGCTCTGACTAGCACAGTTTTAGAAGTTGACTTCACAGTGTCAAAATGCTTGTATTCATCCAGAAAAATGTCCTAAAGGTGTACCTCACTTGTACTCATTGACTCCATGACTTGACTCCAAGATGTCATGGGTATTCAACATTGCTTGAGATATTATATATTCTACGGTTGTCTCATCCACATCAATTAGCATACTGTAGCCTACAGCGCAGCATCAAATGACTGGAGTAGAGGAACATGGAATCCCCTTCACAACTAATCACTTATTCCGCTTTTATCAAATATCAAACAGCAAACGTTTCATGTGAAGACAAAAGTACCAATGATGCACTGGAGATGAGTTAAGTCATGGGACCCTCAGGCTAACCAGTCGATTAGTGACAGTGTTAAAAGGAGGGGAGATTGGACATAATGTGTTTGGCTGTTGGTTAGATCCTGTAAATACTTATGTCCATAAGATTGTGCGCTCCTTTACGTTGAGTATGTTGTTGAAAGGAATATGTCAAATAACACTAATTCAGAAAAAGACAAGCAGAAGAAAGCTGGAATAGAAGACTTTCATTATCTGTTCGTGTTTTTCTTTGAGCTGTTGCTTTTAACCGGACAGCAGTGTTAAAG
Source organism: Dallia pectoralis (assembly GCA_029465975.1). Taxonomy (NCBI): domain Eukaryota; kingdom Metazoa; phylum Chordata; class Actinopteri; order Esociformes; family Umbridae; genus Dallia; species Dallia pectoralis. The sequence goes on along the minus strand of CM055740.1, from coordinate 14,077,270 downwards.
AAAAGCCAAGAACTATATACAACACACATTGGTCTTGACACAAAGGACAACAACTTCCATGGCTGGTTCCTCTTCACTATTCTACATATACGGTAAATGTTAATGAAGAGTTTAGATGGAGAGTCAATTAAGTACAGTAGAAGCCTGTTTCGATTTGACTTCATGCTCAAATCAAAATGCTTTTTTCCCCACTTCTATAGAAAACAGAACTTTCTCTAGTTGGGGGCATTTGGAGTTTTGACATTCAATTGTCCAACAGGCTTTAGCGGCTGCCCTTTAGGCATATCTGTGTCATGTGACATCATCATTATGGGACAGGTATGGGTCACCTTTGAGCTCACTTACCCAGGCACTGGCCAAGCCACTAAAGGAGCAGAGGTGTAAAACAGTTTTTAGAGTCTGCTTTCATACCCAAACGTATTTCATCTTATCAATGTCCATTGCTTTGAGCTCCAGATGTGCTGCATCTCTTACCTGTACCAGTTGGTTCAGCTCCTTCTATCTTCCCTGATAGCAACAGTACACCAACCAAATACCAGGATAATCTAGACTTGTATAGCAGCTCAGACATCCAGTTAACAGTTGGACTTTAATACATAAACAAGATTCTTCACTGTATAACTAGAGCATCAGTTTGTGACATAAATAAACGTATCTATCTTGTATCTTTAAAAAATGAGGACTGCCTTGTCATGGGTTTGGTCTTATGAATAAAATATATGCTTGATGTTCGAATGCGTCTGGCTCTTTCTTTTGCTGGTGTGATCTTGCTGGGTCACAATAACAATATATGAATCATTAATTAACAGTGCATCCTAGTCCAGAGACCTGCCACTATTCAAAAATGGTGTCAATTCCATTTTAATTTCAGTCAAGATAAAGTCAACAATCCCACTTCCAAATGTTCCTCATAATTTGGATTTAATTGTTGCTTTTAACAGTAGCTATAGCTGTAGACTATATTGGTCTCTCATCTTTGCAAAAGATCTATTTTTGAAGCTGCCATTGTTAGCTAAAATGGTAACTGCCAGAGGCTGTAGGAAAAGCGAGCCGAAGAACAACTGTATCGTAAGTTTAATAGATTACAAAATAGGTTTAATAACTGGTTTAATAAAAGTACTGTGTAACACACAGTAAATCCAAGATCGTATTTTGAAAGAATGCAATCATATTGGATAAACATGCTAGTTGGGCTTACCTAGAACAACCCTGTGTTGTCACTGCAATGCAGGTTTGTCCACATGAGGGTGCCCTTTTGTAAAAAAACGACAAATGGTACATCAGTGTGTATGTTGCCAATATGTGTTGCTAATATGTGTCTAGTAACCCATTTTGTGAGAACCCCGCGTGAGAACCCCGCGTTCCCCGTTTCCTGGTTTAGTAACCCCCAGTCTTCTAAGGATATGCATCTGCACACAACAGAATACATTTCTAGATAAAGACTGACTCTTCCTCGTGACAGATGTTCACATTTTTGGTCCAGAAAACTCCACCGCCAAATATTTCCACCAGCAATATCATCATATGCCATTCAGTATACCGCTGATGTAGATATTATAGCCTGGCTCGTAGGATGAATGAGTCTCCACATTCTTACTTGGCCTCTCTCAGTAACATGTTTTTCCCTTACAAAACAGCTGCTCACTGGATTTGGTCTGTCGCACCGTTCTCTGCAAACTTGAGAGACAGTGATGTGTGAAAATCTTAGATCTGCTGTGTTTGAGATGCTAGAACCACCATGTCTGGCACCAACAATCCTACCATGGTCGAAGTCAATCACGTCATTTAAATATATATGTGTTGTAGACTGACAACTAAACCTCTTGGTTATGTCTGCATGCTTAATACAATTAGTTACAGCCATACAATGTTCTGTTTGATTGTTTGCATTTGCAAGCATGTGTACCTAATACATGAATGGCTGCCGCCTGATTCTCTGTTTGAATATTTTATTTTTTATGCCTGAAAAAATGTGACCAAACTCAAATGAATAAGGTCAGGCCAGTAGCTACAATTATTATTGTGCCCTGAAATATGAGGATATGAAAATAAAAAAGGATTTTAATTTTAAAATGGTGATAAATTCAACAGGAAAGAGTGTTGAGTGCAGCTGTTTACCGTGTTAAAGTGACTTCAAGTGTTAAGTAAAGTCTTGTTAGTCTCTGTGGTACATGTGGCTGGTTGCTATAGACTACATCAGGGGGTGAGTACAGTACAGCCAGTTGCATGTGACTGTGGTAGGAGGGGTCAGTGATTCACTTCCTTAACCTGGAGTCAAGTAGGATCTTAATGCAGGGGAACGTCACGGCCCTTGTAACATTCAATACCTAATAACAACCAGCGTCTGGATATTTTGCATGGGTATGAGGTATTTCAGCTATTCTATTGCATGCAGCTATTCTATTGCATGTCTATTATTATAATATGTTTTTTCTTTAAACTAATACATCATTTTATATTATATTAAATGAATTACTCATAATCAATATAATTGTTGATATTAATTGTACATCTGGACATAATTACCATTACATTACATTCAAACAACTCTTGGGTACAGCCCATAAAAACAGAAAAGTAACCCTGAATCTCCCATTGACTTTCACCATGGCAACCAAATATGTGTAACATTTTTATTATTGATTGAGTCAACTAAAACAGAGCTACAAATTTAAATAATCAACACAAGATCAAATGTGTAAAAGTTAAAATTAATGAAAGTTAATGAATGTGGACATACAGTAACACTTCTTGTAAGAAAAAACTGTAATCAAATAATAGTATATTTATGAATTGTTAAGCAACACTGTATGGCAATAATTATTCATTAGAACTTAGAAACAGTTCGCTTTTTCCGTTTAACACATGCATACGCATGGTAATTTACAAACATTCTCAAGCTATAGTTCATAAAATAAATCACACAATGCCACAGGACAAAAGGGGTTTGCATAGATTACCATAGGAATATTGGCAGCTTGTAATACGAAAGCAAACAGGGAAGAGGTCATTTGTTGAGAAAAAAGATCATCCTCTTCTAAAATACTGCCAACAATGACAAAAAGAGGTATGTTTTGAGGTGGCTTTGGCTTGAGCCTTGCTATTTAAAGAACAGTCTGTCTATATTGTTGAGTTATACTAAAGAAAAATTTTATATTCCGTGTATCAAAAGCAGACATGAAAAATTCCCAAAGATGTGCCCTAGGTGCAAAATATATATTTTTTTAAAATGTCAACATTTTCACAAAAACCTATAAATGTCACAGTTTATATTATTCCCTTTCAAACCTTGCTGCCATATCAAAAAGGGTTATTTCCCCCTCTATGTTTAAAGTGCCAATCAATTCTGTATACACTATCATATCCATCTGCCAACCTTATTACTTTATTTACAACCTTATAAACTTTAATGAATGCAAAAGACATGCATCCAAATACAAAATATAAATGCTTATTGTGGACATAAAATAATATGTTCTAATACTTTTGGGGCCCTAAAATACAGGGAATGTATAAAATGTGTTTATCAGTGTATTGTACAAAAATATACTCCGATTAAAGGTCAAAATCTATTCTTTCACTTCATGATTACTGTGTGATATAAAATCCAAAAATCTGATGCATACAGCCAAAAGAATATCAAAGATCCAGTGTACCAATAATTACAAAGGGCACTGTACTGCAATAATGTAAAGGACTGGGCTTTTCCAGTATGTGAATACATTGTCATTCTCAAGATGTTGTTTTAGTATAAGTGTTAATGAAGATTGAGAGTGCATTAGTCACACTGGCAACAGGAAGGCTTTGGGGTGCATTGTGGAGTGCAGCAGGGCTCTAGATTAGGGTCGATACCTTTATCAATCTGGCTCTCACCGAACTCCATGGTTGCTTCAAATTTCTCCCTGACTGCCTGTATCTTTTGCAACAGGGCCTGCAGGTCAGGTCGTCCCTGTAGGGACAGGGGGTAGTTCTCACTGGGGTCAGACTCCAGGTCAAACAGCAGGGGAGGATCATGGGGCGTCAGAATCGAGATGATATGACAGTCATGGTCTGGGGTGGTCTCACTGTGGCCTGCACCTGGATGACAGACAAACAGGAAAGGTGTGTCAGAAAAAGAGATTTCAAATATAGGCCAGGTATTTTGCTTTAGTGCTTTTAAGAATGTATATGTACAGTCCCTGACAAAAGTCTTGTCGCTGATCTATTTTGTAGAAACACCTGCTATTAACCAGACTTTTAATTAATCAATTGGTGTTATAAATAGCTCATATGAAAAGCTAAAACCTTCCCAAATGATGTTTAATGCACAGAAATGAATTAGTTTCACTAAAAAAATATTTATCAATTAATCAAGACAGAAAGGTCAAATTTTGGCAAGACAAAAGTTTTGTCGCCTATACAGAAATTGAACACATTTACTGCAAATACAAAAATATGTCAGCAAATTAAGTAGTGGTGCTGTGAGATCCAAATTTAATATCTTGTATGACTTCCATGAGCTTGAAGGACTGCATCCATGCGGTTTGGCAAGGATTCATACAATTTATTGAAGTCATCAGGAATAGCAAAGAAAGCAGTCTTGCATGCCTCCCATAGTTCATCAATATTCTTTGGTTTCGTCTTCCATGCTTCCTCTTTCATCCTACCCCACATATGCTCAATGATGTTCATGTCTGGTGACTGGGCTGGCCAATCCTGGAGCATCTTGATCTTCTTCGCCTTGAGGAACTTTGATGTGGAGATGGAAGTATGTGATGGAGCACCATCCTGCTGCAGAATTTGGCCTCTTTTATGGTTGTGAATATAAGAGGTAGCTAAGATTTCTTGGTATTTTAGACTATTGATGTTGCCTACCACCCTGCAGATCTCTTGCACACCCGATACTGGATGTAACCCCAGACCATGATTTTTCCGCCACCAAACTTCACTGTTTTCTGGGTGAATCTCGGATCCATGCGGGCTCCAGTAGGTGTCCTGCAATATTTGCGGTGACTGTGGTGTAATTCAACAGAAGATTCATCTGAAAAATCCACCTTCTTCCACTTTTCCAGCGTCCATCCTTTTAGCAGGCTGTGGGCCTTGGCAAATGCCACACGGTTTTTCAATTGCCTTTTGTTTAGTGCTGGCTTCTGGGCACTGATTCGACCATGGAGGCCATTTCGAGACAGAATCCGACAAACTGTTCTGGTTGACACAGGGACTTCAGGTGCCCAGGTCTCGTGGAGCTCTGCTGCAGTGGAAAATGGGCTGGCCTTGGATTTTCGAGCCAACAAACGGTCCTCTCGAGCAGTTGTCTTGCGGGGTCTGCCTGACCTGGGCTTGTCAAAAACGTCTCCAGTGTGTTCAAATGTTATTTTTATCCTCTGTACTTGACGCTGAGACACATTGAAGGTGTCTGCCACATCATCAGTGGATCTGGTCTTCAGCCTCTTGATAATCAAAACTTTAGTCTCAGGGTGAATCTTAGGCATTTTTGCAGAGGTCTAGTTGCAGTTGATGTGAAGGTCTAGTGTACTGGGGTTGTTTTTATACACACCTGAGACCTAATTGATCCATTATTAGTCACAGGTGAAGCTCATATGACAAGGCGACAACACTTATGTCTTTGCAAAAATTGACTCAATGGGCTTTACCAAGCTGTGAATATTAGAATACTTTTTGACAGTTTCGTTTTGCACTGAAACATTATTACAAAAGCTGTTGGGATTAAAATGAGCCATTTCTTGTAAAAACATCTTGATTAGAAATATATTTCAGCGGCACTTCAGGTCAATTTGTACACAAGCGACAAGACTTTTGTCAGGGACTGTATAACACAATAGTTTTAAATTATCACAGCCATCACAGTAGAAGCTCAGGAACAGGCACACAGATTGGCATGCACAAATAGGCACACTTACCGCGTGTGTAAAAATGGGCTTTGTACTTGCCCAGCCTGAGTGCAAACATGCCATATCTCACACTGGGGTCAGTAGGGTAGAACATCATGGCTTCTCGCTTGCTCTACGACAAAGGAAGGAATGGTAAGTGATATGTACATGAATCACAAAGCAATGGATTAAGTGATATGTACATTAATCACAAAGCAATGGAATAAGTGATATGTACATTAATCACAAAGCAATGGAATAAGTGATATGTACATTAATCACAAAGCAATGGAATAAGTGATATGTACATGAATCAAAAAGCAATGAAATAAGTGATATGTACATGAATCACAAATAAATATAATAAGTGATATGTACATGAATCACGAAGGAATGTAATAAGTGATATGCACATTAATTACCAAGGAATGTAATAAGTGATATTACATTCCTTGGTAATTAATGTACATATCACGTATTACATTCCTTGGTAATTAATGTGCATATCACTTATTACATTCCTTGGTAATTAATGTACATATCACTTATTACATTCCTTGGTAATTAATGTGCATATCACTTATTACATTCCTTGGTAATTAATGTACATAAGTGATATGCACATTAATTACCAAGGAATGTAATAAGTGATATGTACATTAATTACCAAGGAATGTAATAAGTGATATGTACATTAATTACCAAGGAATGTAATAAGTGATATGTACATTAATTACCAAGGAATGTAATAAGTGATATGTACATTAATTACCAAGGAATGTAATAAGTGATATGTACATTAATTACCAAGGAATGTAATAAGTGATATGACTATAGTAATATGACTAAACAAGGGTTGTGAGTTTGATTCCTACAGAAGAATATGACTCAACAAGGGTTGTGAGTTTGATTCCTACAGAGGAATATGACTAAACAAGGGTTGTGAGGGCAGCATCTTTAGAAGGTTGTAAAACAACATACTGCACCAAATGGACGACACATTACAGAAAAACACAATACATGCGTTGGCTTGTTAGCAAAAATAAACTGGCTAGAATAATACCAAAGCTCCACTGAGCAATATAACCAAGGTGACTGCAAGGTAAACAATGTTTTCTTACCGGCCCTTGATTGACCAAGATGTCTGTCATGTCCACTCCGTCCAGCTGCACCATGGGTAGTTTGGCCCCTGCCAGCTTAGCAAAGGTGGGCAGGATATCAAGGGTGCTGGCCAGCTCATGGGTGACCCCTGAAACATGGAACATAATTTCTCCAAATAAACCATGAATGGGGGACCAGCTGAAGTTGTAAACAGAAACAAACAGCTGCTCTTTGAGCCCACACGCACATCTATCAGCAGCATAATAAGTCTGACAAAAAAAACAGAGAAGTACTAGACTTTTCTCCTGACAGACCTGGCGTGATGATCCCAGGCCAGTAGGCGATGGCAGGTTCTCTCATACCACCTTCATAGGTGGTGCCTTTACCACACTTCAGAAGACCAGCATTACCACCCCGAGACATCCGCATCAACTCAGGCCTAGAGGAGGGAGAGGGAGGTGAGAGGAGATGCCCGAGATGACATATGGAAGGCATACACAAAACAACATATGTTAAAACCAGAAATAGGCACAAGTACACACAGTTCAGCTATTCTATTGTATTAGAGACACATCATTGGTAAAAAAATAAATAATCATGACTTGATGAATGATAATCTGGCACAATTTTTTTTGAAGGTGCTAAAACTAATTCATTCAAGTAAGCTTAAGTCTTCTGCTAATTCTAAATCATACATTGTCAAAAGTAAAGCATGAATGTCATTTGTGATTTTCTGGGATATAAAACTGATGGACTTGCCCACAAAGTATTACACAGCGCAGACTAGCAAATCTAGTCAATAATCCTCATTTAGCTGCTCATTTTAATACTGGAAGGGAGGCATTTCGTAATTATCTGCAGATAAAGTAATTAGTTGAAGATCAGAAAATCCTCACTGGACGAACAATATGTCATGGAGCGATGCAGTAGCCTCATTAAAGTCCAAAACATGATCAAAGAAAACAAATATAGAGACAAGATTGAATTAATGGAATTGAATGAATTCACAATTTGCAAAAGTAGGCCTGCACACAATTGTTTTCATTTTAATTTAGGTAAAATGTTTTATGACCCTATACTTTTATGTTAATCTTAATTAATTAATTCTAATTTAATGAAATACACGCGCTGCATTAAAAGGGTAAATCAGACTTTGACCTCAAAAGACATTTGCTAAGAAACAAAAGCATTGATAAGAGGCATAGACAGCACCAGACAATATCCCATACTCAAAAGTAATATTTTTCTACACAAAAAAGTCGCTGAACTGTATTAAAACTATTTAACACTTCTGCTCGGTCTTTCTGATTATTTTAAATAGAGTTGTTTTCATTTTACCCTGCAATTCCAGTTATTTAGGGAAAACCCTGCACGAACAACGTCCCTACCCATTATCAGCTGTAAACAGTATTAGAGTGTTGTTGAGAACTCCAGTGTTCTCCAGAGTTGAGAGCAGGTTTCCTACGGTACTGTCAAACTCCAGCAGCGAGTCACCAAATGGACCCCTACGAGACCACCCTGCTGCTCCTGGACCCGCAAACTGGGGGTAGTGTGTGTGCTAGAGAGAGGACAAAACAGGGGACATAGAGGTACACTTCATATGAAAGTCTGCCCCCGCCCCATTTTGCCCTTTGACCTCTCCACTGTTAGGAGCTAATAATTGTTAGCTTTTAACAGTGGATGGTTAGCTAGTAGAAAGCAGGGATGCTCACATGTGAGGGATAGTAGAGGAAGAAAGGTTGTTTCTTCTTCGCAGACATGGTGATGAAGTCTGTGGCAAAGTCACTGTAAGCCCTCTCAAGATCCAGGAAGTCCACAGGCTGCTGCTTGATGATGTCATCATACATGAGAGGGATGGTTACCACATCCTGGTCACAGTGTCCAAAGCATTTAATGTCGGGAGGAAAACATGTCAGGTTCTGACAGGGTCCCTAAAAGAGAAAAAGGGGTTAAGTGATGTGAGAAAGTGTCAGGCGAGCAAACAAATGAAACCAAAAAGTGCTCATGGGATTTCTATCAGTCAGCCGGGGAAATGTCGAGGCAACTGAGAACCGGGCAATATACATAAACGAACTGTTAACAAACAATCACAGCTGCCAGGGAACACTAACCATGTCATGGGAGTAGGGGACCCCCAAAAAGTGATCAAAGCCTTGTCGGGTAGGCAGGTACATGCCGTTCTGCCCCAGACCCAGGTGCCATTTCCCCATGGCTGCTGTAGCGTACCCCAGGGGTTTCAGCACCTCTGCTATGGTGGTCTCGTTCAGAGGCAGACCACCTCGGGAACCAGGGTAGAACACCCCAGGGTACACCCCTGACCTCGTCTGGTAACGGCCTGTCAGTAACGATGCCCTAATAGAGAAGACACATTTCAGACACTTAGCAGACACTCTTGTCTCACAATTGGTCCATTTTCTTGAGATACAGTAGCTAGGTTGAATAACCACCTATTTTAAAAACAGGTCATCAGCTATAAGCATTAGACCAAACCTCATTTATATAATACATGTTTTACAATAATATCATTTAAGCGGGAAGTGGGTGTGTGTCATTTAAATTTGAAGTGGGTGTGTATCATTTAAACGTGAAGTGGGTGTTTATCATTTAAAGTGAAGTGGGTGTGAATCATTTAAACAAGAAGTGGGTGTGTATCATTTAAAGTGAAGTGGGTGTGTGTCATTTAAACAAGAAGTGGGTGGGTATCATTTAAAGTGAAGTGGGTGTGTATCATTTAAAGTGAAGTGGGTGTGTATCATTTAAAGTGAAGTGGGTGTGTATCATTTAAATGTGAAGTGAATGTGTATCACTTAAACGTGAAGTGGGTGAGTATCATTTAAACGTGAAGTGGGTGAGTATCACCTAAACGTGAAGTGGGTGAGTGTGATTTAAACGTGAAGTGGGTGTGTATCATTTAAATGTGAATTGGGTGTGTATCATTTAAACGTGAAGTGGGTGTGTATCATTTAAACGTGAAGTGGGTGTGTATCATTTAAATGTGAAGTGGGTGAGTATCATTTAAACGTGAAGTGGGTGTGTATCATTTAAACGTGAATTGGGTGTGTATCATTTAAACGTGAAGTGGGTGTGTATCATTTAAACGTGAAGTGGGTGTGTATCATTTAAATGTGAAGTGGGTGAGTATCATTTAAACGTGAAGTGGGTGTGTATCATTTAAAGTGAAGTGGGTGTGTATCATTTAAAGTGAAGTGGGTGTGTATCATTTAAAGTGAAGTGGGTGTGTATCATTTAAATGTGAAGTGAATGTGTATCACTTAAACGTGAAGTGGGTGAGTATCATTTAAACGTGAAGTGGGTGAGTATCACCTAAACGTGAAGTGGGTGAGTGTGATTTAAACGTGAAGTGGGTGTGTATCATTTAAACGTGAATTGGGTGTGTATCATTTAAACGTGAAGTGGGTGTGTATCATTTAAACGTGAAGTGGGTGTGTATCATTTAAATGTGAAGTGGGTGAGTATCATTTAAACGTGAAGTGGGTGTGTATCATTTAAACGTGAATTGGGTGTGTATCATTTAAACGTGAAGTGGGTGTGTATCATTTAAACGTGAAGTGGGTGTGTATCATTTAAACGTGAATTGGGTGTGTATCATTTAAACGTGAAGTGGGTGTGTATCATTTAAATGTGAACCTTTCTTTCCTTTGACATTATTCTGTGTACAGCAATTACAAACTACCACATACAAATTCCTCTAAATTACACTTTGGACACATAAGGTTAGTTTTCATGTAACCGTTATATAATCCATGAGAGGTCATTGAAATGTGCCTTATTTCCCGTGTCAGACAGACATTTATATAGGTTTTTTATTTAATAACAAATGTGAAAAAAGTGAATGGGTCTGCTTTCCAAAGGTATATGAAAATATTGTCTTAATCTTTCTCAGGTCAAAATGTTAGGGATCCCATATTTGAACCAATATTAGAATCTCAACCTATTGGTGACATAAATACTCCTACCGGTTCTACCAGTTAATGACAAAATGCCTCACTCACTCGCTCGCTCCCTCCCATCGTCGACCTGTATGACTCCCCACAGCCTTCTAGTTTTTTATGTTGTGTAGATTTGTGTTGTGTTACTCTGTATCTGATATAGTGCACTACCTTATTGTGTCACTATGTATCTGATATAGTGCACTACCTTGTTGTGTTACTCTGTATCTGATATAGGGCACTACCTTGTTGTGTTACTCTGTATCTGATATAGGGCACTACCTTGTTGTGTTACTCTGTATCTGATATAGGGCACTACCTTGTTGTGTTACTCTGTATCTGATATAGGGCACTACCTTGTTGTGTTACTCTGTATCTGATATAGGGCACTACCTTGTTGTGTTACTCTGTATCTGATATAGGGCACTACCTTGTTGTGTTACTCTGTATCTGATATAGGGCACTACCTTGTTGTGTTACTCTGTATCTGATATAGGGCACTACCTTGTTGTGTTACTCTGTATCTGATATAGGGCACTACCTTGTTGTGTTACTCTGTATCTGATATAGGGCACTACCTTGTTGTGTTACTCTGTATCTGATATAGGGCACTACCTTGTTGTGTTACTCTGTATCTGATATAGGGCACTACCTTGTTGTGTTACTCTGTATCTGATATAGGGCACTACCTTGTTGTGTTACTCTGTATCTGATATAGGGCACTACCTTGTTGTGTTACTCTGTATCTGATATAGGGCACTACCTTGTTGTGTTACTCTGTATCTGATATAGGGCACTACCTTGTTGTGTTACTCTGTATCTGATATAGGGCACTACCTTGTTGTGTTACTCTGTATCTGATATAGGGCACTACCTTGTTGTGTTACTCTGTATCTGATATAGGGCACTACCTTGAGGGGCTGCACACCGGACTGGTACAGTAGAAGTCGGTGAATCTGAGCCCGTCAGCCGCCAGTCGGTCCAAATTGGGGGTGATGGAAGTGGGATGGCCGTAACATCCCAGGTCGCCGAACCCGAGGTCGTCAGCAAAGAGGAGGACGAAATTAGGAGGTGATGCGGAACAAGTGGTGACAAGCAGGTATACCACGAATATAAGACGTGCAACCGGACACATTTCTACCTGATTTGTGCCCATTTGGTTAGCCAAAGGCTACTAATTTACCGCGTTGGTCAGCGTTTATTTAGACTCGTGATGGCATGTTCTCCTAAATATCCGCTGGGTTTCATTGAGGAAATAGCTGCTTCGCTACTATTCACCAGTTAACTACCCAAACCAAGGATGAAAACATGATAATCATATGACTATCAAAAGACACAAACACCACCGGCGCGTATGAATGGCGTCACCAGCCAGGAAAATGGAAAGTTCCGTTTCCTACCGCTTAGGGTCAGTAGATCCATGATTTTTAACTGACATGGGCCTTAAGCATTAAGTTAGATGGTTTGTTGTATTTAACGCACAGATCCCAAAGGGCCCAAACACGTTTGATGCGTAGTATTGTGCCTGTCTGAACTAGGAAGACTAGTTATCACTATTTGTGATAATACAGTCTACTACTACCAGTAGTAGTAGGCAATGAATGGAGCAAACTGTGCAGACGAGGGAATTGTTTTTTTTCCAGGAAAAAATCATATGGAGTAAACAACTCAATATTTAGAAATGTCATATGTAAATAGACTACAGCAATTAGGATACACGATTTAAAAAAATATTTTGATGTATTTATTAATTACTAATTGATGATTTTGCTTCATTAAATTCTATAGTATTGTATTTTTTTTATTGTAATTCAGCCATTTTTCACATGTGAACTTTTTATTTAAAAAGGTGCCTTGTCATTTACAGTAGGTCTGCGTTGTCATACCCTGTCCATGTTCCTGCTGGTCAGACAGTCAAAATAATGAATCACAGAGGAAGTGTTGTGCATCCTAGACAGGATCGTTAACCTAAACAATGCAAAAATGCTCGTTTTTGATTAACAGAACTACCGTCGTGCAACTGTAATCAAGATATACTGTTTCCATTACTGCTATACCAGTCAATGCAAGATGGCTCACAGGCATTCAGATTTGAGCCCTCTGTGTGGATTCATGGCTGATTCGTTTTAAACTAGTCAGTGCCACTTGAACAAAGTGCCCACCGGCTAATGTTCACTTAATTAACAATTTCCGGGCTGAGCAAATATCTTCCTGCGAACCACTGTAGACACTAGCGGTGCCAGGAATATTTCCCTGCGGCAGCTAGGTCGAGGCCAGGGGGTGCTGAACAGCGGGAGACCCGATCACTTGCAGACCTCGGTTTGGAGTCTGGTGAACTAGTCTCTTCAAATTGAAAGAGACAAGGTTTCGGTTAATGGGAATCAACTGCACAACACATTGCAAATGATTCACCGCCCAAATCCGGGCAACACAATAAAAGGCTTGCAAAATCCACAGACTGTCATCGGGAAGAATATAATCATACATTTGCCAAGAGTCATCCTTTTGCAGGCACGTCTCATTGATTCCTGACACAATAGTCTGATAAAGAGCACTTCATTTTTGCATAATCGGATAACCACAGTTTGTTTTTCCACATACAACTTTTTTAGAATGCCTCCGCACACCAAATGGTTTTAGCAACCACTAAATCTAAACGCTATTGTAGTTATACAAGTTAGGCTCTGATTTTGACCCAGCGTTATTTGTGTATGTAACAATGTTCAGCAAGGTCCGATGTTAATGTCATTTTGTCTCAGGACAGCATTTCTCTAATATGTTTTGCTGTGTGTCAAAATGACACGTAATTTGAGTCGACTTCATGTGGGAAATTTAAATGTTGTCCTTTCACTGAATAATGTATTTTTTAGAAGTTGTCCGAACACTGAAAAGAAGAGAGAGCCAAAACGGAATCATAAACTATCTTCTGAATTAATTAAGAACAATTAACTTACCCCTAATTCTTGGGGACTAGCCCGACTGTTTAGCTAACTAACACCGGCTGTGCTCAATCTAAACAAACCACCCAACCGGAACTAGCCATGTGCACCCCACTAAAGACACAGAGTGCCCCCCCCCCCATATACAATGTTCAAGGTAGACACAGTAGCTTTGTTTCTCTCTTTTTTGCCAAAGAGTAGTCTCAATACTACTACTAATACCAATGTAATGCACCATGTGTTCCAGATTGTATTTACTCTACCAATATTTATTAAATCTGTTTATTGTAGTTGGTAAAGAGGAAATATAGAATGAACCGTTGCATTCCAATCGTTGTATGTCATCAATTGTCAGAGGAATACAAGAAAATTGAAGTGCTTTGTTGATGTCACTACCATCGTCCAGAGAGGATTAATATATATTTACCAGAAATCAATCTAATCAGAGAAATTACTCAATATCCACTTTCATATTTCTGCGCATCGCCAAAGAATAACTATTTGTCTCATTCATCGATCTTCTCAATAAACTTGTCTCTGAACCATATCTGTTGAGAATGATGGAACAGCGGGCATTAATCCAACTATTCTGAGGCCCGATGGGACATCAATCATTGAGAATTTCAGAAACCTTGTTTTACACACAAGTGAATGGTTTGCCAACCTCTTCTGAGGTAATAGCCATGCAATGTATTCGATAAACTCCAAAGCTAGCACTCTTGAATCAACTTGTCTACAATTTATCAAGCACTTGACCATAAGAGTGGAGCTAGTTCAGGGAGTCAGGGACACGACCATATTGTGAGACCCCTGACGGACCCCAGGAAAGGTTTGAGAACCGCTGCCATGCACGATACTTTACCGTAAAAATCAAGTTAGACTATTAGAAACAGAAGTACATGTCCATTGTTGAATCCACTGTATCGTTTTTCTATTAACGTATCTCCTTTCATTCCAACAACGTACTTGTGAGGCTTATTATATTATTATTATATTATAATCATTGTCATCAGAGCGGTCTTCATCCTTTACCTCGTCTGATTGGACTACGCCTTCATATCCCACTTTCATCCCATTTAATACTGAGGGGTTTAATGTTTATGAGTGAAGTACTTCATTTCCTTGAATTTCACACGTTTTAACTAGACATCTCAAAAGACTTAGCTCTACCATTGCGTTATATTCAGCTACTGTTGTGTACAGCATACTAATGTGTTCCAACCGGTAAGTGCGCATGCTGTTTGTTTCTGGCAACTTATTTTAACTTTGGCTCCATTAAAATGGATTGACATTTCTACAGTTCGTCCACATACACCTACTACATTTCTCCCCCCTTGCCCATCGAAACATAAATATATATTTGTTTTCTAAGTTCTGAACGTGTTGTTGTCAGCTGGTAAAAGCATCAAGAGGACTAACTGAACTAACTCAATCCATTCATCTTCACTCGATCCTCAGTAGAGCACCACGCCTCATCAATTTGTGCACCATGCGTGCAAATATCTCCTCTAACTGCTATCTTTTTTGCTTCTGCTTTATGTCCAACCATCTTCTTGGTGGGTTTATTGGTTTTAACTTGAAAACAGGATTTTGTCCCAGGCCTTGACCTGGCTTTTGGTATATACCTTATAATACAGACCATCAGTTGATTATTAGTGTAAAGTGTATAGGCGCCCTACTTGTCCAGAATGCGGGATGTCCTCTCATGACATTATAGTGTCATATGGAATAGCCATACCACTGTCCTCTGCTACGCTCAAGCACACACTCTGCCATTGATTAGTCCTGACACCCAGTAATTTAACTAAACAGAAAGAGAACTAGATTGCCGGTGCAGTGGCCTGCGAGTCACCAGCTGAAAGAAAAGAACGCCAGTATTGATTTAAAAAAATCTAGATTATCCCGGGCCTCAGCCCGCACCAGCTTGGTAGTTATTTATTTATATCTCCTGTTTTAAGGCCGTCCTTCATTAATGTGGAGAGGGTTCACCAACAGCATTCAAATGGCGTTTCAAATGTGCGTGTGCTTCTTTTACTACACTTCTGAGGACCAAAAAAAGAAAGTAGATGATGAGGAACATTCGACTTTGTGGGGACAAGTTCTCATGAGGAAATGGATTATTGTATAATTGAATAGTATTGGAGGTTAAGGTCAGGGTTTGGGGTCAGGGGGTTTCTTTTTTAAATCCTCAAAAAAACATTAGTATTCATGTGTCTGTTACCCTTCTTGACCTTCCTATGGCGATAGATTGCCATGCCCAAAAGCAAACAATAAAACCATTCAGGATCAATGTCACTTCTAGATTGGCCGGCATTTACAAGTAGCAGTCTCAGTGTTGCCATGTAAGACATATATCAAACTGAAAGTGTAACAGGCTTTCAAACAAAAAGAGTCAACTGCTAGCAGTAATTTCGTTTTTTTTCGTGAGCGTCTGGCAGAGCTGAATCGACCAGGATTTTACATCATCCGGGACACAGTTCCATGCAGTCATGATCACTCGCTTATGATGGTAGACGCAACGATGTATTTATATACGTGAGAGAGAGAACTAACTAGTTAGTTAATATAATATATGGGTTAACTATTGCGTGTCAGTGGTCGTGGGACCTTGGTTTGGTCACGTCTTGTTTTGCCCATCAATGTTTTTGTTGGGCCTGGTCAATATTTAAATCCTGTAGCTGCCACTGTTGGACTGCATTTGCATAAATTACTAGAAATCGTTGCATATCAATACAACTCTATATTGAAACAATACTGTGAGAATAAATGTCAATCAAATATTTTCCAGGTAATCTGTAAATGCAAATATTTTGGTTACCGTGATGGCCGTGACAAAAATGACAAAATTACTTAAATACTTGTTGACTGTTGCACAAATTACTATAAATTGTATTCACATAGTGCTTGTACCATATGGTCCCATTTAACAGCAATTCAACAGCCTGGTCAGGTACAATCTTAAGGACTACGCATGGGCCCCTGACCTCCACGGGCCCCACCTATTGCTATGCCATCGTGCATACATTGAAATCAATACAGGTAAATCCACCAGTATGCATACATTGAAATCAATAAAGATAAACCTGCCAGTGTGCATACATAGAAAACAATAGAGATAAATCTGCCAGTGTGCCTACATAGAAAACAATAGAGATAAATCTGCCAGTGTGCCTACATTGAATACAATACAGGTAAATCGACCAGTATGCATACATTGAAAACAATAGTGGTTAATCTGCAATTGTGCATACATTGAAAACAATAGAGGTACTTCTGCCAGTATGCATACATAGAAAACAATAGAGGTAAATCCGCCTCTGTGCATTGAAAACAATAGCGGTTAATCTGCCAGTGTGCATTGAATACAATAGAGGTAAATCCACCAGTATACATTGAATACAATAGAGGTAAATCCACCAGTATACATTGAATACAATAGAGGTAAATCCACCAGTGTGCATACATAGAAAACACGTCCCCGGCTTGTGAAATACCCTTAAGGGTGAATTGGTCTTTCTTTGACTATCTATTTTAATCAATCAGAAATTCTACTGTTGTTCAGCCATGAAAGCCACTTTGCAATGAAAGTTTGTGCTTTTGGCGCGGGCGTGTGTGTAGATTTTGGTTACTCTTCCTGCTGTCCAGCATCGGTTTTGTGCCTAGGGGACTGGTTGCCATGACGCCAGCTGATAGATTGTTTGGTTTGCCATACACACTCGCTACTCTCGGCAGGTCTGGCCTACATTCAGACCAATGTGTCTGTATGTTTGTGTGCAAGTGCATGAGCCTATTCTGGTTCTGAGTGGGGCGAGAAAGACGAGCAGGGAAATGGAGGGAAGGTGACGGGAGAGAGAGAGAGAACAGAAGATTGATGCTTCTGAAGGGGTCCTTCATGCTTCTCTGTCATTTTATCCACTGCTGCCCGTCCCTCTCTCTCTCTTATCACTCACCCCTTTCTCTCTTTGTTCAGTCACTTACTTGTCACACAGAGGGTGTCACTTCCTGCCCTGGCCCTGAAAAACATGTCCTGACGTATGATAAAGGTTTCAGGGGGTATGGACAGAGGTCCTGAGTGAAGGGATGTGATGTTAAATCCTATGATCCTGACACACTGTATTTTAAATGTCGCACGATGGCAAGGATCTGGTAGAAGAGGGAAAAGAATAACAATGAACATGGAAAACTAAAAAAAAGGAAGACAAGGTTCCTTCACACTGGAGAACCCTGTTGCATTATGGAGCACCTGTGTCTTCTTATGTTCTTGTCTTTCTTTTACCGTGTGTGTCCTTATGTCCTTGTCTTTCTTTTACCCTGTGTGTCCTTAGGTCCTTATGTCTTTCTTTTACTGTGTGTGTCCTTAGGTCCTTGTCTTTCTTTTACTGTGTGTGTCCTTATGTTCTTGTCCTTCTTTTACTGTGTGTGTCCTTATGTCCTTGTCTTTCTTTTACCGTGTGTGTCCTTATGTCCTTGTCTTTCTTTTACCCTGTGTGTCCTTATGTCCTTGTCTTTCTTTTAATGTATGCATGTCCCAATGTTTTTGTATATCTTATTATATGTATGTGTTTTAGTGTGCGTGTATGTGTGTCTATCTTCATTGGCTGGTTTGGAGGGTTAATCAGCTTAGATGTGCTGACCCAGTTCCCTGTGTGTGTGTGTGTGTGTGTGTGTGTGTGTGTGTGTGTGTGTGTGTGTGTGTGTGTGTGTGTGTGTGTGTTACTGAAATGTAGAGCGTTCCACTTAGCGGATGAAATCAGACTACATTTTTATTAGTTACTGCCCAGTGACTATCTAAACACTCAAACCTACACAAACTACTAAGGATGAGGTGGGGCATCTTGGGAAGCAGGTGAAGACTCATCATAACAGATGAATGACTGTAATTGGGGCAAAACGTGAATACTTGTGTAATTCATTATATTCTGATTTATAATTAGTTTTGACCAATTAGCATTTTTTATTTTTCATATTTTTACTTAAACATTTTCAACTTGTGTTGATTAGGTACATTTCTTTATATATTGGTGTATATTCTATATTTTTCTTATGCACTAGGGGCTGTTTTATTCCACCTAGTATATTCCTCCTTGAGTTTGGTTTAATCTTTTACCAAATAAATAAAACAATATATATCTTCAGTAACTATTATCTGTTTAACTATTGACGACTCTTCTGTATGGAAAACCATACCCCACTCTGACCCTGAAATCCAAATACATACCGTGGGTTTAAAGTACTCGTGCACCTCAAGGGTTTGACAATTCATACCGATTTGAATGCAATTGAGCTGGTCTTTCACATGCTGAAGACAAGACTAAAGGTTAAAATGCTCTGATACTTGCAGAAAATGGAAAATTGCTTCAGTATAAGCCTGCTAGAACATCAACAGGAAAAGATACTAAGTGTCCAAGGGAGATAGATTTGAGGCAATAATTTTATGCAAAGGCTATGCAACTAAATACGTATCAAGTACATTCATGTGAAAAAGATTAAATTCTATGTTTCTACATATCAGCACATAATAACAATAATTTGTTCCTTAGCAGGTCTAAACATTTTGTAAATACTACCTCGGATGAACAAAATCACATGACACATTACACAGTGTCATGATTTATTTATCAAGAATTAAGCTAAACGGGTCAAGCCATGTGTGAAAAATTAAGTGTGTGAAAACAACATATTCATATCAGATGTATTAAAAATCTAAATGTGAAAGTAATTATTATTATTTGAAATATGATTTGAACCTGAAATAATCAAATATAAGTAGTGGAGAAACAGATATGGTATATGGTTCAATGCAACTCAGTTGTCAGTTCCAGCAGCACATATATGTGTTCGATTCCTGTAAGGGGCATTTAGTTGCTCTAGTTCAGAGCGTCTGCTCTATGTTAATGTATGCACTGGCATTGCATTACAGGCCTTCCTTTATGTTAACAATGTCAACTGGGTGCCAGGACTTCCTCCTTTATTGGCTGATACCTGACCCCAGCTGGGTCTCCGGTCATGTGATACATTTTCCAACCCGGTATTTGAGATGGATTAGGCAATGCTTCAATTGTGCACCCGATCTAAACTATACAAAGTATTAGGTCCATTAAAGTGAAGTTTATTCTGTCCAATCAGAATACTGTAAGCAAATTGTCAAGTATGATGACCAGTGTATGATGACCATAGTATGTAGAGATCTCTAGAAACCCATGCGTGGGCATGTGGAAAAAACATGTCCTATAAATCATGTGCTCTCTTGCCTGCTTAGCTCAAAAACTACACAGAGTTATGCACTGAAATTGAATAACCCCTTTTTTTTTAATCATGAGCTGTAGAAGTCATACATGTTTTAAAGCCCTGTTTAGGTAACATGGCCTGTGAGAGTGCTGTTAGCGTGCTGTGTAGCTCACATGTTACTACACTAAAACTGCTGATAACATTGCTGATAACAGACCTCACTTGGCCCATTGGTTTGTGTTTAGCCAGTAATATTGTGCATAGTAGATTTAGAACCTATTTAAGATTGACACAAATACCAACTCTAACTGTTAACATAACTGTTTTCTTTCCTTCATTATTGTCCTTTAAATAGCATGCAGGAATGGGCTACACTCCAACAGGAAGGTATGGTGAGATTCAAAACCTGACACAATCAGTTTAACTAAATTATAACAACCCAAAGAACAACTGTAATGTGATGAGGAGCCAACAGTAGTCCTTCCTAATACTGTGCAGATGCTTGTGAATTGTTTTGCTGTGAATATTTACTAAACTTGAGTTTAAATACATTTGCATTTGAGTATCTTTCAAACAATATACAAAAACATCAAATAAGAAATACGTGTACCAAATTGTGTTTGAAATTACCATGCTACAACGATGCTTGGTTCAGATTGGGGGTAGCTTGAATGTTGCAAAAAACTGATAACCGATGCAGAAATCCTGAGCACGCAGGACATCAGACAGTGGAGAATATGTATATTTCAGCTCAACGATGACCAAAATCACTCAGCCAAGACTGGAGTAGCTTTTGCACACGTCTGTGAATGTCCTTGAGAGAACCCGCTAAGCCTGGACTTGAACCTCAAAGAAGATCTGTGAGACGACCTGAAGATTGAAGTTCACCAATGCCTTCCAGGCAATCTGACAGAGCTTAAGGAGGATTCACAAGAAACAATGGGGACATACTGATCAAATCCAGACACACATTTTTTTAAATTTCATTTTGGGGGCATTATATGTATTATTATATTGGCAGACAATATGTCTTAAGATGCAAAAAAATATGGAAACAAGTAAGAGGTCTGAATTTGAGGTAATACACATGCCGAACCTAATTCATAAATGAAGTTTATACTTTCATAAGTATACGCCAGAAAATTCCCACGTCTAGTCATATCGGAAGAACCACAAAGTGTTGTTGTTCCAAACTTGTGAATAAACATTTCATTAGTAAAACCTTAACATATTCATACTCTATTATAGCAAAACACTTTTCACAAGTAGCCATATCACCCTATAGCCCAAGACTGGTTGCCTACTGAAGCTAAGCAGGGCTGACCCTGGTCAGTACCTGGATGGGAGACCTCCTGGAAAAACCTGGTTGCTGCTGGAAGAGGTTTTAGTGAGGCCAGAGTGGGTCCTAACGCCCGAGTATAGTGACGGGGACACTATACTGACAAAAAGCACCGTCCTTCGGATGAGACGTTAAACCGAGGCCTTGACTCTCTGTGGTCATTAAAAACCCTGTAAGAGTAGGGGTGTAACCCCGGCATCTTGGCCAAATCTGCCCCTTGTCCTCTGTCCATCATGGCCACCTAATCATCCCCATATATATACTAATTGCCTCTATCATTACCGTCTCCTCTCCCCCAGTAAGCTGGTGTGTGGTGTGCGTTCTGGCACAGTATGGCTGCCGTCGCTTCATCCAGGTGGGTGCTGCACATTGGTGGGGGTTGAGGAGTTTCCCCTTCCCATGTAAAGCGACCTTGGGTTTGAGAAAGGCGCTATATAAATTGATCGTATTATTATTATTAAGTATATAGGATAATGTAACATTATGTGTCACCAGTTATTTGGTGTTGCATAGCTTCATATGAATGGACTAAAGATGTGATATGAATATTGTTCTGCGCATACTTTCTCCCCAGCCCATTCAGTCATTTATAATCCCTCCAAACTACACAGCTAGTCTCTTTATTTCCTTCCTAAATCTCCCCTACTGTTACTGTATGAACAGGGGTTTCCTTCCTCATGGCCGTTTGGCTCAACTCTTGTGTGCCAGACAGTTTTTCCCTGAGTCTCAGGACGGTGATGTGTGTGTGTGAGTGATGTGACCTGCCTTTCTCTTCCACGTCCTGCTCTTCCCTGTAATCCTATGAAACGTTAACACCTGTGTGTGTGTGTGTGTTCTGTGTGTGTGTTCTGTGTGTGTGTATTTGAAAATAAGATGTTGGGAGAGGTCTGTGTGTGTCCGATCTCTGCTAGTAATCCCATCAACCCCACTGAGTGCAACACATATGGCTTTTGTGCTGTCCACTTATCAGTCTCACCCGGCCAAATGTTATTACCTGAACAAAACAGCTCACTTAAAATGTGTTGTTTCCTTGTATTGCGCTCCATCCTGTGTCAGTCCTGTCTCCTATCGTACCGTGCACCCCCCACAGAGATAGATGCTGCCCAAAACCCCAGAGAACTCCA
This sequence comes from Dallia pectoralis, assembly GCA_029465975.1. Taxonomy (NCBI): domain Eukaryota; kingdom Metazoa; phylum Chordata; class Actinopteri; order Esociformes; family Umbridae; genus Dallia; species Dallia pectoralis. Next base: position 14,054,719 of record CM055740.1, on the reverse strand, counting down.
TTTTATACAGAGATTAGACAATTCTTCATTAGCGACACAAGGAGCTTCTCTTAGCTGCTGAGGCTTGATCCTGCTACCAATCAGATCTTGTTAGGCTCTACGATGTGACTTATCCCACACTAACTCGGGGCTTTGTAGACCCAAACGGCCCTCTGCAACAAACCATGCCACCATGAGCGATGTTTTACCGTTCTGCACTCATGTCCTTTTCTTGGGAACTCTTTGCGCTATCGAGACAGGTGCATCTTTAGTAAACATCACTGTTTAATGTTCCCCCCGTTCAACAGGCTGTAATTCTTATAATATCCGTAGGAGCACATCAGTTTTTGGTGAGTACTAATATTAGTACATATTACCCTCTGCTAAAGCTACTCTTCACTCAGTCGGACCAGAGTGACTGAAGATATGTGAGCAGCAATCTACACTAATAGGACAAAAAATGTCCGCCAGTGCTGTGATGAACCTGCCCAGAAGACGGTGTTCATTGCTTCCTCATTGTGTAAGGAGGACAACGACAGATCTAAGCATTATAGTTTGAGACGTTTGATGATTCTTGGGGATTTCTACGTCTCCAATCTGCTTGGACATCATATCTTCTGCAATACGCCATTATGAGTATCTTGGGATATCATGATATTATCCTCAGAGGTTGGAGAGGTAACATATTATGCATCAGCCTATTTCCCCAAATGGACACTATAGACCAGTGCATTATGTTATGTTCTACTTATCTTCTGTAGTGTAGTTGAGGATTATAACATATTATAGCTTCTGCCACAGAGGTTCTACACACTATCCAACGTCTCTTTACTATTTTCCTCCTTTCGAGATGAAGGCATTGTGCTCTTGCTTTTCTGACACATTGGTTTAGGTACCTACATTAGCAATGAATGTGTAATGAATGTGTAATGAATGTGTAATGAATGTGTTATAAATGTGTTATGAATGTGTAATGAATGTGTTATAAATGTGTAATGAATGTGTTATGAATGTGTAATTAATGTGTTATAAATGTGTTATGAATGTGTAATGAATGTGTAATGAATGTGTTATGAATGTGTTATGAATGTTTTATGAATGTGTAATGAATGTGTAATGAATGTGTTATGAATGTGTTATGAATGTGTAATGAATGTGTTATGAATGTGTAATGAATGTGTAATGAATGTGTTATGAATGTGTTATGAATGTGTTATGAATGTGTAATGAATGTGTTATGAATGTGTAATGAATGTGTTATGAATGTGTTATGAATGTGTAATGAATGTGTTATGAATGTGTAATGAATGTGTAATGAATGTGTTATGAATGTGTTATGAATGTGTTATGAATGTGTTATGAATGTGTAATGAATGTGTAATGAATGTGTTATGAATGTGTTATGAATGTGTTATGAATGTGTTATGAATGTGTTATGATTGTGTTGTATTGTGATGTTAATCACCATCCACTGTCTTTCTGGTGATGCAGAAATACAGTGAAACATCAGGACCTCTCTGAGGTAAACTATGGCTGCGTACTCGCAGGCGAGCCAGAGTGCTAATCCCTGACTACCTTCACATACAATGATCAGACGAGTGTCGGACCTCAGAACAGTGGAAGAACGTTGTCCGGTCCAATGAGTTCCTATTAAATCATCATCACGCGGACGGTTGTGTACCTGTGTGCCGGGGAAGTGAGGAAGCACTGTGGGAAGATGACAAACCGCTGAAGGGGGTGGGGTGCTCTGGGAAATGTTCTGCCAGGATACCCTGGGTCCAGGCACTCATGTTGACGTCTATTTGACACGTGCCACCTGCCTAAACGTTGACTTAGGTTCTAATTCAGGCATTATAATGCTTTATGAAGACATTCATGTGAGGCGATTTACTTTGTTTTACCAAATAATGTGTTTTAATCCCTAATGCCTCTTTGGTAATAATGAATGTTCAGTGAAACTGGTCAATCATGATTGGTCAATAATAAATGTTCAGTAACTAATGGCTCCTGGTTAACTCTTAATGATATAGAATATGGATAACTTCTTCAGAGGTCAGACCAAAGCTCATAAAAGTTACTGATGTGGAACGTCTAGCCTTGTCTCAGTAGGTACTGCTATATCCTGACCCTACGTTATACGAAAACCAACAAGTGCACATTATAGTACAGAAAAAAAAATTCTGTCACAATAAACCGTTGGTCTCTACCAAAAAACACATCACTTAATCATCTAGAATAAAGACGTGTAATATCAGAAGATTAAACACATGAATTATACACATAACCTCGACTGGATGTATTACCATTATGTACTTTCTGGCCTTATAGCGAAACCGAGTTACATGGTTAGAGCACATATACAGTATGCTTAACATCTACAAAATAACTCTATAATAAATCTTCCCTGATAGCATCACCCGTGCAATCAGATTAAACACATAGTATGCATAAGTATGCAGACAATGAATACGAAAATTCATGAATTTATTAATGACTTGATTGCAGCAATTATCCCTCGCTCTCATAGAGTCAGACAGCCGTTTAATTTCTTTCAGGGTGGGCCTCATCAGGGACCCTGACTCCTATTAGGTTTTGACCCCTCCGCTCTAATATCTTATATCAAGCAGATCTCAGATCCAATAGACTAATGTTCTCTGATTTAGCCCCCTGATGGAGCCCCGATCTCAAATCAATTATCATCCCAGCAACCGCAGATCTCATTCCTCTGCCACGCTCAATAAAAGTTATTGCCTCTCTGAATTTCTTTCTCTGATCTGTCGTCTCTCTTTTTTCTCTCTCTCTCTCGTTTTCGAATGTGTCTCTTTAAAATGTGCGGCACACACTGCCATAAAGTTTAAGATAAGAGTCATAGAGCTTTAACTTTAAGATAAGAGTAAAATGTACCAGTGCGAGACTGGTTGTGATGCAATATTTTTAAATAGCATTCCGAATACTCTGGGCGTGAAAAGTCTGGGCGTGCTTTCGAATGTTGGTTAAACAGGGTAGAACGAGGAACATTTTCACACTATGTAGCCAATCGAGCACCGTTACAACACCAGAGAAGACTAAAGTACTGAGATACAGGGACAGTAATTTCAGGTCTCAGGGATAGTACATTTAGCTAGCTATAACTAACATATCCTTCTTCAGTTACACTTTTGGAAAGACCCAGCAGAAACAACGATGGGATTTACGTTAACTACAAGACAAGCAGATATCAAGGTGTATGTGTATGTATGTGTCTCGATTGTGAATTTTGATACAAATAACTTTATTTAATATCTTGACACTTTCTCCCTAATCTATTCTAGTTAATTCAGAGCATGCAGCTGGTAGTCACAGCAAACAAGAAAATGTATCTCTAACATCTTTACATTCTGAAACAACGAATGAGGTGCAAAATGTCCCATGGGACCAACGTTTCCAAACAATTTGACTACAGAAGGGTTTTCAATGAAGCGTGTTGTTTGACTCTCCCAGGCAGAGGTGACCCTGATACCATCACATTTGGCTTGTCCTCAGCCTCCATGAATATATAAATGGCTATTTTGGCTCATTTGGTTCGGGATCAGTTCAGGTTGCGGCTTGAGAGGTTTGACATGCTGACTGCTAAATACCCCAAATCCTCATTGACATGATTAAGACAAACTGTCCTTTCGACTGCAGAGGGGATGTGAGGGGAATAGCACAATGGGGTGTGTGTATGTGTGTGTGTGTGTGTCTGTTAAAATGCTGGTGTTTATAACGCAGAGTTTACCGAAACACCTGACACAGAAGAAGGAAGGCACACAGCAACGAACACAAGCGTTCTGACACAAAAAAACTCCAATGTTGTTAATCAGCCTCTAAGCTGGCTGGCACCACAATTTAAATAGTATATTGTCCCACCTCGTCTGCAAGCCTGTCCATCAGTCTAGTAATGCTGAGCTCAGACCTGGCCTGCCTGGTTGACAGGACAGGTTTAGTTTACCAGCCCCATATCCCGTTACAGCATTTCCACAGGACACAATGAGGGCCAACACTCCCTGCAAAACACACACACACACACACACACACACACACACACACACACACACACACACACACACACACACACACACACACACACACACACACACACACAGACACACAGACACACACACACACACACACACACACACACACACACACACACACACACACACACACACACACACACACACACACACACACACACACACACACACACACACACAGAACAGACAGAGGCTTGTGTGCCTGACATCTTTCTGTTCCTGTTCAAGGGTGTTAGTAAGGGAGCAACAGTCATTCTTTTCCAGGGCTTTTGTTTGGAATAAAAGACTACATGAATTCACGCGGCGTATCTTTTTCAGGACAGTGGAGTGTCAATCTAAAGCATCCATGAGCTGTTTGATATATAGTCGGCAAACTGTGCTGTTTACATCAGCGACCTTTGTGCTGTTTGCTGCTACCATCCTCTCTTGGCTGCAATTGTAACATTTATTCCTCATCAGAGAGTAAGCAAAGGTACGTGGAATTTGTATTTCCTCCGGTTTGTTTATCCCTATTTTAAAAGTGACCATTGGTTTGTGATAAATCTGCTGTGTGCATCCTTCACCCAGCTGTACTTCTGTATTCATCTGTTCCACCCCGGGGCTCCTGGTCACGACTGCTCTTGTATCTCCTTTCAAACTCTCTCTCCGTTTCAATTAGTCAGAGTGCACGGCAGGCTGCAGAACCAGCCGCAGATGGGAAAGCTCTGTCACTATGCTCTTTAGGCACTGTGCTGACTACAGAGAGGACTCTGTCACTCACGAACACAACGTGTAAACTGACTGACATAATATATTTCTATTAAACAAATTGTGGTCCCCTACTGTAATTATTAGTCAAACTCGAAGTCTTTGTCAATTGCACCAAATAACATAGCGTCATTCGGAGCCATGCAATTCGTGTGAGAGGCAGCGACGTCCACGGGTAATCATTTCAGATAAAGATTAATGTTGCTAATTGAGTCTTATGGCCTGGGGGGGGGTAAACGTTGTTTGTGATTATAGTGGGCCGTGCCCTGATGCTTCAGTAACATCTACCAGCAGTGTGAACAGACGTAGCCTGGGTGGCTATAGGTTTTTGTGATGTTCAATGCTTTCTTAAGGCATCACGTTTGGTATATGCCTGGCACGGAAGGGAGATTGCAGCCAATGGTATGTTCTGCTGACTTAGCCAGTCTCTGGAGGGCCTTGTTATCAGCTGTGAGGCAGCTGCCGTAGCAGGCATTAATGCCGTTTGAGAGGGTACTCTCAATTGTGCACCTGTATAAGTTGGTGAATTTTTGCCGACATCCCAAACTTCTTGAGTCTCCTCAGAAAGTATAGGCGTTTTTGGGCAGTTTAGACCACAGAGTGTGTTTGCTTGGGCCAGGTACATTCATATTTGATAAACACAAGTCTCCTTCAATGGGGGCATGACTCCCCTTGCCGGTTCCTAAAATCCACGATTATTTTCCTTGCCAAGTCACTGATCTCCTCGTTGTAAGCAGTCTCGTCGTTGTCGACCCAGGATGACCCAGCTGCAAACCCCTCCCCTGCCCTGTGTTTAGTAAAGTGGACCATACCTCCATATGTGCTGCAGATGATTGGCAGCTGATTGGCACATTGATTAATACACACACTCTTTCTCACATCTAACTTCAAATGCATTTATGCTATCGTCCCGAGGGTAAATGTAAGGACCTTTCCTGGGTTAATATTAATGCTCACGCCATGCTCAGGTTTCCACCTATAGTTCTGGGGACCTGGCGGCTTTGTGGAGCAGGTTGGACTTTTAGTTATTGAACACCAAACCAAGGCCCGCCTCCTGCTGGCATGTCCCGCCTTCTGCTGCCGCTGATTGGGCAACTGAGAGAACCAATCAGATGCGATGCTGCTCTGATTACATATTTCAATAACTAAAAGTCCAACCTGCCTTTGTGGAGGTCCACATATGACCTACCATCAGCGATGCAACGAGGGATTACAGAGATTAGTTGGACCCTAACGTCCACAGGTCTGGCCCCTGACACATGTGGTGCGGACTGTGACACATCACAGACTATAAATGCTTGGGATCATTACGTGTCCAGCCTGCCACCTCTCTCCCAGACGAGCTCTACATCATATTCGCACAGTTTGAGGCAACCAACACCGTTCTATCTGTAAGGCTAGTTGTGGGATGAGAAGACTGCACTCAGTCTCTAACCACGGCTAATGTGAGGAGAGCAGTTCAACGACTGAACCCTCGGAGGTCACCAGTGCCAGAGGGCATTCCAGGCTTTCCTCAAGGGGGGGGGGAGTGTGGGGGGGTTAGCGGAGGTATTCACCCTATATTCAACCTCACCCTAAATCAGTCCTCAGTCCCTTCCTGATTCAAACAGACAGCCCTTGTTCGTGTAACAAAGATACCTTGTATCACCTGTCTGAATGACTACCGGTTTGTAGCACTGACCTCCATCACCTGTCTGTATGACTACCGGTCTGTAGCACTGACCTCCATCACCTGTCTGTATGACTACCGGTCTGTAGCACTGACCTCCATCACCTGTCTGTATGACTACCGGTCTGTAGCACTGACCTCCATCACCTGTCTGTATGACTACCGGTCTGTAGCACTGACCTCCATCACCTGTCTGTATGACTACCGGTCTGTAGCACTGACCTCCATCACCTGTCTGTATGACTACCGGTCTGTAGCACTGACCTCCATCACCTGTCTGTATGACTACCGGTCTGTAGCACTGACCTCCATCACCTGTCTGTATGACTACCGGTCTGTAGCACTGACCTCCATCACCTGTCTGTATGACTACCGGTCTGTAGCACTGACCTCCATCAACTGTCTGTATGACTACCGGTCTGTAGCACTGACCTCCATCACCTGTCTGTATGACTACCGGTCTGTAGCACTGACCTCCATCACCTGTCTGTATGACTACCGGTCTGTAGCACTGACCTCCATCATCATGTCTGTATGACTACCGGTCTGTAGCACTGACCTCCATCACCTGTCTGTATGACTACCGGTCTGTAGCACTGACCTCCATCACCTGTCTGTATGACTACCGGTCTGTAGCACTGACCTCCATCACCTGTCTGTATGACTACCGGTCTGTAGCACTGACCTCCATCACCTGTCTGTATGACTACCGGTCTGTAGCACTGACCTCCATCACCTGTCTGTATGACTACCGGTCTGTAGCACTGACCTCCATCATCATGTCTGTATGACTACCGGTCTGTAGCACTGACCTCCATCACCTGTCTGTATGACTACCGGTCTGTAGCACTGACCTCCATCACCTGTCTGTATGACTACCGGTCTGTAGCACTGACCTCCATCACCTGTCTGTATGACTACCGGTCTGTAGCACTGACCTCCATCACCTGTCTGTATGACTACCGGTCTGTAGCACTGACCTCCATCACCTGTCTGTATGACTACCGGTCTGTAGCACTGACCTCCATCTTCTTTCTGAATGACTACCAATCAGTTATTATTGTTGATAATGCTTGTTCTTGTCACGACATTGAACAGGAGACCTCTTGGCATTTATATGGTGGCATTGAGGTCCTTTTAGCACATGATCTGGGTCTTTGTGCGGTTTAGTTGGTGCTGCTCGGCGTGTTCAAGTGTCATTCACAAAAGTTCTGAAAGAAAAGAACAATGTTTAACCAAAGCTCTGCCCTATGTCCTCCTTTAACCACCACGTGACAGTTCTTGATTTGGTGACATTTCTATTTTACAAATAAATCATTGCTAACATAAGTAATTAGTACATAATGTCAGATACTGTGAAATTCCCCTTTAATCTAATAATTGTATTTCCACTACGTACAACATTTGCAGTAAACATTGGATATCTCTAAACTTCAATTTTGGTGGGTTTAATAGGAACGCTTACTCTATCTGGTGTATGGCGAGAGAATAGGAAATAAATGCCCTGTTTTCTGTAATTCAGTTTAGATTACTACCTAAGACAAACTGCCGAGATACCAAGAATTAACAAAAGTGCATGCAAAAAGAGAACACATTTTCTGCGTTTTTGTTGACTGATATTAGGACTCAACAATACAAAGAATAATGTCTAATTTCTATTTTTGGTGTTGTTTTTTACTATTGACCCAAATTAGTCATATTTTGAAATCACTGTATGGTCGTCAATATTGTAAACTTTTTTGTATAGTTGGCATAAATATGAGAGTTGGACATGAATAACAATAAGTCTTTTATATACGTTGGGTGTTTATTCCAAAACTCATCTCCTTTTTTGTCTTCTCTCCCCTTATCTCCCTGTCTTTCCCTCTCTCTCCCCTTGTCTCCCATTTTCTCTCTTTCTCTCCACATCTCCTCCCTTCTCTCCCCTTATCTCAATTTTTCACCCCTTTTCTCCCCCTCTCTCCCTTTCTATTCCCTTCTTTCTCCTTCTCTCTCGCCCCCCTATTCACCATAACCCCTTTCCATCCATTTTGTCTTTAATTCTCTCTCTGTAATTCAAGAGTACATGTTGCTCTGCCGTCTACACCTTTAGAAGATACCATGGAATCATGTTCCGTTTACTGATACGTTGTTGGTGAGTTTACCACACACACACACACACACACACACACACACACATACACACACACAGTTATGACTTGGAACTGTGTTAGTGATTCTGAATCACGTTAGTTTTATGTAAGTTATGAGTGGTTTTAAGATGTGTCAGACCATGAGCTTTGGCTGTTGGGTATTATTGTATAGAAAGAGAATGATATGTGTAAGAGTTGAACCATTTTGTTTCACATGCTTTCTGTAGCAAACCATTATTTTTCAAAACACTTTAGAATAAACGTTGCTATATTTTTCTATGGTCTCATCCAGGAAAAACCTCCCTCTTCAAGCTATCCAACCCCTTACAGGTTGGCTGTAACCTCCTTGTCTTGCTGCTCATAGAAAACACAGCTATGCCAACACTCTGATTGGCCTAATGGGCTGGAATGACAGTCTGGTTGGTAAATGGCCTGATACCATTGTCTCCCACTAGTTATGACTGGCAAAGGAAGTGACACGAGCTGAACAGAAGCTGCAGCAGAAGCTCTCTTGACTTCCCCTGTCAGGCCTGTGTGATATGGTAATTAGTATCCGAAAGGTCCTAAAAAATGGATGACAAAAAAGGAGGTGAGTGGAGGAGAGACAAAAAGAAGGGTGTGAACAAGAGAGAGAAGTGTGGGAAAGCGACTGAAGCAGGGAACGAAGAGAGAATTGTGGAGGAGAAGGAGAGAGAAGTGTGTACAGTAGAGGTAGGTAAAAATAAAGTGAGATGAAGCCAGGGAAAGTGACGGAGAGGTGTGGAAGAGAGTTGGTGAGAGAGGAGAGAAAGAAAAGAGTGGTGGAGAGAGGTATGATTTGGAAGAAAACACATTGTTTAGTGCTTCACAAGGGAAAATGTCCGCCCATAAGCTCAGTGCGAGATGACAAGTGAGAAACAGGCGCAAGCTTTCTGCGTGCCATCAGTGAACCTTTGCCACCGCTTGGTTAGAGGTAGTCTGTGATATCTTCTCTAGTTCTAAACATTAGTAACCACATTTCTATACACAGTCTTTTACCGAGTATAGTCACCCTGTAGAAAAAAACAGCACATGGGTTGGTACATTTTTATAATTGAAGCAACAAATGTACCTGATATTCTTTGTAAGTAGTCAAGATGCTAATAATATAAACTAGATAGTTGGAGCCCTGTTTGATTGCTCACATATCCCATTACGAAAGTATTCTGTTTGTAATTGCAGGAAAATACTTTAGGGTTTTTGATGAAGGGCCGTATAGACTATGACAAGAGCTGTCCACACACTGATCTTGTTTACTCCTAATATTTCCCATTTAGAAAGAAAATGGGTCTGCTGAGAGAACAAACTAGCTAGCTGAAACGTTAGCTTGTTTTGAAAAGGATGTATACTTAGTATTTACTGTAAATGGTATTGTATTAGTTTGCAACATTTATGAATGTAATTGAGGGCTGCACACAAAAGTTATATTCAAGCACAATAGTAGAATTATCTGATGTTCATCATCGAGGCTGTCAGTCAGATCGATTCACCAAAATCGCAGACGTTTAGGGTCACAGAGTGTTGCAGGGACAAGAAACATTTGTGAACAAGCAAGAATGTTGACCTGTTTACCATCACCGTCTATCTTTAAGTCTCATTCTCTCAGCCTCGTTGGAGCCTCCCTTGAGTTATAATGGAATGACAGAGTTTCACAGAATTTTGTCACCAGAAATTATTTTGGATACAAACAAAAGCACTAAATCCTAAAATCCTCCGACGTATTGGTAAAGTGAAAATGTGGCACCATCTGTCATTTTCTGGTTGCTTATTCTGCACAGTTGTATCAACTTGTTTCTTGTTCAACTTGTTGATATGTGCTCTGTCGGATTCAGGCTGGGTGATTGTAAAAGCACTTTGTGACAACTTTGTTGTAAAAAGGGCTGTATAAATAAATTTGATTGATTGCTTGATTGAGTTGACCGAATATCTGTTTAATCAAGAAAAAAAGCATTGAATTGTCATTTTTCCACCTTTTTTTTTACTGAAACTATCCCAAAATATCTCTCACAGCTTTCGTAAGCAGGAAGATGAAAAGTTAAGTGAGGTCAGAGAAGGATTTGTTTCAAACCTGTTGTTGCAGTAGGTCACACACCATCTACAAATGATTTTAGCATGGCACATCTAAAGTGTTTCTTCATAGTATAGAGAGTTGTTTTCCCAAGTCTCAGGCTGGTACTGGATCTGTCAGCCTTAATGGAAAAAGTATGAATGATGGCCTGTATAACTAGCTCCACCAGCTCTTCCACTAAGAATACCCCATCAGATACACACATGCACACATACTCACACACACTTCACAATTATTACTTATAAAATTGCAACCTCAATCATCCTAGTGATGGATTTAGTGATAATTCGGCACCACCAGGGTGTAGTTTGGATATGGACTTCCTAATCATACAACTGATTCATTTTGTAACTCAGCATCAGCTTTTCTGAGAACGTTAAACGGCGTAACATTTTCTCCTTTATTCATTTCAGCTTTTGCTAAAGCGTGGACACAGATATGCAGAATGGTTCACCGCCCACACCCAAAACATCTCACTCTCTGTAAACACAGTACCGGTCAATGGTTTTTAGTAGCACCTTCTCATTTAAGAGTATTTACTCATTTTTACTATTTCCTACATTTTAGCATAGTAGTGAATACAAGTCAAAAATACATTTATATATAAAAGCAGCCATCTATTCCTACATTTTTTTAACGGAGCACACCTGTTCAGTGAAATTGTCACAACTAAGGGAGAGGAGACCTCTTGGCACCTCTATGGTGACCTAGAGTTTTTTTTAGAGTTGTGAGGTCAGCTAGTTGTAGGTATGTGGTTTTTAGTGGCTCTCAATTAGACGGATGGGGATCGTTAATTTTTACTGAGATTGATACCATTTTTGAGATTGTGTAACGATCCAAGTCTTTATCGACAGCACTATCGACTGTTTGATTTCTGATTTCAGCATACTATGACAACAGTAAACATATATATCAGCAGCAAAACATCCAACACATGTTTTACAACAACAAAGAAAATAAATACTATACATAAATAAAAATTCTGTTTTACACAACAGAAAGAAAATAGAATTGACAGCTCCTCTTAATAGGGGTTAAGAAGGGTACTGTGGAGCCCTGCACTGTGGAGCCCTGCACTGTGGAGCCCTGCACTGTAGAGCCCTGCACTGTAGAGCCCTGCACTGTGGAGCCCTGCACTGTGGGGCCCTGCACTGTAGAGCCCTGCACTGTGGAACCCTGCACTGTGGAACCCTGCACTGTAGAGCCCTGCACTGTGGAACCCTGCACTGTGGAGCCCTGCACTGTAGAGCCCTGCACTGTAGAGCCCTGCACTGTGGAGCCCTGCACTGTAGAGCCCTGAACTGTAGAGCCCTGCACTGTGGAGCCCTGCACTGTGGAGCCCTGCACTGTAGAGCCCTGCACTGTGGAACCCTGCACTGTGGAACCCTGCACTGTAGAGCCCTGCACTGTAGAGCCCTGCACTGTGGAACCCTGCACTGTGGAGCCCTGCACTGTAGAGCCCTGCACTGTAGAGCCCTGCACTGTAGAGCCCTGCACTGTGGAGCCCTGCACTGTAGAGCCCTGCACTGTGGAACCCTGCACTGTAGAGCCCTGCACTGTAGAGCCCTGCACTGTAGATCCCTGCACTGTAGAGCCCTGCACTGTGGAGCCCTGCACTGTAGAGCCCTGCACTGTAGAGCCCTGCACTGTGGAGCCCTGCACTGTAGAGCCCTGCACTGTGGAGCCCTGCACTGTAGAGCCCTGCACTGTAGAGCCCTGCACTGTAGATCCCTGCACTGTAGAGCCCTGCACTGTGGAGCCCTGCACTGTAGAGCCCTGCACTGTAGAGCCCTGCACTGTGGAGCCCTGCACTGTAGAGCCCTGCACTGTGGAGCCCTGCACTGTAGAGCCCTGCACTGTAGAGCCCTGCACTGTAGAGCCCTGCACTGTAAAATGGCCTAATATTGTCAACGATGGAGACTTGCTACGGGGTTAAGGTGCGCTCACCATGCATACGTTGGAATGAGGAGGAGGATTGTCGCAGTTCTGTGTGCAGCGTGACCTAACGTTATATTAAATAAAAAATAACTATGGATAACCATTCGAATCATTTCTGTTATTTTATATTTGGAGAAGTTGGACGTCGTTGTGCTCGTCTGTCAATTTGGATATCAAAAAAAGAGACAGGCAGGTTTTCCGAATGAGTCACGTTTCTTTAGTTTATTGGAGTGAGACAAGCTAGCTATCGTTAACGTTAGTAGTTGCAGGAGTTTGCAGCATTGCGACTCGAGGTTAATGGATTTTTCCTTTAACTAACGTGCAAAGGTGAGGCGCTTTATCATTGATGTTCCTTCATTGTAAAAAAAACCCACTTTGAACCTAACTTACATTTCAGTGCCTCCTTATCTTTGGCTTTAGTAAGATGTAGGCTAGCCTTCAACCGCTTAGCACGTTCAGCCGTTCAGGCAATTCATTTGAAAACAATTTATTAGACAATCAATGTGTTGTTCACCAGTGATTAGATTTAAATGACATGGCTCTTGTCTCTCGAGACCTAACGTTACAGTATAGGACGCACTAGTATCAATAGCAGTATCGATACGCTCAGACCTGATTGATTTTCAGGATTTGGGAAATTTGGAACTGGGTCGTTACGAGAACTTGGTCTCAATCCTAATCCCTAGTTGGGAGACATATTTACTAGTGTGTTTTTCACACTGTTTGAATCTTCGTTTCTGTATGGATGTCCTCTGGTGCTGTGTTTTGTTGTTTTTGTGCCGGTTGTAGTTGTTTTGGAATTAATATGTACCTATCAGCCTCCTTCAAACAGCGCTGTGACGGAAATGTATTGGAGAAGCTCAAGAAGCTGGGTGACTTTTACAGATAGTAACCCCCTATAGTCAAGGGAAAAATATGTGGATATGTGGATAATGCTAAAAAAGCAAATTGCAGGCTGAGATTGAATTGAAGAATTTGTTGTAGTGAAAAGGACTCAATGGGCCTACAGGAACTACAAAAAGTAAGCAGAATATCACCCAAATATGAGTCTAGGTCAAACTATCCCTTTAAGGGAGGTACTCATTGAACGGATAATAATAATCAACATTGATTCTTAGAAATCAGATTTAGGTTTCTGTCAGTCTCTTCAAACAAGTAAATTCACGAAACAGCTTTGCTCGTTGAGAACCCTTCTATCCTCTGGATCTTCCTGGTTAGCAGAGCAAGTTCCAACTCTGCTCGTGGAACAGGCAAATTAGGGAATGTCTGACGGGAAGAATACACTATGAAACATGCACTTAACCTGGCCATGCTCGGCTGCCGAGGTAGGGATTAAAAGGGAGAAAAGATTAAACGCTTTTCTACTAAGACCTGGGTATGCCTTGGATCTACATTTATTATATGACTGCTTGCTCGCATTATAGCGTCAAACATACCACACACACATTTCTCGTAATGCGGCTTAAATAATTAAATTCCATCTCTCTCCTCTAGCTCCAGAGACAAAGTTTACATATTGGTATGTAATTTCACTGCAAGCAATGCCTATATCTACATGGACGAGGCTACACACTGATGAGCCAAAAGTTCAACGTTGGCAAATTACTGTTTTGTCCAGATCACACTTGACTTTTTAATTAAATTACTGAAGTAGGCAAATACAGGGTGTGAACACAATATCTTGAACGCCACCAATATATTATTAGCAAGGACCTAATAAGGAGTAGGGCCACCATTTTCTGTCAGAACAGCTCTATTCCTTCTGGAATGCTTTCACACAAGTCCTGTTAGTAGTGGAATATTGCCCCATTATTCAAAAAGAAAAGCCTGAACGCCTTTTATAGATGAAGGAAGTGGATGTGTACTTCGCATTCTGAACTAGAATTTCCTATTAAGGTCCCACAGATGTTCAGCTCTGGTGTTTGGGAGGACAAGGAAGGCATGACGTCATCCTGATCTTCATAAAACCACTCTTTTATTTGTTTATCATTGTCCATGGGGGCATTATCATCGTGGAATATTGGAATATCATGAGAGAACAACGCTTACAAAATAGGGGGCACCTGGTCCTGTAAAAAGTCTCTATATTCTTTTCCCATATTACTTCTTTATATTGTTCAGATGTTTATGTTTTGTGCTCATTGTCCTTGGATACAATGTCTTTGGATAAGTTCCAGATGGATGTCTCAAATTCCAGATTTGTGAAACTCACAACGTGCAGTTTGTTGAGACTGGGTGACAGAGTTACTGTTTCATTCTGTGGTGAGTTTTTAGGCTGTATGTTGGGGCATTTTGCAAATATCGTATTTTGTGTATTTCCTATTCCTAATGGTCCGCTTTGACTTGTGACCACTGTTCCTTTTTGATGATGCAATTTCTCCATGTTTCGCACAAGGCGTCATGATTTTTCAGATACAATAGTTTTTGCAGCTTTTGTGATGATGAATTGGCAATTCAGTAAACCTGCTAGTTGCCTCGTTTTGATTGTAAAATTGTCAGGCCTTTTCACTACTGACATGTGTATGTGTCTGTTGCAGCTGCCGTTTCAAATTGTGATTTAGTTACTTCAAAATCCTATTTATGTGGTGTTTCCATCATTCTGTCTATCCCTCTTGATTCGTAGAAAAACAACTTTGACGTCATCAAATATATTTAGAACGATGACAATGAGCACATTTTCTTCCATAGAGGATGTATTTTGCATTAGGATGCATTTTGCATAGATTACCCACTAGTTGTCAGTTTTCAGATGTTTAAACAAGCCGTGCTAATTATTACAATAATAATACAGGCCTCAAATAAACCCTTTCAATTTCCACTATACCAAAAATTGCGGATTTCACATAACTAGCTATAGGTCTGCAAAACACATCAGCAGCTGCCCACTCCACATGCATTTCTGTTTATTAACGTTTATTATCATCATAAAATGACTGCGAGCTATTGGTCTTTGCCAGTTGGAGACTTGTGAACAATCAACCCCTTAATGTAACCCCTTACACATCTGGAGTAAAACAAATAAACGGCACGAAAAAGCGATATATTCTGGAGCAAACGTTTCGCACTAAAGTTATACACGTCAGGCACGACACTGTCTATTTAATCCCCCGCGAAAGAAACGTTTGCGTGAAGACGATGTGATGTTAATATTGCCATTCGATCCGCGAGCTGAAATTAGCTATATCACAGCCGCTTCAGCACTTTCAATTTCAGGGTGTTTGTGGCGAAGTGAGAGGCGCTGCTGGAGATGCGAGCAACAACTGAACAGGAGCAACGGAAAAGTCATATTAGGGCACGTTTACAGGTTTGGTTTTGAAGGTAATCAAAAGAAGGGTGCCGAGTTAAACTTATTTTGAATTACCTTTATAACCAAAATCGTAAACATGCACAAATATGCCTTTTCCTTCTCTGTGGAGTAACCACATTACGGACGATAAATGTTTTACCTCAAACTGCTAGGCGTTGTGCTAGTGCATTGTACCCTGCTGGCTTGTGATTATGTGTACCTTGTAAATACGTAGGTCAAGGCACAAAATTCAAGCAAAAAATTCTGCTGTAGATATCGAAGTGAATAAAATAAATGCAGCAGAACCACAAAACAAAAGTTCACGTTTGATGTAGAAGGTACAATAGACAAGAAGAGAATTGAAAATGTTTTACAAAGTTTTTTCTTTTACCTATTCGTTTCACTCCTTGTGTGTAATGACCTTAAGACCGAACCCTGACTTGGAAATCTATGTTTGTTATTATCTAGCCCTAAACCTAACCTTTACTCTAACATCATGCCTAAAATATGAATCTTAGTCTACTCCAAGACGAAAGGAGGCAAGGGTACTTCTGACCAATTACAGTAAGCAAACTTAAAGAAAGAAAAAAGAAAGCTAGGAAAAAAAATAATGTTGGCAAACTGCTGATATCTGTCAAAAAACGAACATGCCTGAAAAGAAACAAAATTACTCAATCCATGCACAAATGGTGATCATTCACAATCTTTCAAGTATGAATTAACCTTAATCGTTATCAATGTATTCCCCAAAAAAACGAATGGCACTCGTCAACTCCATTTCTCAGCCTATTCAGGAGACGTAAAATAAATCATTTGCATATAAGAAAGACTGTGCTCCTAGGTTTCTAAAGTGTTTTAAGAATAGAATGGCCATACTCTGTATCCAGAGTACACTCCTCTGTGTTTTCTACACCTGTTTAAATTCGGCAGCTCTTTAGTCGCTTAAAAACATTCAAAAGGTGATTCACCAGTCGTCAATTGGAAGTATCAAAGAGTAATCACCTTTAATGGCACGGAATTTCCATCTAGTGTTCTGTGTACCACGCGGTACCCACAGCTATATCAATAAGACATCTATTGTTTGACCACAACAGGGTTCCACTCTGAGGTACTGAGTCCCGGTATTATAACGCAGAATAGTGGAAGGACATTTTAGGTAATTATGGAGATGATTGAGGAGCCAGGCACAGGGCTTGGCTGCTTGTTTGCATGCAAGTAATAGTCAATAGCTCCACTGCTGTAAGCTGGGAGTAGAAAAACTCACACAGACATTGATTGAGCGATGTTTTCACATGCTTCAAAGAACAGGGAAAAAATCATGTTCCATCCTAAATCTCACAGCTAGATGACAGACAAACAAACCTGGAGATCAACAAACAGTGGACAGGCAGACAGGGAGCAGATATATAGACGTACAGACAGATAGGCTGGTAGTAATTGGAAAGAGAGACAAAGACAGACAGTCATGTGTGCACATTCACTCAAGACTGATCACCATTGAGAAAAGCTCCTCAATGTAAGTGTATCTAATCGCGCTGTGGGCGGCGGATATACAGACACGATCGCAACAGTTTCAATATAAAAATATCAACAATGCATATACGCCGGGAATGGAAGTTAATGACTGAAATAATTCAGTTTTTACTTGCCTCCAAACCCCTCTGTCTAAGTTATTGGAACTACTGGTTAAATTATTGTTTAATTTGAATATGAGGAAAATAATGTACTAATGACCGAGCAGCTGCTTCAAGGCCAGAGGCTTTGTCTTTGATGTTAAAGCTTTTGTCTAATACAGTTTTCATTAAAGATGTTTTCCTCTAGGTCTCTGCCTCTGTAAAGTAGAAATTCTGCAATAAACCACAAAACAATAAAACATTGATATCGAGACTGCAGTAACACTGACTGCATTCTGGTCTGGTTAGTAGAATAGATACAGAAGAGTCTAGAAATCATTTTCTGTATTTATTTATTTCCTTAAGTTAATGATTTGTGGGACTCAAACCTTCCAAATCTACCACTTGATTCGCTTGATTGCTATGGCAGAACGTTTAACTCCCACCCCCTCATTAGCTTAAGGCCAAGGAAATACATAAATAAATGAATACAGAAATAAATGTATCAATACATGTAAGTATACCTAAAATATTTTTTTAAGTTAATTGTAAATGTATAAATCAACATTAATTATCTATTGATTTAATTGTCATTATTTTTGTATTTATTTTTCTATATTAATTTATTTCCATTATATTTTTTCTTTATATATTTATTTCCATATTTATTTATTTATGTCTGTACTTCCCTGTTCTTAAGCTAATGAGTGGGCGGGACGCAAACGTTTGGCCATAGCAATCAAGCCCAGAGAGATAGATTGAATCTACAAAAAGTTTGACGAGACAAGTTTCTAAGCGACGTTGAGACGCGGCTGATTAGTTTGATGAAATAGAGCCCAAAAAGCGTAGCAAATGTCACAAACAGACACAACGGCTAACTCAGCCAAGGCATCAATGGGAAAAGGAAAACATGGGCTAGCACTTGCATCTTCAACAAGGTTAGCTAAAACTCTCACAACTTTGGCTATCTCTGTCCTGTAGGTAGCCATTTGTGTACTAACGTAGTTATAGCAACCTAGGCAGTGAAAGGCGATCAACCAATGGGAGTAATGTGACAACATGGCACACATTGAATGAGAGCTTAGCACATTAGCTTATGGACATGGAAATACAGACATAAATAAATACATAAATAAGTAAAAAATAAATGATATGAACAAATACAGAAATATATGATAATGGAAATACAGAAATAGACAATTAATATTGAATAAACATACAACATTTAAAAATATTTAGATATTCAAATTTGTATATTATTATTATTGATCAATTTATTTAGATATTTATTTCTAAAAATGGTTGGAGTCCTCTCCCATATCTCTTTTCAACAGTGTTCCTCGCATTTTGTTCTTCGCTTTCCGCAAAGTTGTTAAAAAGAAACATAATCCCAGGTAGTGCCACTAAGAAAACTGGTAAGTAGATTCCATAAAGATTTTACAAGATTTTGTAGACAGGTAACATGTTTTTGCTGAACTAGTATTTATAAGGATTTAAACCAATTTTTCCGGACGTACAACCTTTTGCCTTGTTTTCCCGGCATGTAATCAATTTAGCATTGTACTTGTTTGGCTTTTGTTGTCTTTGCGACAGACATTTAGTACTAGAACACCTTGGAACCATTGTTTAGCAGACCTGGAAAGTGCTGACGAAGGAGGAGATTACATCACTAACCCTTTTATTCGCAATGTCATTAAATATCTATAAGTCATCCCTCAATCTTTGGCACCTTGAAACAGTTGCTGACTACCGCATCATCAGAGTCGTAAATCTGAATCATCAGCTCAATGATTTAGGTTAAACCATTTTTAAGTTCCACTAAACATTTTAAACACGTCATGTCTTGATGCTGACCCGCAGTTTGGTGATAATTTTTCATATTTCTGCATTCGTGGCATTTAACGTGTCCTCTGTATCTATCTTACATGACGATTCAGAAGATGGCAATTTTTTGCTGATGGAAGTAAGATTATGCATCGTCCTTAGCTTTTAGCTAACCTTCCGTCCGCTACGGTTGCTACGTTACGAAGCTTGTGTAGTGGTCAGGGTTACTACATGGGATCCACTGAAATCTTTCTCCCGTCTCTGCCTTCAATACCAAGCTGCTCCTTGGGAACTCTTACATACCCCCTGATGAGGTCTAAATAGATACCAGCTGTGTATGGGTGGGACCGGGCCTGCTAGCTGGCCCTGGGAGGTTACAAACCACTTCTGTTGTGCCGTTGGTATGAAGCTAATGCAGCGGGTAGTAGTGCATTCACACCACAGCCTTTTATGGCTAGACAAACCCCAGAGATTACAGAAAGACTCACCTTAGCTGACTCTCTAGGGCTGGCAAGGTTGTGTTAACATGATACTCTCACCTCATTTGAATTGTACTGTAATCAGGCATTGATTTAATAATTAATGCATGCTTGTTCACACCAGCCTTTCTGTGTGTGGAATTATTTCATTTGGTGGTAGTTGCTATTGTAATGTCTGCCTATGCTAACCTGAGGATGCTGGGGCTTATGCCCTGGATTTTCAATATGGTTTTACATTTATTACATATAGCACAACGTTGTAATACCAGCAAATATATCTAACATGGTTACACCACCGTGAAAATGAAAATACTGCAGACCGATATAGCTTCAGCTAACGGTTTGATGTGGTATTTGTTGCATTTTCATTTAAACTTAGAAATGTACACATCTGAAGCACTGTTTGCTTACATGTAAAATCTTTTGAGCTTATTAGAGTTTTTAAGTTTCAGCCTACCTCCCACCATCAACATTTTTCTTCTTGCACATGGATAACAGGAGAACCGTTAATGGTTGTGGCTGTTTTATGATATTATTTGATAGAGGAAACGCTTTATGATGGACCACATGGTTGCTATTATAAGGATCATCTTTGACAAACAAAACAGTAGCAAACAGAGCCACGATGTCAAGGGGCTGATGGTGATAGGAAATAATTTCTTGGTAAACCGCCTACATCTCATCTCATCTTCAACCGCTTATCCGGGGTCGGGTCGCGGGGGTAGCAGCTCTAGCAGGGGACCCCAAACTTCCCTTTCCCGGGCAACATTAGCCAGCTCTGACTGGGGAATCCCGAGGCGTTCCCAGGCCAGTGTGGAGATATAATCTCTCCACCTAGTCCTGGGTCTTCCCCGAGGTCTCCTCCCAGCTGGACGTGCCTGGAACACCTCTCTAGGGAGGCGCCCAGGTGGCATTCGTACAAGATGCCCGAACCACCTCAACTGGCTCCTTTCTATGCAAAGGAGCAGCGGCTCTACTCCGAGTTCCTCTCGGATGACTGAGCTTCTCACCCTATCCCTAAGGGAGAGGCCAGCCACCTTTCTGAGAAAACCCATTTCGGCCGCTTGTACCCGCGATCTCGTTCTTTCGGTCATGACCCAGCTTTCATGACCATAGGTGAGGGTAGGAACAAAGATTGACCGGTAGATCGAGAGTTTTGCCTTTCGGCTCAGCTCTCTTTTCGTCACAACGGTGCGGTGAAGCGAATGCAACACCGCCCCCGCTGCTCCGATCCTCCGACCAATCTCCCGCTCCATTGTTCCCTCACTCGCGAACAAGACCCCGAGGTACTTGAACTCCTTCACTTGGAGTAAGGACTCATTCCCTACCCGGAGTAGGCACTCCACCGGTTTCCTGCTGAGAGTCATGGCCTCAGATTTAGAGGTGCTAACCCTCATCCCAGCCGCTTCACACTCGGCTGCGAACCGATCCAGTGAGTGCTGAAGGTCACCGACCGATGAGGCCATCAGGACCACATCATCCGCAAAAAGCAGTGATGTGACCATCAGCCCACCGAACGGGAACCCCTCCCCCCATGACTACGCCTTGATATCCTGTCCATGAATATTACAAACAGGATTGGTGACAAAGCGCAGCCCTGGCGGAGGCCAACCCCCACCTGGAACGAATCCGACTTACTGCCGAGGACACGGACACAGCTCATGCTTTGAGCGTACAGAGATTGGATGGCCCTGAGAAGAGACCCCCTCACCCCATACTCCCGCAGCACCTCCTACAAAGATCCCGGGGTACCCGGTCATACGCCTTCTCCAGATCCACAAAACACATGTAGACTGGATGGGCATACTCCCAGGCCCCCTCCAGGATCCTTGCGAGAGTAAAGAGCTGGTCCGTGGTTCCCCGGCCAGGACGAAAACCGCATTGTTCCTCTTCAATCTGAGGTTCGACTATTGGCCGAACCCTCCTTTCCAGCACTTTGGAGTACACTTTACCAGGGAGGCTGAGGAGTGTGATACCTCTGTAATTGGCACACACTCTCTGGTCCCCCTTTTTAAGAGGGGAACCACCACCCCGGTCTGCCACTCCTCTGGCACTGTCCCAGACTTCCATGCAATGTTGAAGAGGCGTGTCAACCAAGACAGCCCTTCCCCACCCAAAGCTTTTAGCATTTCTGGACGAATCTCATCAGTCCCTGGGGCTTTGCCACTGTGGAGTTGTTTGACTACCTCAGCGACTTCCCCCAGGAAACTGACGATGACCCTCCATCAGCCTCCAGCTCTGCCTCTGTACTAGAGGGCGTGTAGGTCGGATTCAGGAGCTCCTCAAAATGCTCTTTCCAGCGCCCGATCACATCATCAGTTGAGGTCAACAGTGTCCCATCCTTACTGTACACAGCTTGGATGGTTCCCCGTTTTCCCCTTCTGAGGTGCCGAACGGTTTTCCAGAAGCATTTTGGTGCCGACCGAAAGTCCTTCTCCATAGCTTCTCCAAACTTCTCCCACACCCGCTGCTTTGCCTCTGACACGGCAGCGGCTGCAGCCCTTCGGGCCTGTCGGTAGCCTGCAACTGCCTCCGGAGTCCCCAGGGCTAGCATATCCCTGAAGGCCTCCTTCTTCAGTCGGACAGCTTCCCTGACCACCGTGGTCCACCACGGTGTTCTAGGGTTACCACCCCTTGAGGCACCTAGGACCTTGAGACCACAGCTCACCGCCGCAGCTTCAGCAATAGAAGCTTTGAACATTGCCCACTCAGGTTCAATGCCCCCAACCTCCACAGGGATGCCTGAAAAGCTCCGCCGGAGGTGTGAGTTGAAGATCTTTCGGACAGGGGCCTCCTCCAGACGTAAATCTTTCGGACAGGGACCGCCTACATAAACAGCTTAAATAAAGAGCATTGGTAAAGTTTTGAGCATATTGATTGGAGGTGTAGGCAATTTGTGTTTTTTCACTGTAATTATGTATGCTTGACAATGGTCAAGGACACATATTGTAATGTCACATATATATTATTATTATTATATCAAATTTTGACGACCCTATCTCCTCCCACAGTTTTTGCACTATGGACAAAAAAGGTGTCAAAATGTGCCTCCCGAACCCTATTTTGTTGGCATTGTTTTGTAGAAGGTTCCGTTAAGTAGTTTACGAAATATTAACGATATTGTCGCTAATTAATCCTCCTTGAAATACATTGACAGAATTTTCAAAACTAGAGTGAGAAAGCCCCTTGTGCAGAAAATGTTGAGAACATTTAGAAACTGCTGCTGCTGCTAGAGTTTCAAGTCTATACACACAATTGTCATATCAAAACGTTCAGCTATTTGTGCTGTCACTAAAAATGTAAGCTGTAACATAAATAGTTATTACGTTATGTCCTTTTGTTTCCAACTAGCGCCTCCCCATAGACAGCCATTAAATCCGCTTGAAACTGCACTCTAGAAATCGACTTCTAGTGAGTGTTTTTTTGGTCGTTTGTAAATTGTGATAGCGCCTACATTTCTGATGTTACAAATACATATTATACATCAAAATGTCAATACTTGGGTTAGTAGAGCTAATAGTATACGACCATGCCTGAATCTATTCAACTGACAGACAGACAGTGTTGTCACCTGCTGCGTTTGCTTGTTGCTGATTGGCCAAATGGATTGAACTTTCTGGAAGGGCGGGTGTGGAAGCAGCACGCTCTGAATCTATTCCCCAGACACAGGCATGGTTGCAAGGCAATAGGCACAAACCCTAGCTGCAGCTGCAGTTGCTGCTGTATGTTGAATGGGTAAGCTCTGTCTGTAGCTAGCTACTCCTGTATGTGCATTCATACATTCAAACAACAACATTAGCATGTTAGCTAGCGTTAGCGTGCTAGCTAGCTACTCCTGTAAGTGTATGCATACATTCAAACATCAACGTTAGCATCTTAGCTAGCGTTAGCGTGCTAGCTAGCTAGCTACTCCTGTATGTGTATGCATACATTCAAACATCAACGTTAGCATCTTAGCTAGCGTTAGCACGCTAGCTAGCTAGCTACTCCTGTATGTGTATGCATACATTCAAACAACAACGTTAGCATGTTAGCTAGCGTTAGAGCGCTAGCTAGCTACTCCTTTATGTGTATGCATACATTCAAACAACAACATTAGCATGCTAGTTAGTTCCTCTTGTATGTGTATGCCCCATCACTGGGTAGATTGTATTCAAACAATTATTGGTTACTAGGTTACTAGTTTGGTTAAAAGGCTGGTTACAATGCTGCTTAATAGGCAGGTTGCTATGTTTGTTAATAGGCTGGTTACATGCTGCTTAAAAGGCAGGTTATTATGGAGTTTAATAGGCAGGTTAATAGGAACGTTATTATGCTTTTTTATATGCTGGTTACTAGGTTACATCCTGTTTAATAGGCAGGTTACATGCTGTACTATAGGCAGGTTGCATGCTGTACTATAGGCAGGTTGTTATTCTGGTTACTCTGCTAATTAATAAGAAGTTTATAATGCTGTTTCATGCTGATTAATAGGCAGGTTACATGCTGTTTAGTAGGCAGGTTACATGCTGTTTAATTGGCAGGTTATATGCTGTTTAATAGGCAGGTTACATGCTGGTTAATTGGCAGGTTACTATGCTCACATATTGTAATCTCACATATATATTATACATATTATTAAACGTATACCTGGACATTGGCAGTTCATATCAGTACACAGTCGACTACGGGTGGCAGCAAGCACTCATCACAATTTCTGCAGAAATTGTACCCTATCTAGTTACAATTGTGTTTACATTGACGGAATTACAGTTACTTATAAACAACAACAACATCAAATGTACATGTATTTGTTCCCCGAATTTCCGAAATCGCTCACTCAAGCCACTCTTGAAGCTCTACCATCCAAGGTTTGAAAAAACAGGATCAAAGGAGCCCTCCGGGGTTAGTCACTTTGCGCCTTTCACATCCACAGTGTACAGTCCAGACGGGACCCTGATATTACATGGGCTTTTATGAAAATCATAGGTTGCCATCAACCACTTGCCAACCCAACGACCTATTGAAGCACAGTTTGAGGAGTGCATTGAACTTCATTATTCCAGACGAGTCACAATCCAAATTTCCCAGGCAAATGTCTAGCTTGGATCACCGGCTTTTTTAATACTAGGACATAACATGTGTGATAGACGTGCTTAGGAGTTGCATACATAGCAAACGCATGCAATGTCTTGGTTTATGCTGCTCAGAGCCAGTGGCGGCGACAGGGGGGAGCTAGATGGTGCTGTAGCTCCCCCTATAATTGCCATAGCACCCGCCCAGCACCCCCAAGAAATGTTTATAATTTATATTTTAATGACATGTTTGAATTGTCCTTTTGATGTTGTTAAAAACGGGAAATAAATAAGTAATAAATATTTTTGTATAAAATAACATGAGGCACAAACAGGTGATCTGCTTTGGCTAATGGGCGCAGCGCCTGGTAAACTTTGGACCTTAACGTGAAACTTCCTGTCACATCAGTTAGCTGTGAACGCAGTTTTTCTTGCCTGGGCCGTGTACAAAACTACCTAAGGAACAGTAGTGGAGACACTAGGACCAGTAATCTGGCACTTTTGGCTATAGACACAGAGAGAACGAGGACCCCTTTGGAGCCCGAGATCAGGTCCGGTTTTCCCGCAAGCAGCCACACTACACCCGGTGATTGGCCGACAGAAACCTCCGTGTGCTTATAGTTAGGGACCGTCAATAAAGTACAAGTCTCAACGTTATTAATTCAATAGCTGTTTAACCATTTGCCCTTGAAACTTCAAACCACTTTAAGATTGTTTTATAGAGGACACTCACATTTTGCACAGCTTTGTTTTTTTAAGGAAATGGTGAGAGACGTTTAATAAACATTTAAAAATTGTAAAAACCTATCTTTTTTTGTGAAATCACTTGAAAACCTCAATTTACTTTCATATTGTCTACAAAGGTCTTTCACATGTTGCACATAATTTGTTTTTTCAAAATAAAACATTTTAAGTTTTAAAAATACATTTAAATACTGGAAATCTCATTAGGTTTTTGTGCAGTGACCTATTAACCTCAAACCACTTTCAGATAGTCTGCAGGGGCCACCCACATGTGGCACAACTGGAAATGCACAATTCATGCACACAAATCTGTAGACATTAATACATGAAGATGATTTAATTAGACAGATGCATCAGAAGTTATTCTCTCCCCCATAATATTTAGACCCCCCCCCATGTGACCCATGTAAGGGGGGAATTCCCCCCCAGTTTAAAAAATGAAATTCAGGCCCTGATTGATGCCTTCACACTCAATCACAGCAACAGACGTATTGTTTTGTTGTGTAGGCGTCTATGGTTAGTGCTTGATTTCCCCCTATGTTGGCTATTACAAATGTAATTAATTTGGTGGTTGAAGCACAAATATTGTCTTTAGTCGCATTTATGATGCTCCAATAATAGGAACACTGCTGATTCATCATTAGACTCATGTTGGTAACTGGCTGTGTGATTTCGTGATCTGAGCATTTTAGGCCAAAGCGTGCAGCCTTCTGTTGCTGCTCCATTGTATTGGCTCGACTGTGACAGAATTGTGTGAAACATTATTTACAGGTTAACATTGGCAGGCGTATGTTTTATATATAGCCCTTGAGTTGAATACTTTAATATATATTATTATATGTGTCTACCAAGGGTGGTCCGATGCAACCTACATAATTAAACACCCCAAAATCGAAGCACCTTCTCTTAAGTGTTGAGCATCCCCATAGCACCTGCAACAGAAAATCTCTGGAGCCGCCACTGCTCAGAGCCATGTGATCTTATGAAGGCCATAACATAATACTTCCCTCTATTCTCCTCCATGACATTACATGTCCAGTGACTAGTGGTATTTCATTTATTTCTGTGTAAAAAACATTCTTTCTGCGACGTCCCTATGAGTCAGTTAAGAAATCCTGCTACATTTCGCCATTATCTAACATTCTCTCACGTCTTCAGACTCATGTCTTCAGACTTCAGATGGCTGAGAAAACTTCCAAGAACCGAGACACCTTACATGTTCAGAAAATTAAATGCACTGGAAAAAAATAGAGCTTTTAATCTCTCTCAAAATCCTTGCCTCTCCAACAACATTTCACCCAAATTAGTTAATTATGAATGCGGGTATAAAGCAAAGGTCTAAGCCCCATTACACTGGGATGAAGGTACACTCCCCGTTGTCGCCTACTGGTTACTATGGCAACAAGCTAGCACATGTGTCCTTCCTATGTCTGTTGCTTTCTGTTTTAGAACAGCCAATCTGATCAGTTACTCATTTCATCATTTGTTTTATGAACAAGGTCACAGATCCTGTATGACAATTGTCATCAAACGTTTCACGCAGAGCTAGGACTGTAAACAGGAAGGAAGCAACATGCACCCAGAGTTTTTCAATATATTACTAAAAGTTTTGGATTTGCTCAAAGTTTTTTAATCTCTACAAATCCTTAGGCAAGGTTTGCCACTTCAATTCCAGTTATAATTGTCCCAATTATGAACTTTTAGTAAAAGTCTAATAATGTACATTCAACATTCTCTATTGGTGCTTGGTTGTAATATGTAAATTATCTGCATTAATCCCATTCGTACTTTAAACCAAATTCTCCAGACACACAATTTTTAGATGATAA
Organism: Dallia pectoralis; assembly: GCA_029465975.1. NCBI lineage: Eukaryota > Metazoa > Chordata > Actinopteri > Esociformes > Umbridae > Dallia > Dallia pectoralis. The sequence continues at coordinate 14,027,284 of CM055740.1, read as the reverse complement.
TTTAACTTCAGACAGAAGACACCACAATACTCATCAAGTCCTGGCATTAGGTTGTGCTCCTTACAAGGTACAGTACTATTAATAACAACATACTGTAATATTATAAAGAGCAATCCCAATGCACAATGAGTAGGGTATGCAGTAACAATCTCTCTACGGAAGGAAATGCAAATATTTTATTTCTGGGTAATTTAGGAAATCTGAATGGAAATGTCACATTATCAAGTGAGAATAATTTTTATATTAGCCAGGAAAGACAGTAAAATGGAATATTAAAGTGTTCACAAGTGCTCAGTCAACTTTTTGTAAGTTGATTGAAGAGAACAAAACAAAACCACAATGTATTTTTGATGCACTCATAACAAAAGCAAAATTCCTCAGGTAATCTGGTCCTTAAATTCAGCATCGATTAAATAATGAACATCTTTGAAAAAATTATCATGGTCTTTAGAAAACAGATTACAGTCTCCTGCCCAAATAATTCTACTTTTATAAAACACAGATTGTACAGAACTACATTTAATTCTGTACTGCTCAACATTCACTTAAATAGCAATGAGCTCTGAACACATCAGCTCTCAACTGGACCCGATTTGTAGATTATAATAACATAATAAATTGTTCCCTATTCTCCGGATCTGTACCAAACTCACTAAATGTAGCATTAATAAAGCCTATTTTATGTGAAAATTCGTATAAATTAAACAATAAAAAAACGTTTTTTTCCCAGCACCTCATTGCCTTCTTGAAAATAAATATTATTTTGTAAATGCTCCAGTTCGATTTTAGACCATCATATATAGATCATAGCAAAGAAACGGCACTCAATTGCTTGGCCTGGAAGGCTTTCAAATTTAGGGGAGAGGTGTCACGATTGGAGGAGAACAGTAAAGGGGCAAGCCAGGCACAGCAGCCAGTGCGTAACATGTATTTTATCAGCACGACCGAATGAGCACTCAAAACAAAGCGTAATTACGCTCAGCAGCTGAAAGCAAAGCCGTTGAAAACAAAACAACTACTTTGTACTTGTACGAAAACAAACCGAGCGATTTAGCTCAATTAGCATGAAAACCTCCAACTGCGTTCTCCCTGACACTCAGCACTAGACCATGTGACAATACCACGCACAGACACGCCCGAACTCAGGGAACTAATGAGGGAATGGTCACCCGGTGTGCGTAATGACAAGACAAGACAATGATGCGATCGGGAGGACTGGCGTCACTAGTAAGTCGGTGACGTCGAACGCCGAAGCCTGCTCGCTGTTGAAGAGCGCGTAGCATCGGAGGGAGTTGTGTCAATGACAGAACATGTTTCCGTTTTAAACTGAATTTAAACATAGTAGAGTCATCTCCCAAAAAAACGGTGATGTTGATGAATACATACAATATATTTTTCCATTTTTGAAGCTCTGTTAAAATCAATAAATTAATGTAACAGATGAATGTAATAAGTAAAGCATGTAAACAAATCCATTACAGGTATAATTGCATCACTCCTGAGATTTGAGGCTGTGATATCATGTAAGCGTGTGGAGAGGATGAGGGAAGAGCAATCACATTAGGATTCATCCTTTGTTTCAACCAAAATGAAAACATGGGGAGTGTTTTATGACAAATGGCAACGAGGGCTTTGTGTGGGCACATTCTTGGCGCCAAATGGCAGTGTCTGTTAAAATCATGTGTCAGGCCTAAACAACATCACATATGGTCCAGCAAACAGAAACAGAGATGTGTGTGTACATAAAACAACATCAGCAAAAAAAATAATATTAAAATCACATTATATAGTATAATTTTAGGCATACATTGTACATGTTATTGGAGATGTATGGTACATAGTAGGTACATATAAGTAAATATACGTATATGATTACAAATATTGTATTCTTTTGCATCTTTACACTGTCAAATCTTAACATGTGTACACTAGGTGAGCCTTTGATGATGATATGCAAATGAGGGCTGAAATCTGTCAGAATAAATGTATAATTTCAATAATGTCTGGAATTGATACGCTCATGTGAAGCTGCACTGTGTTTTCAGTGAACTGTCAGTTGCACATCAGCAGCGATGTCTCTGTAGCTGATGCTGCACAAGACGCCAAACATCTTGCTCATTTTGCATTAATATCATTTTTGTAGATATTCCAGTGGGTCGCACAGCTTACATTTTGCCATCGTTTTCACCCTGTGACCCACACACTGCTGTATCGTTGTTTAGTGGCAGGTGCGACTTGCTCTCACGGGGATGTGTCTATTGTCAGTTGCCATCCATTGTATCAGTCACTAAGGCTGTTGAAATTTATAGCCCTTCAACGTTTCTCGTAAATCATGACACACGAATACAGCGAGGAGTGTCTGTCTCTTGGACTCCGAAATGTTTTAAATGATGAGGGGTGTCTACTGTGTTACTGTGTGTGGTGAAGTACTCAGCAATAAGTCTCAATACCAACAAATCAAGGTGACACCATCTGACAAAACATCTCCAGGAAAAAGGAAAGGCCAGGGAGTTATTTCAGACCAGGGCAGAACATTTCAAGGAAAACTGCTTGGACAGTGAAGGAGTAAGTCAGGCAAGGCATTGTTTGATTCCTAGAAGCTGTTGTTTTTACAATAGGTATTTGTTAAGCAAAAGCTTCAGCTTACATTTTTTTAATTAAATGAACCATTTATGATATATTGTTTTCTTTAATGTGTTTGGAAGGCAAGAAACAGTCCTTGGAATATTAGTACAGTACTATATTAAATTAAACAAAGTCTGTGTAAATGTCATAATTGAGTTTATTATTATTGCTGAGAATCAATAAGGCACCATATTGAGAGGTGGGAATGAAATCCTCGTCTTCAGATTGAGAGCCTCTGCGTTTACCAACAAACGGCAAACAGAAATAGCCCAGACCACAGTCCTCAAGTCCACTGGGTTCTCAAGCAATTTAAATAGCAGCGAAATGAAAAAAATCTAAATCCCATCTGTCCCGCTCCTAAGATTGTCTGGCATTTAATATTCTTTGCATTAGGTTTGAGGTTTTACTGATAGTGGACTCGTCATTATTATGTCATTCATAGTAACCTGTAGATCTGGATTCAGAAGGACACAAGGTTTTGGAACTTGCAGATATGCTATGTGAAAATTCAAATATGCTATGTTAAACAAACATACCTCTTTGGTATTGCTGTGGAAATCACCCAGTGAATTGCCCAGAGTCTAGGCTAATGTTGCTAAACCCTGAGTTAACCTCTGCATGCCAGAGTCTGGGCTAATGTTGCTAAACCCTGACCTAACCTCTGCATGTCAGATTCTGGTCTGGGCTTATGTTGCTAAACCCTGACCTAACCTCTGCATGTCAGATTCTGGTCTGGGCTAATGTTGCTAAACCCTGACCTAACCTCTGCATGTCAGATTCTGGTCTGGGCTTATGTTGCTAAACCCTGACCTAACCTCTGCATGTCAGATTCTAGTCTGGGCTTATGTTGCTAAACCCTGACCTAACCTCTGCATGTCAGATTCTGGTCTGGGCTTATGTTCCTAAACCCTGACCTAACCTCTGCATGTCAGATTCTGGTCTGGGCTTATGTTGCTAAACCCTGACCTAACCTCTGCATGTCAGATTCTGGTCTGGGCTTATGTTGCTAAACCCTGACCTAACCTCTGCATGTCAGATTCTGGTCTGGGCTTATGTTGCTAAACACTGACCTAACCTCTGCATGTCAGAGTCTGATTCCTCAGTGAATGGAGGCTTCCTATTCAAATGTTGCCACGTGGATGATGCAAATTCCGTCTTCAAACGGTTACATTCAATGGATGATTCAATGGATTGGTGGATGGATTTAAAATGAACTTTACCAAGAAGTGGGTGGATCCTACAGGGTTCAGGGCTCATGTTCAGCATCTATGAATAACTCTACTATACACTATTTTAGGGACCTCTGTGTCAACTCCTAGAAGTTAAAATTACTGAGTTAATGTAGGGTGGAGATGTCATACCGATTCCACAGAGGTCCTTGTGTTTCCAGGTTGTTCCTTTTAATTGGGTCAGTTCAGACCTAAACAACCAGTTGCGGTTACAGCCTAACCAATTAGTGACCTAATCAACCAAGAAGGTGAGAGCAAAACCTGATCTAGTTCTCAGTAGCTCTGCCGGATGATGCAGAAGCTCACGATAGACCCTGGATCAATCAAACGGAGATCATATTTACAACAGGATGTAGCCACATTTGTCATGCATCAGTGTAAAGGGGCCCATCCTGTGTGCTGTTTTAGGTCGATGACGTTGACAAGTACAGTATACCACACAGTTATTGGATTGACGTCAAATAATCAACAGTGGGTCTGTTGAACACAGAGTTAAAAGAAACTAGGGGAGAACAGAAATGCTAAAGTGAGTTTGGCCTTTAATGCTGTGCATAGTTTTTACATGAAACCTGTGTTGCCTTAGCAACCAGAGAAGGGAAAATGTACGTTACATTATGACGGGTATGTAAACTAACAAGCATTTGTTTTTTCCTACATTAAGTTCCAATTTCAGATTAACCAGGAGCTTTCTGCAGGGCAGAGAGAGCCTCCTTTAGGCTGAATGACGCTACTCAAGTGAGTCAGCGCAAAGAGAGCTGTGAACATGGTCTGGAGAGGAGTCTAATGTGTGAGGGCTTTGATTGGTTCTTACGTAATAGCAAGTTTTTTGCTGTTTCATTGGCATCCGAAACATTTCCAAACCATGACACCTCATCTAACATATTTTACAGACACGGTGTTATGACAGCTCCTTTTTGTATTCAAAACGTCTTCTTGACATCATTTTGGTAAATGTTAATATTTGCCTCATCTGCACACAATATCTTTTTCTGGAAATCTTTTAAGTGCTTTTTAGTGGCTGATATATAACGTCCCCTCAGACGAGGAAGACACGTGTAATATAATGACCACGGCAGGTAGAAATATTCACAAACATCTGCAGTCTTTAAATGACATTGATTCACAATAGCACTAAAATATATATTCTGTTCATACTTCATACACGAATGAACAAAGTGCTCTTTCTCTCACAACAACGTGAACCGGCGTGCGATGCCAAACGGCAGTTATGTGATCTACAAGTGATACATCGGGGGTTGATTCAGCACTTATAGAAATGTGTTTTTCCATTTTCAAATTGGTTGATAATTTCACACGCCCAACAGCAAAATGAATTCTTCACAAGTTGCTGATGAAACATAGAAGGGTGTTACTGATTCCGCATTGTAATATTTTTGATATATTTGTGCCGTTCGAATGGGCATGGGCGTTCTTCAACTCACTTACGACCATGTTGTAGATCAGAGTAGTCACCAGGCTTCAACTTGACCTATGACCAATAATATGGAGACAGGTATCTTAATATAATAAAAAAGACAAAAAAATAAAAAAAATAAGCTAACAGTGTGTCTGTGTCAGTGGTAAGGTGTCTAGCGATCTCCGAGATCTAAAGGAAGGGTAGTTGGTTAATGATGGGTTAATGATGGCTGGCTGACGGGGGAGCCGTTGTTTCAGACAAGAGTTGGAGTGTATTCTTTATTATCCCTTCTATTACACCAAGATGCCCGTTTCCCGGTCTCACACAACACTAGACACTTCAGACAAGCTCAATTGGATTCCTTTTCAGCCACCCGTCCTTGGCCAACCCCCTTCCCTAGAATGATCTCCCTACGGGGGTCTCTAGACATCTTACCCCTGACAGACACACTGTTTGCTTGTTTTGTATTATCCCTTATATTGCATTACATGTCTCCCTGTCTCACACAAGACAGGCTCCTAAGACAAGCCCCGTACCACTGATTCCTTTGAGACAATAATGCCCCCAGATAGCCCCTCATTTTCGACCAACTCCTATTCTATGAAAATCATCTCTGAGGTCTCCTGAATCAGCACACACACACACACAACACACACACGATGCAATGCAACCCTTTTAATAATTTTGATACCATGGATCACTTATGTACACACTTTTGGATGCTATAAACACATGCAAAACACCTAGAATTGTCACCTTTTAAGACGCCCGTTCAAATAATAAGTAATTTGAAAATGAGTGAACAAAAACACTTATTATAAGTGTCACTCTTATTGCGATCAAAGAACCTTATTCAGAGGTCGACGCAAAACATCTTTCTTATCAAGATAGATAAAGCATTTGGTGAATACTCTATCTCTTGTGTTCTCAAGGGTGGTCATTGCTTTGCAGTTACACTTAACATTGCCAGTCACTAATGACTGGTCTGACTGGAATAATGAGTGCAAAACGCTTTTTCTTTAAGCTGGCATTGGCAAAAATTTGATTTTTAAGTTTTGTGGCAAAGAAATGAAGAAGAATACATGTTTGATGGTGTTGGTATGGGCCTGTACAATAACATAGGGCTGAATTGAGAGGACATTGGGAATAATTTGTTCTTATTTGCTATTGCGAGTTTTAAGCTTGAGTACATGTGCAACTTTTATGTTTTTTCTTGGCTGTTTGTTAATAACAACTAAATCTATTCAATAATAATTGGCTGTTAATTTCATGCATTCATAATATTATAGTACAATAGACAAAATCTGGAGAAAAATAATTACCAACGCTGTTGTGTAAGGATAAATAAACATGAACTAGAGCTAAAAGGATGCAGGTTGCTGGGGGCTTTAAAATTGATGTAACTAATGGCAACTAATATCAGGCACTGCTCACATGGCTTGAGGACCACCTTGAGCTATCTGAAATTCCCTCCATTATGTTAACATCAGCAAATGAGAGTAATTTTAAACAAACACAAACAAATTTGTGCATGCACTCACACATTTCTTTAACTAGATGTTAGATGCTTGGTGAAATTCCCACAGGCAATGTGACCAAACTTGAGATTAAAAGCATTTAATTGTTCAAGATTCTTTGTAATTTACCAGAGACATTTACCCAGAGTGTCTAAGTTAGCAGTTCTTAATTCGTTGAAACTAGTAATGACTATTAAGATTTCTAATAATTCACCTCACTTTGTTTCTGTAGCTCATTCCATTTTTCAACTAAAAGTTGCAACTTAGGCTACTGATACAATCAGCAACATAGCTGTGTTTACATCCAACGTTGTCAGAGAGTTAGGAGGTTTTCATTGCCATGTTGGAGTAGAAACAATCTTACAGTTTAACAAAAGCCAGGCTGATAGAGATTATACCGGTTGGATCTAAAATAATCAGACTGTTTGCTTTGAGTGATAGATGTTTTAGAATGAATACAGGTGCAGGTGGTTGGGCACTAAAGCTGGTCTCTGTTGGTTTCCAGTCATGTTGGTCAGACTTAGGCTGCAGTGGCAAAGCCCACTTGGTTGTTAATGCGGTCGTAGACGGAGTAGTACTCCCTGAGGAACACATCTCCCAGAATCCACAGGGGCTGTCCGTTACGGGATGGCAGGTAGGTAGGCATGATGCCAACGGTGCAGACAAGGTAACCACCCTGGTTTTTCTGAGGAAATAAGAGGACATTGCTTGTTCAGATTCATACACCTACATATGATAAGGGTTATGATACACGACTTATGGACCAGTTTATAGACCAGTTTATGGACCAGTTTATGGACCAGTTTATGGACCAGTTTATGGACTAATGGACCAGTTTATGGACCAGCTCATGGATCAGCTGATGGACCAGCTTATGGACCAGCTTATGAAACAGTTTATGGACCAGTTTTGGACCAGCTTAAGGACCAGTTTATGGACCAGCTTATGGACCAGCTTATGGACCAGCTTATGGACCAGCTTATGGACCAGCTTATGGACCAGTTTATGTACCAGCTTATGGACCAGCTTATGGACCAGTTTATGGACCAGTTTATGGACCAGCTTCTGAAATAGTTTATGGACCAGTTTTGGACCAGCTTATGGACCAGCTGATGGACCAGTTTATGGACCAGCTTATGGACCAGTTTATGGACCATCATATGGACCAGTTTATGGACCAGCTTATGGACCGGTTTTGGACCAGCTTATGGACCAGCTGATGGATCAGTTTATGGACCAGCTGATGGACCAGTTTATGGAACATCATATGGACCATCATATGGACCATCATATGGACTATCATATGGACCATCATATGGACCATCTTATGGACCAGTTTATGGAGAGGCTTATGGACCAGCTTATGGACCAGCTTATGGACCAGCTTATGAAACAGTTTATGGACCAGCTTATGGACCAGTTTATGGACCAGCTTATGGACCAGTTATGGACCAGTTTTGGACCAGTTTATGGACCAGTTTATGGACCAGCTGATGGACCATCTTATGGACCAGTTTATGGACCAGCTGATGGACCAGTTTATGGATCAGTTTATGGACCAGGTGATGGACCAGCTTATGGACCAGTTTATGGACCAGCTGATGGTCCTATCCAAACATCTGTCATGCTAACATGCTAACACTCACCTGCAGGATGTATGCAGATGGTGGCAGGGGGAAGTTGGCTCCATTCATGACGAAGGTGAGAGTAGGGAGGTTGTTGATCTGGCTACAGTCCACTACGTACTACAACAACAACAAAACATTCACAGACATTAGTGAGATACATTTTTCCTTAATGGTTAACTCAGGTTACCTCAGTGTTCTTTAAACTGTCCTTTCAGAATTCAATTGGTTTATGTACTTGTCCTTCCTGGTTTCCCCAGCATCTCCCTTCGAGACTTGTAATAGTTTATAGCAGGGGTGTCAAACTCATTTTCACTACGTCCACATCAGCATTATGGTTGCGCTCAAAGGGCCAGTTTTAACCGTAAGAAATTGTACAAATATTTAAATATATGTTTAAATATATGTAAGCACATTGCACTGTGTTATTATAACATAAAACCCTAAGGTTCAGAAACACACATTACTCCATTAAACTTGTCACACAAAATCGACATGCATTGTGGGAGATAGTTTACGGTCACTGAAAATCGATAAAGGAACATAAACTATTTACTTTAAGACAATGATGTGCCTTTTTAGCTCTTGCGGGCGAGCCGGAATTGGCCGGCGGGCCTTGAGTTTGACACATGGGGTTTAGAGTGTCAGTTAATACCAGTCTGTTCTGGTCTGAATTGGTTTTGCTACCTCTCCATTCTGGTTCTCCTGGGCCCCGATGGACTGCATCAGGCTTCCCAGAAACTGGCTGGGTGCAGTCAGCAAGGAGGTGCCTGTATCTACCATTCCCTGGCAGCCCTGCCCACACCACCCAGTTGCTTGACCGTTAACCTGGAACCTGGAGATATACAAGGATTATGAGAGAGAGACTAGCATTCACACTTTCCTTTGATAATTTAATATGTTTTTTTATGTGTGGCAGGCTCTAAGTGGTTTAAGTGTCAGTGGTTAGTTGATGTGCTCAGTATGTATATGATTGGTGTGGTTGATTCTGACCCTTCAATGCCAATCTGCCAGTATAACTGGTCGGTAACGGGCATCCAGACAATCTGACCCTGGTACTTATACCGGTCCACTCCTCCAAACGTCAGCTCACTGCCCTGCTGGGCGTCGCTGTAGACACAAAACAAGTTTGAACAAGTCATCTAAAAATAGTTTTCACTCTCCTTAAGAAACATTTCTTTAGTCACAAATTGTTGTGCCTGGTGTCAATGATATAGTTTACGGAGCAGGAATATGATACATTTAACAGTAATGTATCTTATTTTAACATATTTTCATAGACACAATTCTGGCTTAATAGCACTACTTGGATTAAACACCTGGTTACATAAGATTAAAACTTTTTTTATCGAAGATGCTTTATTGCTCACACCGGTGGTGTATGATGTCTTATATACCTAAATGCTGATTGGCTGTTTATTATTTGCTGACAATTGACGCTGCAAAAAGTTATGTCAAACATGTGGTATATGTACGTTCTCATATACATATAATTGTGTCGATAATCGGATTATAAGAGGAATAAAGCGTCTCAGGTGTTTGTGATATATCACCAGTACATCAGGGCTAAGTACTGTCTCCAGGCACTCTGCCATGTGTAAAGCCTAACAATAGCTCCAAGCGGTGGTATACTGCCCATAAGCCACACCCTTTAAAGTATTATTGCTTACAAATCACATCGCTATCAGTCCATTCAGGATTCAAACCACCCGGTTTATCAGTAGGCAGAAGTACTGACCCGGTCAAGTAGAATGCAAACATGTCGGCCTGCAGAAGGTCCTGAGACATCATGTTGTCCATGACGGGAGTCACTTGTCCGACCGCGAGAGAAGGGAAGGACAGGCCCAGGATACCATCGAACACAGCGTTATAAAACGTCGCGCCTGGTTCATTAGTGCTCAGACCAAACTCCTGATTAGGGATGACGATACCACCAACCTGACAAACAAACAACACACACACACACTCAGTGTCATGGGAACACTTTTTTTGGAAGAATATTAGTGACTGTTCTGTTGTGGCTGTATCTATTGTGGCTCAATGTTGCCTATAGTGAAGTATAACTTAATAGAAGTCGGATAATATTTGTGTGGTTGTTAAGGTGAGACTCACGTTGACGGTGTCATATCCGAAGACTCCGTAAAGGCTGCCTGTTCCATAGGGCAGGTAGAAGGTCTGGCCGTTGTTTTGGAAGGTGGAGGACTGCTGGGGGTTAAACTTGGTGTGGGCGTCTGAAAGAGAAACAGAAACTTTAAATATACTATTTACAAGATAATTATCTGCTAATCGGTAATGGACTAAATATCGGTGATTAGGCTGGTCGAAAATGTACAGGTAATTAAACATCTTCATGAGGAAGCAGTAGTTGATACAGATATTAGCTAGTTGTAATTGTCGCTAGCTAGATGTACTTACTGCATGCCTGGGTGTTGCAGTAAATGGAGTCGACCCACAGGTTTGAAGAGCCAGTGTCAAACAACACCTGGAAGGACTGAGGGGGGGTGCCAATGCTGATGGCTCCGAAATAGGTCATCTGGAATACACAACAGATATTGAGTTGAGAAAAGATAAAGCCCCTGATTACACATTTAGACAGAAGGACACAGAGTGTCTAGAGTTTTGAGATTTCTTCAGTGTACATTTTTTCAACTTTGGTATGACCCTTAAGCCAAAAAAACCCACCCATGTTCTGGATTATAGCTTCATTAATTTAAAATAAGTACTTCAGCCTACAACCAAACAATTCTTACTAATTAGAATTTGAGATAAAATACTAATTTCGACGTAAAGCATAGAACATTCCCTAACATTCTAGACTGTTCCTTGGCTTCCATTTGAAAACATGCACGTACATCAGCGTAGTTGTTGATGTACATGCTGGAGGATCCGGCAAACTCTGGATAGTATTTCAGGGCGGGGTCTTGGTAGGGCAGGCGTTGTCCCTTCTCCAACATCTTCTCGCGGATTGATTTACGCCTCACCAGAGGGACCCTAGGTAACAAATGTGTCAAATGCAAAGAGACAAACATAGAAGGAATGATCAAGACTATTAAGAGGTGAAGAGATTCTTTTTTTCTCACAGAGAACACATTTTGGTCTGGATGGAATTAAAAATGTAAAAAACTAGAAACTCTACTTTTTGAAGTAACAGTCTAGTTCTGTATGTACTGGTTTTAGTACTGACCTGACAAGTCCCTCTGCAAAAACTGCAAACGCCAGCACAATCACGAGACACTTCATGGCGACAGCTGAAATCCAAACCGGTGGATGCAACTTAGCTTGAGTTTAGACTGGTCTTATATACTCTACCAAAGACACATATGCCAGCGGATGAAAGTGGGTGTGTTAAAAATGTGTGTGTAAGTGTGTGTGTGTGTCTATGCATACACATTGTTTATCAGACTTAAGGAGGTGACGCTCAGTTGAATTTATTTTTCCAAGACTTCACATTATCTTTTCATTGTGCAGCCAAGCCCCTACTTTACTGCGCTGATATCAGCTCTTACCAAACAACACTATTACTTTACTGAACCAAGTCAACCCAGATTCAACAGTGGTGACTTCTAGTCAGTTGAGTGCTAGTGGCAGTGTTGATATAGTGGCAGGTTCTATACTTTTAACTCAACAGACATAAATCCACTAGAAATTGTGGTTCCAAACCTTGACAATTCCTTGTAACCATACTTTTTCTGTTTCCTTGTTACTCTGACCAAGCCTGCTCAACCATTGACTATACACTCTTACCAATCCCCAAAAAAACTCATAGGCTAAAACAACGGTTTATTTTATTTCCCATTGGCACAGATGCTTTCTGCCTGTACTGTACTCTGCATATCTGCAATTTGTTACATCATTGAACTGCACAACTGAACATTTACATATCCATGTCAGTTACACATCCTTACATTATGCTTCTTTTCACCCACACATGGGCACTTTGACACACTGCCCTGGATAGTACTTTTGCACTGCCCTTTTTGCACTTTCCGGATGGATTCTAACTGCATTTCGTTGTACTATATTTGTACTTTTCAAACGTAATTTAAATATTGTCGCTGAGTTGGTCCGATAGGAAGAGGCAAAGTTGTGCTATAACGGTCAAAGCCACCTCACAAATTGGTTAAAACTCTTTTCTTCAATTAGTACTGTGATACATGTGTCAGGTTTAATATAGGATTTGCTATTCGTTTGGCAACTATTTGTTTTTGCTATTCGTGCTTCTTCAGGTCAGAGCTCCATGGTGACTAGTCCAATAATGTAAGTTTGTAGAATTCAGCTCCCAGTAGATCCTGAACATCTTTGCATAGTGTTTTGAGTTATAAAATGTCAGTCAGAGATGGCTTTGTTAAGCCTTTTTCTATTTGTCGAAGTGTGTACCGTACTTTAGTGCTAGTGACCTCTCCCAGACCCTGATCAAGCATTTCCCAGTTTATCAGATGTAGGCAGCTTTTGGGGTAACTTCGTAAACAAAACATCTCCAGTTTTCTACAATTTCTACAAAGAAATATAATTTTTTTAATAAAACAAATGTGTTAGGGTCAACATAGTGTTTTGGAGAAGGTTAACTAGGGTAAGTGTTTACCTCTTAAGCTCACACAAAGTCTAGACATGTCTAATATACACAGATGAGCCAAACCATTATGAATATAATCACTTCTCAAAAAGCTTAACTAAAACAAACTCTCCAAAAATGTTTTTGCTGTGTCATTGAAAATCCTTTAACTACATCGTGATAAACACTTCGTGTTAATCAGTCTTCCAGATATAAATTACAATGCACTGAGATATGAAGTCTTATCAAAGGTCATTCATAAATATGTGCACAAGAAAATGGTAGTTCTATCCACTTTTGGTCCCTGACAAGTCCTTAGTAACTGCCACATGATGTAGTGCTGTCGGCTGAGTTTATAAATATTTGGTTTCATCTAAAAGGACAATATGTTTCCGTGCACTTAAGTAACTGCTTCTTTGAGCCATTACATTGTCAATAAGGTGAGCCAGGTAAATTAACACCCATACAGTTGGTATCCCATTTCCTTTTCTTCAGACGTTATTTTAGCCATCAATCTATTATAATCATTTTGTTTTATCTGAATACCTTTTAGTCTGATCTCTAAAGGCCACCCTGTTTATTATAGCTAATGTTTTCACACCGTGCATTCCACCCTCTGTAGTTTGGCTGTTGAAGTCTTCTGTGGATGGCGGTGGCTGACACATCTACTCCTACCTCCTAAATAGTGTTCCTGATTTGTCTCTTTGTTATAAGTAGGTTTCCTTGGGTCTTCTTTGGTCTAACAAGTCATTTGCCCCTTGCTGAGCCTACCAGTGCCTTATTCCTAATGTATCAAACAGTTGATTGTGGCACGCCTTATGTTTTACCTATTTCTTTAAACACTTTAGTCAGATGAATCTCCCTCCTGGTGGCCAGCTTGACTTGCTTTGACGCTTATCGGGTGTTCATGTTGTTAGACAGCAGACAGACTTCAAATGAAAGCCTATAATCAATTCTAAATATTGACAGTTTCAGGCTGCTTCACACTCAGAGGGAGACCCAGAGGCAGACACAGGTTTAGTTTACAGACATGCTCTAATACAGACAAGAGTAGTCGGGGAAGCAGGAGGTCGGTACACAGACTGGAGGTGCAGGTACAGGCAGGTGGCAGGCAGAGACTGGTCGGGGAAGCAGGAGGTCAGTACACAGACTGTAGGTGCAGGTACAGGCTGGTGGCAGGCAGAGAGTGGTCGGGGAAGCAGGAGGTCAGTACACAGACTGTAGGTGCAGGTACAGGCAGGTGGCAGGCAGAGAGTGGTCGGGGAAGCAGGAGGTCAGTACACAGACTGGAGGTGCAGGTACACGCAGGTGGTAGGCAGAGAGTGGTCGGGGAAGCAGGAGGTCAGTACACAGACTGGAGGTGCAGGTACACGCAGGTGGTAGGCAGAGAGTGGTCGGGGAAGCAGGCGGTCAGTACATGGACTGTCTAGAGAACTGGAAAAGATCTACAGACCATTTGAAAAACGTTCTTAAGACCTGGACATTCTAAAGACTTCTTGGACAGGTTCTAAAGACCTGAAAAAGTTCTAAAGACCTTTGGAACCTAGGTATACAATTTGGCAGGACCATACTGAACCACGGGAAAATTGTGGAAAAAAGTGACATGACTTAGAATTCAGTTGGATAATGTTGATGTGCATCTATTTTCAGGTGTCTCCAGAGATGTTCGGTGGGGTTCAAGTACAGTTTCTGGCTTGGCCACTCAACTCTGTTCACAGATTTGTCCCGAAGCCTGTCAGGGATGCGGTGTGGCAGGTAGCAGGCAGGACACAAGCGCAGAGAATCCTAATTCTAACGTCTTTATTTTAAAGACAAAACAACAAAGTACCTCCTCACGAAACGTGCATACAACACCAACAGTAACAATGCCACGACCCCGACAGACAGAACAGACAGAACTGAAATACATGAACTCAATGAGCCGAAACTCAAAACAGGTGAGGCGAAAATGCAGGTGCACAGCATAGTCCTTGATTACTCCCTTCTCGCCGCTGACTGGGGGAGTGCCAACTCCGACATAGAGGAGGACAGAAAAGACTGAGTCTTACAAAGCCACTCTTGCATTATGTTGGTTATCTGCTTTGGGTCATTGTCCTGTTGGAAGGTGAACTTTCATCACAGTTTCAGGTATTGCTCAGGAACAGGTTTTTCCTCATGGATCATCTGTTCATTTTCCTTTCCATCCTGACTATCTCCCAGTCCCTGCCTGCCGAAGAACATTTAGGCATCATACGGCTCTTCAAAATATGTGACATTTTCATCAAAAGACAGATCATGGTAACACATAAATCCCTTACTGGATGTGGGAGTTGTAACGAATACTCAGACGACAGAGTTAGGTCCAATCGCGGAACCGCGATGCTTTATTTAGAGTACAGACAATCAGTGGGCTAAATCGTTGTCAGGCAGGCAGTGGTCAACACGGAGAGATCAGAGGCAGTCAGAGGTACAGTGGGATCGGGCGTAGTCGTAGTCGGGTAAACGGGCACAGGATCAGGACTCGGGAATCACTAGGAGACAACAGAAGGATTAAGCAATAACGGGAATCGAGACACGGAGCAAAGGACTGGTACACGGGAAGACTACAATGTAAATTCTCTCTATCAAACGCTCAGCAAGTCACTAGGAACAACACCTGGCAATGAGTGAGCCTCTGAGCACACCTATATACCATACCTAATTACCGGCAGGTGTGCCCAGAACTCAGGTGAGGTTGATCGAGTCTGATGACTCTCTGTTGATCGGGGGAGTGTCAGACTCTGACTAGACCCAGTCAAACCCTGGTTCCTTATAGGAGTCTGTATTACTGTATAATTCATTGCAACTCATCTCTTTGTTTCTTAAGGTGTAAGAGAAAGAATCTGTCATCTGCTTCCTTATGTCTAAAACAGAGGCTTCCAGGACAGGCTCTGCCATGTTCCACTGAAATATACAATTGTGTGTCATTTGCATATCAGTGAAATGTGTTTCCGGATGACATCACCAAGAGCCAACTAGATAGCGAAAACAAATGTTGTCCAAAAGCAGCCCGAAGCATTCCTTTTGATTTGTTCAAGGAGCGAATATTCACATATACAAACCGATATCTTTCTGACAGATAGGCTCTAAATCTGTCAAGTTATGTATTTCCATTCTCTCCAAACTAAGGAAGCCTACGTGTTAATCTACGGTCATGGCAGTTTCGTGTACGTTTCGGATTGTTTTTGTTCTCCTCAATCAGGCTGTGAAAGTATTCTGATCGAACAGATGTGAACACTTTTATATTCCGTTAATCCACACTATCTTCCCAGGCAAGTTTAACTACCCCAACAACATTTCTGTTCCAATTTTGTTGAGGGTTGCTTTAGGGATTTGGTATTGTCTTTTTGTTCTGCTTTTAGTGTTGCATCAGTCATATAATTCACTGTAAAAATCTTGATCATTGGTTTGAGTTATAAAAAATGTATTCACTCAAATATCCTTGGGTTGATGGAAATGTCAGGAAAAGCATCCATACAGAACATTTATATTATAGTTTTTGAAAATTCACCGGTTGGGTTGCTGCTGAGCTAGTTGTTGTGACCGTAAACACGATAAGCTGCCTTAAGATACATAAAGAGTAGTTAAAATAATAGAAATTACAACATATGGCTAACTTAGCATAAATTAAAAAAAACCTTCACAAAACATCCCTCTGCAAAGTTTATACTGAACAATTTATGATGAAGCAGAATTGTACTCTTTGAAAAAGTAAAGATGTGTCTTATGGTATATGTATAAAAAATGTCAGAAAGGTTAATCGTCCTTATTGACACATGTCCTTTCCTACAGCAGCGTTATGTCTAAGCAGACTGACTGCTGGGTGACGTAAGGTCCTATTCACTACCTGACATGTCCATCATGGTTGACAACTGCCTTGTCCTCCTTCCTGAGTGCCAAGATCCTTGGTGTGACCCTCAACGACACACTGTCATTCTCTGCTAACATCAAGACAGTGACTTGCTCCTGCAGTTTAATGCTCTAGAGTATTTGTAGAATAAGACTTTACTCACTCAGGAAGCAGCACAGGTACCTGTCCAGACACTTGTCATCTCACATCTGGATTACTTGCTGACGTACGCCTGGTGGGGCTCCCGGCGTGTGCAACCAGAACTCAGCAACTCATTCAGAATGCAGCGTTCTGTCTGGTGTTAAACCTTCCCAAGTTCTTCCTTGTCACACCGCTTCTTTGCACGCTTCACTGGATTCCAGTTCAAGGTGAAATCCCTACACGTTTGTAAAGCAGTGAAAGTACATGTTGCTCTGCTAGTCCTAGTGCACAGCAACCTACAGTACGCAAAAACATCAACTAGCCAGAGTGATGATCCAACATCAGATTTTGCTAACAACTAGTCGTACCTTATTTGTTGTGTCTTTTTGAGGTTGTCGTACTCTGTCATGGGTTTAAAATCTAATATATTATCTTTTATGCTTTATTTTCTAAATGTAGGCTAATGTATTTTGGGCAGCCTACATTGTTAAACTATATGTACAGTAATTAAATGGTAATCTTTTGCATTTTTGTGGTTTACTTTTAAGGTACTACGCCATTTTATTATTACAGACCAAGTACAAAATTGTATTGTGTTTACATTTGTCTGGGGTTTGGTCAATACGGCTTTTCAACTATTCATTGTTTCTTATTGTGAAAAATTGAAAGCATGGTTGATATGTTGTTAATTAATTGTCAACACATCATGCTCTCGAAAACTGTGTTGGTGGAAGAATTGTTCCCGAATTTTAGTTAAGTTATAGGACTTACCACTTCTCAGTGCCTGTTAGACATGAGTAAGTGAAGAGCGTCTAACACTGCTGCTTTCTCTATTGCTCTGGTTACTGTGTCACTGAAAGTCCAGTGATTTGGTCAGGTTATAGCGAGTCATTTTTCTTTGCATTTTGTATCTTCACATCCACCCTCTGTTTGTGTCTCTGCACTCCTGTAGCATGTGTTTACATTCAGTGGCTAAGAATTGGTCTTCAGAAGTATAGTAACCAATTATTGACAACATTTAAGACTTGGGCTAAATATTTGCATAATATGTTATGTTGGGTTTTGGGTCAGAAGTAGGGTTAGGGTTCAGTTATTAACTTAATGTGCTAGGGTCACCCTGAAACATACACTGTTGCTTTGTGTGTGTGTGTGTGTGTGTGTTACACAATGCTGCAGGGAGATGTGTGTGTGCATGCGTGTTTTCAGAGCTCTTATCCCAGTTCTCAGCACTCTGACATAAATTCTGCTAAATCTCCATGGTAACCTCCAGACTTTCATCCTGTCTCCACTGACACACTCTTTGTTTTTCTCTGAGAGTAAGAAACAAAAAACTTCTATTGATTTGCCCTTACTTTATGTTTCTCTTTGGATGCATATTTTCTTTTACAATTTCCCATTTTTACATGACCTTTTTATTGTACACCACCACTCTTCTCATAGAAATGATAATGGTAATAAAATACCACAAAATGCTATAATTATTGCAACTCTGTGTATAAATGTGGATCATTTGTGAAACAGTCGACTCCAGTCCTTGTGAAAATATTGTAGGTTTGACAATCACCATGAATGAGCTGTGTTCATGCTTTTCAGAATCAGTTTTATTGCCAATTCTATTTACACATAAAAGGAATTTCAAACTCCATGGACCAGATGCCAAAATTACATTTTAAACATGTTGATACTATAACAAGGGGATTTTGATGCTACTGAGTAGAACCGGGCTATATCACTCACCATTGTGTGCATGTATAATACATTCAAAAACATTTTTATTTACATCCAACATAAAACATACTGAGAATGGCGAAAGCAGGTACTGGTTTAAATGAAAGTGCGCTAAACAACAGCTTATGAAGTAAATTTAAAACAACAGCAACTACTGTCTGTACTGTAAATAAGTTAAACGAATAACAATTAATTATGTCATATTTTGCCATGTAACTCAGTGAGTGACAGGTTTCCAGCCAATGATATTTTGCAGTTCACTTAGGCAGCCAAGCGCTTTATGTGTACGTCCACTGTCCACACGCGCCGCCGGGCAGGTGTTCTGCAGGTTAGCTAGCTAACAGTGTAGCAGAGTTCAGAAACGCAAATGCAAACTCCTTATGATGTCAAAACGAACAGGCAGTGCCAGTGGCACAAGTCACCAAGCTAAACTAAAAAAGAAATGCGGTTCTTCTTTTAAGATGGAATGGCTCTCGGAGTTTGTTCAAACTGAAGAGAAATCGGTGAAACTTAGTGAAATCTTTTCTTTTTCAAGTGAGAAAGGTCTGCTCTGCAAAACATGCTGCGAAGCTAAAGTTGCAAGCGAGTTTTCGGTTGGAAAAATGTGTACTGAATGGTAGTTGGACTCAAAGCTTGTGGATATCTATGCCACATTTCAAGCTTCCCGTACAGATCGTGAAAGAGGAAGGGTTTAATGAATCATATCAAAACAGTATCCAGAAATCGTCTTAAAATGGCACGTTTGTATGGAGCCCCTAAAGGGACATGAGAAGAAAAAATGGTTATGTTTAGTTTCACGTGCTCACACAAAACTATCATGTGCTCACGCAAAAGTAAAAGCCGTGTATTGATTGATGTGGCCTGGGCCATTCTGGAGAAAGTGACATTTAGAGAAATGACTACTGTACAGGAGATAGTTGCGCTATATTTAATATAGGTCTTCATTATAAGGACATTGCTGCTCTGCTTTCAAGTCGTCACCACTATTGTTTCGATACAACATTTAAAACGGATTTTAAAGTCTTGTAATCTGTTTCGGCGCAAGAGATACAGCGATTTGGATCTTGCAATTACTTTCATTCATAAACAGTTACAAACATCTGGCCAACTCCATGGATGTAGGTGGATGTACACAAAATGCAAGGAGAATAGATTAAACATAAGAAACGAGGATGTTCGATTAATTCTACAAGAACTAAATCCAAGAGGTGTTGAACTAAGAGTGAGACGGCTCCGTCGCCGAAACTACTTTGCTAAAGGGCCAAATTATATTTGGCACTTAGACTCTTATACCGAGGTAAAGTTGGTTGGATGTTCAATATTGGATATTCAACGGATATTCGGAGCCCGAGATCAAGTCCGGTTTTCCCTCAAGCAGCCACGTACACTACACCCCGGAGATCTACCGACAGAAACCTCCGTCTGCTTATAGTTAGGGACCGCCAATAAAGTAAAAGTCTCAACGTTATTAATTCAATAGCTGTTTAACCATTTGGCCGTGAAACTTAAAATCACTGTCAGATTGTTTTATAGAGTACACCTACATATTGGACAGCTTTGTTTTTTTAAGGAAATGGTGTAAGAGATGTTTAATAAACATTTAAAAACTGTAAAAACCTAAAAAGGTACATCAATGAGAGTATCAATGCTCAGTTTATGGAGGTCATAGCTATCTCACCAACAAATAAGTGCATAGTCAGTTAATGAAATTCTGCATAATTTCAATGGCAAAATACAAAGTGTTGCAAAGATTTACCTTGCAATGGTACAGGTAAAGAATTACTCAACTAAAACAGAAAGCACCATGAATAAAACATTATGAACGTAAACACCCTCAAAGGAGAATGTAGGAAAGCTGAATGTAAGTGGAGAAAAGCTAAGCCTCAAATCGACTATGAGATATATAATGTTTGCCATGGTCGACATGCTTACCATGCTTACCAAACCTAAAGCAGAGTGAACTCTTGTCCACTGTGATATGGAATGTCTTCAGTGAAAAAAGTATTTGCCAGACATAACTGCACAGTCAAACAATGACTCTGTATTTCCACTACAACCAACAAAAATTAATTTGTCTGTCACAATTTAATAGAAATGAACCCAAAAACGCTAGAAGAAATAGTTGGACTTCATCTTGGACAAGCTTCCACGTATTGTCCTGACACACTACCATCAGACGTTCTTTAAACAATTTTTAACTCCATAACAATGGATCTGCAAATCACTAAAAGAGCTGCCGTTAAGCCTCTATTAAAAATGAGAACTATTTTGAACAATCAAATCTACCTTTTACAGCCAAGATTATTGAGAAGGTTGTCTTCAATCAACTGGGCAATTTTTTATCTTGGACAAATTCCAATCAGTCTTCCGACCTCACGATAGCACTGAAACGGCTCTTATAAAAGTATCAAATGCTATACGACTGAATACTGATTCGGATAAAATTACAGTTTTGGTTCTGTTAGATCTCAGTGATGCATTTGACACTGTAGATCATGTAACCATTTCTGGACAGGCTTGAAAATTGGGTAGGACTCTCCGGGAAATTCCTTAATTGGTTCTGGTCTTATTTAGATGGGCGGAGTTACTTTGTCACCATCGGCATTCATGAATCTGATAAGGTGGCTATGACATGTGGAATTCTCCAGAGACCGCTTCTGTTGAATCTCTATATTCTACCCCTGTGAAGCATTTACAGAACAACAACATTAACTACCATAGTTATGCAGATGATACTCAAATATATATGGCTCTAGAACCATCTGACTGCAGCTCAATAGACTCACTGTATCACTGTAAAGAGCACATAAATGCCTGGATGAACCAAAATTCTCTACAATTAAACCAGAATAAAACAAAAAATTTTGCAACAAAAATAGAAAAATAAAATTAGTAAAGAACTGGGATCTCAGGCACTAAAACCCAGGGACCAAGTGCCCCTATGTGCAATGTTATACTCTGATCTCACAATCACCAATCATATCAAAGCGGTCACCAAAACAGCATTCTATCATCTTAAAAACGTAGCCAAAATCAAGGGCCTGGTGTCAAATAAGACAAAGAGAAAGTAATCCATGCATTTATCACCAGTAGGGTTGACTACTGTAATTAGCTCTTGACTGGACTCCCTAAAAAGACTGTAAAACAGCTGCAGCTCATTCAGAATGCTGCTGCTAGAATGTTAACCATGACAAAGAGAACAGAGCACATCACTCTAGTTCTTAAATCTTGGCACTGGCTTCCAGTCAGTTACAGAATAGATTTTAAAGTGATGCTTGAAGTCTATAAATCACAACTGTCTTGGCCCTGAACACATTTCTGATATGTTTGAATATTATTACCCGAGCAGGGCTCTTAGATCATTGAACTCAGGACAGCTAGAAGAGTCCAAAGTCAAAACTAAACATGGTGAAACTGCATCTAGCGTGGGGCTTTGTAAACAAAAAAAGAGTAATGGAGGACGACTAGACACCTTTCTGGTATAAAATGCAGTGAGGAGTTTTATAACTGTCTGGAGTAAAAAAAATCCCAGGGCACTATTGTGAAGAGTCAAGCAACTTCACAGTAGAAGCAGATACACTTTGGTATTTTGTATCACCATTGTCCAGCACATGCAAGAATTATTTGTCTTCTGCACACCAAGGAAAAACAAGATTAGTTTCTGTAGAAGAAACCCATTTTACACATACGCTTTTTAATTTTTAAGTTCCACCTGCATATTATTATAATCAGACTGTAAACTGGCCAAAGCAGCATTGATTGTTGGAATACCCACATAAAGAGTGGCATCATCAGCATAAAGGTGGAATGTGGAACTATTCAGATTGACCAATATTGTTAATGAATATAATGAAAAGAACGGGTCCTAGGTTAGATCCCTGAGGTACACCTCTGTGTACGTCCAGCCTAGCAGACCTAACTCCATCTAGCACTGCAGATTGCGTTCGGTTGGTAAGATAGTTATAAATCCAGGACCATGCAACAGGACTCAGGCCTATTGATGACAATTTTTTCAGAAAGGCCTTATACCAGTCCATGAAGAGTGCAGCACAGGTCAAGTTAGCATCCAGAAAGGTAACAACATCTTTCACAACTACTGTAGAGGCAGTAACAGTGCTTCAGGTCTAAAACCGGATTGATTTTGATCTATAATATATTTCACAACCAGGATGGAGCAAAGCTGCACATTTATCAATTTTTGCTAGACAATGAAGCTTTTAAATTTGCCGAGAATTATTGAGCTCACCACTATCGCCTCGTTATGAAGGGGTAACACATATGCAGATTTCCATAATTTTAGAATAAATCCTAAAGATAACGTCTCATTTAAAATAAATCACTCATCTCAATGGGAGTGAAGTATATCCGATTGTTCAAACATCATTGCTGTGTATTTATACTGTTAGAGAGGGAGTGGCATGCCATATAAGACTGTTTTACACCTTAACAGTCTGTCTTCCTGATCCCCTCTCTGCATTTATATTGACCTCTTCTCAGCTCCACCAAAGGGAAATGAGACCTGGCCAATACCACATAGATATCAAGGAGACAAATTGTACAGCTAAGACAGAAAGATAGTAGTTTGCTACGATTGTTATCTTTCACTAACTTATTGATGAGACAAAAGTTGCTTCTGTATCTATAACTTCCATTACATCCCCCACTTTTTAAAACTATTTGGCACCTTGAACAATTCGTGGAGTTGAGAGCGTGAGGTGGCCAACACAGAAAATCAAATTGCTTTCTTTGTTCAGCTGTTGGTTGAAAGACTTGCAATTGGTTTGAGCATGAAGAGGGCGGGGCAGGTCTGAAATGTGGGTGGTTTTCATCCCGTTTGAGAGTTTAAAAACATGGGGATTTAGATTTGGCAGTTGACTGGTAGCCAGAGTGACTGGTGATCAGGGTGATGAGGTCTGACTTCCTGTTCCGGGTCAGGTCCCTGGGACCACCATTATACATTCGATAGGTAGCCTACATCACATATTCACAGTTGTCTAATCAGACTATGCATGTTTTTCATTCTTGGCCAAAGAACAGTCGCTCGGATTGGAATGACGATAGTACACAAATTAGATTTCCTCAATAACCGGGCCTGCCAGAAGCATAGACTTACGTGAACCATAAATAAAATGCAGGTAATGAAAAATGATGCACATCAGACAGTTGTTGTGCATTTTTAGATGTATGTTTGGACCCAAAACAGTACCAATTTGAATTCATGAAAGCAGGGCTAATTCCATTATTTAAATGGCATTTTCACAACAGATTATACTTACAGTCTTGTATTTACTTAATAACAGTTATACAATGATAACATTGAGGTGTTATATGCCCTTCTAGGAAAGATAATTGTATTTTGGCAGATGGCATGTAACCTAGAGGTTATAGAATCTGATTAGTAACTAAAAGATTACTATATCAAATCCCTGCCTCAGATGCCCGGACGGGTAAACAATGTGTCGATCTCCTCCTGAGAAAGGCAATTGACCCTAATTGCTCCCAGGTTGTGGCTATAATGTGTTTTCAGTCATACTCACATTTGAAAATAATGGTACAAACCGACCTCTATTTGACCTCTGTGCTTTACAGTTTGTTCCTTTATGATACATGATGCTTCTGGAATGATCTGGAATGTCTCCTGCATACTGTTTCTGCAGATCCTCTATTGATTTGGATTTTATTTTAGACGTTCACTGTAGATTTCCATGGGGTTATTTGTGTCTGTTTTCTTTCGTGTCTTGTATGCATGCTCGGAAATACCAATGTGATAGGAGGCGCAGAAAAGGCGTAATGGCTAGTAACTTTCTTTAACTAGCAAAATGTTGGAGATTGTCGAGAATCTAAAACATTTAATGTTGTGACGATTAGATACAGGGAGGTAATATATCAAGTTTTCATAACTGTAATGGAATGGTTTTAGGCATGTAATTGCTGGGAGACATTTTGAAATCTGATATTTGATACTGGTAAATTTGAACCCTGCGTTAGTATATGCTATTACACGTATGATTATTTGCTAATATTAGGTTCCAGGCAGTTACTGTATTTTACAACAGAGATTATGCTGTTTCCAGTCCTTAAAATCAATTATTTGTTCATGTAAATAAAGTTCTCCACGTAAGCTGATTTAAAAATTTAAAAATATTGTAAGCTTGTACTTAAAGCTGACATTTGTGTGTATTATATTGAATGGCCTTGAATGCATGTTACAAAATGAAAGAACAACATTTCTAGAAGGATTCACAACTTTGGCACTTAAGGCATGGTACATCAGTAACATAATATATACTTTGCTAACTGTTGCTGCTCAGCTGTGAACAAACTCCACTCACTCAGAAATTCCCAGCAGATTGAGGATACTAACTCAAGCATTTGAGGTTTCTATTTCTCACTTCAATAATGCCGACTTGAAACGCTGACTTGAAATAAAGATTGTAATTATCTGGTGGTCTTCCACACAAGTTTTTCACTTGACAGCACAGTGATGGGAAGTCTTACAAACGTGCTTAACATTCTGTCATTCCCCAGCGGAGGTTAGTGGTTAGGCAGCAACTCATTGTGTTCTTCAATCCATTCCCAAACAACGTGCTGTGCCGCAGGTGGCCACAGCCGTTGGGAAATACCATTGCCATCAAGGGGTGTCCCTGGTCTGCACCAATGTTTAGGTAGGTGGCACATGTCAAATTAATGTCCACATGGATGCCTGGACTCAGGGTTTCCCAGCAGAACAGTGCCAAGACCATCACACTCCCTCAACTGGCACCATCCTGGTACCATCACTTCCCCAGGTAAACGGTGCACACCTACACAGCTGTCCATGTGATATAAAAGATTACCTGACTCATCAGATCAGACTACCTACTTCCACTGCACCATGTGCGTGCCCATTAACTCTGACTGGTCTGTGGCTGTACAGCCCCATACACAGCAGGGTGCGCTACACTGTCTTTTTTGACATATTCCTCCCGTTACTACCATTAACATTTTCTGTGACTTGTGCCACAGTAAACTTTCTATTGGTTCTTTCCAGACAAAATAGCCTTTGTTGGTTGCTAGATTGTGGTTTGTCCATCCTTGGGCCACTGTTGATCGGGTGCAACCCACAAGTCTAGCTATTTCAGAAATGCTTCAACACAGTCACCTGGTCATAACAATATGGCTGTTGTGAAATATGCCTTTTAGGTCATTCCTCCTTGTCACATATGGGTGAGCTGTGTAGTCACCAGTGTTGGGAGTAACGGCGTTTAAGTATAACGGCGTTACTAACGAAATTACTTTTTCAGTAACGGGGTAATCTAATTAATTACTGTTTCCATCGTTACAACGCCGTTATCTTTACTGAGATTGAAAGTGTCCCGTTACTACAATTTGGTTGAATGAAGCGCGAGGTGTCATGCTTTGGCTACACAACAACTGCAGCTGGGGTGGGGATGATGACGCCGTTGCAAATGCGATGATGATTGGCTGGGTGGGCGGTGCCTTGCTCACGCTGTCTCGCTGCACACAGACTACCACTAAACAAGACTGCGTCAGCGACAATGGCGAAGACCCGGGGAAGTTCAAAAATAGCGGTGTCAAACTGGAAGTACCGGCACTACTTCTCGCTCATTGAAGTCAAAGGCAAGAATGTTACATGCACGCTATGCCCACATTGCCCAGGAAAAAAGAAGTTATCCACGTCTGCCTCAAGCAAAGATTTTCCTTTGTTTCTTTTTACCCAGGTTTTTGTGTCTTAAATTTGCACTTGAATTTTATTTTCAATATTTATTTATGTTTTTATCATATTCATATCATATGGCAGCTGCAATCTGTTGAGTTCAAATAAATACAACATTTTCTAAAATACTGTATATAGTGTTTTATTCTTCAATAAGTTAATATAAACATCTTTGACGTTAAATGTTATAGAACGTAATAGCGTTTAGAACGTAAACAAAATAATGTCAGTTACTTTGCTGAGTGACTAATTACTTTTACAATGTGGCAACTGAGTTACTAACTCAATTACTTTTTGGGAGAAGTAATTTGTAACTGTAACTAATTACTTTTTTTAAGTAAGATGACCAACACTGGTAGTCACTGGGTGTTTAGGGGAGAGCATTTCTGTGTACCATGTTGATTAGAAGCACAGCTGTTTTGGGTTTAGCTAAGCAGCTTAATTAACCAGTGGGGTATTTAAAGTCCCTGGTTAGGTTCACAGGAGCTTGTGATTAATATAATGTTATGTTTTCAAGTCGGTGAGTGTTTTGTATGTAGTCATTCACTGGTTAAGGTCATGCACTGTTTTATTGAATATCAAGTCACTTTGTGTAAGCGCGTTTTCTTTTCTCTTCAGTGTATGTTTCCGTTTGATTCGATGTTTGTTTTATTGGATTAAAACCACCTCCAACGTTTATTATCCACTTTGTGTGTGGCTCTCTACACTTGACCCTTAGGGTCCGTGATACTCCCGGCCATTTCTGCAGCATCCAACACATTTACTACGAGATCTGTTGGTTCACTTACCATCTACCGAGACCTCTGTTCTTCACCAGTGAGTGGTCATAATGTTTTCTTCTTTATTGGATTTCAGTCCAAAAACTATACTGGGCTTAAACGGCATGTGTGATAAATCGGTACACTTTCCTTAAATATGTTGTCGTTGGAAGGCAGGACACAAGGCACAGAACTAAAGTAATATTTCGTTTTTTCTTTCACAACAACAAACAAAAGAGCGGTTGCAACCATGAACCATGAGAGGCAGGTACCCTAAACAATGTTAACGCTAACCGCGGGGATTGCAGAACTTAAATAGGGTCACAAATTAGATGCAGCACAGAGCAGCTGCGTCTAACTGGGAACAACCAAAACGTGCAGTCCCAAATGGATTACAAATTTGGCACAATGACTTTATCATAATTTCACTGTTTCAACTGATCATCAAACTGGCATTGCAGTCTGTTAGTGACAAATTCTCTTTTTTATATGAAGTATGTCTTATTTGTTTGTCATTACAGAGGTCATGTTAGGTCATTTCTCTAAGTCCTGAAATTCAAAGGACTGCTGTTATTTTCCCGCTAATGATGCAACTTTTTGGCTGTAGCACTATGTGTTGTAACCTTCCTGCTGTGATACACACCAGACAGAAAGCTGTAGCCTTGACATCTTGGCGCTAATTGGAGCAAAAGGCTAACATTTTGTAGAAACACATGCGTTTCTCAGTGTGTGTTCTCTGCTCTGCTGTGCGTCAGACAGACTTCTGGAAGATATGGGTTGTCATTATTCCATAATGATGAATGCATGATTGTAATGTACAATTGCAGGTGTATTATCTATTGCCTGGCGCAACAAGTGACAGACAAACGTACAGAGAAAGGCTTCAGTCTAACAAGGAACGCTTACAAAGAAGTGTACATCAGATGAGTAATGACACGTTTAACTGCTAATAGTGACACTCAGTCACACTAACAGAGAGGCACGAACAGATGTACATGTACACAGTCTGTTTAGATGTTTGCAAACCATAGTGTCTTTATGAGACACTATTGTGATTTAGCTAACAATCCAGTGAATTATGTGATGGTGCAGGAACAGTAGGAGAACAACTGCTGAAGCTAATTCAACCCTCCAGTGGGCGCTTTTAGTGAGTGTAACGATGCAGCCGCCACAAGTGGAATCTCATGAGGCATCGTGTTATTTCTTTGCTTGTGCAATTTCACATATAAAAATTGGATTACTTGTCATTTGCATTTGTTTAGGTCTAGTTATGAGACTTGGCCCAAATACTCAACAATAGCATTTTGAATTGTAAATCAGGCTTATGTTGTTTTGTGTATGAGAATTTTCTGCTTTTGTTAATTTAGATTCCTGAAGTTAATCACTAGCGTACTAAAACTGGTTTTTATGAACGATATACACAAAACCATTTTGCAAAACAACTCACTTTAAAAAGCACAGTTGTCAGTGAGCATGTTGTCATGTAGAAAACCACTGGCATTTAATATATTATACTAAAATCATCAGCGATTCAAAAATCTTAACACACAGTTGTCATAGTGTAAACATAAATGACATAAATAGTTAACAACAAGCATGATAAACCCAGCCTGATCCCTGAAGCCCAAGAACAAGTCATTGTAAACATTTTCAGAAAAATAGAAAACAATCTTACACATTTAAAGAAATACAATAAAGAAGAATAATTCAAGACATTGCGCTTTTGTGGCTCTTTCCTTGGGCTTCTGTTATTCATTATTTATATGCTACCGTTAACCCGAATCATGCAAAGCAACAAAACGGCATATATCATATTTATGCAGATGACACCCACATTTAGGCACTCTCATCTTGTGACTATGGTTCCACAGACTCACTTCATCAGTGTCTGTAAAAACTGAATGATTTGATGTGCCAGAATCTTCTTCTTCAACTAAGTAATGATAAAACTGAAATAAGTGTCTTCGGGTCCACAAGACAAGAGACTTTAACACAGTATCCCTTAAAAAGCAAATCCACTTTAAAGATCTTCAGGTAATTATGGATTTTGATTTGAATTTCAATAGTCATCTAAAATGAATGACAAAAACAACTTTATATCACTTAAAAAAACATAGCTGGAACTAGAGGATTCATGGGCAAGGTCTGGACAAACGTGTCCACCCTTTGTATTAACCGGTAGGTTGCACTTATGTAATGTCCTGTCTTTCTAAAATGCCCTCAGTATATGTGTTACGCCCCAGCCTGAAGTGGCTGGAGAACGCAACTGCCCAAGGCCGCCCGTTGGGTGGTGAGTTGGGTGTGACGGTGTGTGAAGCAACCAATCAGGGAGGCCACAACTGAACCTGCCGTTACCCTTAACAGGTATGGTTTATTTTAAGTACAGTTCAAAATAATAATGATACTGACAATACAACAATACATACAGAAGGGGAGGACAAGAGAACAATGGGAATGTAGGAGTAGGGCAATGCCAGCGGTCTGTCAAATCAAAGAAATCAAACATAGAGACCCTAAGCTTCCCTACCTCTTTAGTCTGGCCACTATTGGCCGGCCCTAACCACAACTTACCTCACTGCTACAAAACACTGGGCAACAGCCACTGGCTTTTAATCTAGTGTGTATAACAGTGGGTTACCTACGGGTGTGTGTAAACCCTAGGGTATCTTACCTAGCCCCACTAGACAGGGTACGGGTTACACAAACACAGCAGGCTCACAAACATTCCACCAAATACAACAACGGACCTCGATGTCACACATAACAAAAGTCCTCCTTCCTCTCTCATCTCATCTGTCTGTCTCCAAACAAACTACAACTTAAATAGGGTGATGAACAACTCTGGATTGGTTGGATCCTCTTTACTGCCACGCCCACTCCATCAACAGCAACTCACCACACCTGGGAAGAATTAAGGACAAACAGGGAGACACAACAACATGGGGAAAATACACATACTAGCTGGGCACGTAACAGTATGGTTGCTGATTCAGAACGCTGCTGCTCATATTTTAACAATGAATTAAAAAGTTGAATACTTTACATCAAGTCTCTGATCTCTGCACTGCCTCCCTGTATCTCATAGAATATATTTCATGTTATACTATTGTCATAGGCATTGTAGTTAACATTGGGATTCACAGTATGAATATGCTGACTCAAATATATTGAACACTTGTGTTACAACATGAAATCGAAATTGATTAATTTAATTTTTGCCACTGATCAACACAAAAAGGTCCAAAAGGAAAAATTGAATCTTTTAAATATAAACATATAAATGTAGAAAGTAAGTACTTTAAGTCTTTTGATTTAATTTTATAACATTTGAGCTGAGTGAGTTTTCCATTAGAACATAACGTAATATTCCATTTATTGATTACCCATGAAACCCCTTGTTAACAAACCGATGCTGCTTAATATGACTTAAAGAAAGACTAACCCCTCAACATCGATAATCGTAACTATGCATTCAAGATCGTTAACAGCTTTGTAAACACATTTATTTAGCTCGGAAGTCTTTGTGTCATGGTGTAGTAAGTTCGGAAGGATGGAGCCACGCACAGGAACAGATAGTGTTCTTCCTTGGTGTTTAATCAGTCAAACCCAAGCACAAACACATACATAAATAAGTACGGTACCCTTTGTACTGAAATAACCACAGTGCAACACAGCACATATGAATACAGTTCACATCTTCAGTTCAAGAAGCACGGCTATAAACCTAATTTTGAGAACAAAACACACACGACGTAGAACAACACCACACAAATATTTAATGTATCTTTTCAAAAACTGACTGTCACGAACTCAAACCAACCTGAAGGAATAGGTGAGAAGTGAGAACAATAAAAAAACAATGAAAAGATAATGACAAGTCATACAAGTTGTCACACAGACCAACAACCTGGCATTAAATTGGATAAGCATGTCAAAATGAATGAATGAATGAATGAACAATAGATAAACGAACTAATCAACATATTTGAAAGCTGATGCCATAATGTTCAGATTTCATTTCTGTAGCAGGCCAGAGATTCCCACACCTCTTCTGCAATGGCCATGTGGTGTGAGGTAACATTCTTTGAGGGGAGAGGGTTAGCATATCCTCAAAGGAATACCAGCGGACATCATCCCTCATTGGCCAAAATAAATAATTTATCCCCACTCTATGCGTATACATTTCACCTGGCAGTGGTTCTCATTCACCTCCTATTTCTACATATTTTCTCCTCTTCTCTTTTTTAAGCACTGCTGTCTTCTCTGTTCATCAGCATCACACCTGGAGCAGTAGTGCCTCTGCATTTCAGCTGCGCTAAATGTTTCTAAAGAACTCTCTGTACTGATCTTTAAAAAAAAATCTGAACATGATTTACACCCATTTTAGTTCATTTTTGGTGAATTATCCCATCAAAATTGTGGAACCTTAAAATTCTTAGGCTACTATTCAGCACTGAAAGAAAACGGAAAGGCAATTTACATTTTGTGAAATACAATAATACATTTAAAACATATAGTTTATGCTAAATTAAACACCATTAAAAACGTGTCACGAATCTTTAGGGTGTAGTGCAGGGACAAACCAAATGCAGAGCAGGTGTATCGTTCGAGGTATTTTTACTCCAAAATAAAACAACGCCCATCGAACGTGAAAACGTAAACACTGTATTTGAAATAAAAGTGTGCTGACTGTAGTGACTTGTTAAACACGTTAAAAAACAGACTATTCAACGTAATGTCACAAACCATGGATGAAGTGCAGAGAAAGCCACACGCAGAGCAAGGATACATGTTCCAGGTTTATTAAAAGAAAACATATAGAGAACCTCGAAAAAACATGTAGACTTTCATAAATTCATAGATACAGAAACATGTATCAATAGCAAAATCACTCACCTACACAGATCCGTGACCCGAAATAATGAGAAGCAACTAGTGACTTTCCCCAGTGACTTAAATATCCCTATTAATTGCTAACTATGCCCTGGTTTGAGTAATCAAACCAAACCACCGCAAAACAGGAAGTGCGATCTCCGCCAACGAGGCGGTTGAAGTTTCTTTGTCCTCCAGGGTCCTTGGAAGCGTCTCCATGGTTGTGGGTGGCGCTGAACCCTCTGGTGGCTTTACCCGGCGCCTAGGAGCTGGCACCAGGCATAGATGAGAGAAAGCCACATGCAGAGCCAGGATACACGTTCAAGGTTTATTAAAAGAAAACATATTTAGAACCTAAAAAAAACATGTACACTGGTTTCAATGACATTGCACGATGTAGCGACTTACTAAATTCATAAAACAGCAACATGTATCAACAGCAACAACACTCACCTTGATATAACCTTGACTTGAAATAATGAGAAGCAACATCTGATATTCACCAGTTTCAAAAACATCCCCGCTAATTGCTATGCCCTCGGGTGTGTAATCAAAACAAATCACTGGAAAACAGGAAGTGCATCACACTAAATACCCTGAGTACCTAGCGTTCACCACTTGTGACCTAGTTCACCATCAGTGACCCCTTACTTACAAAAAATGCAAAGCAAAGCGACAAATACCCAGGGAACTGAATAGCCCACCTGTTTAGCTAACTAACACCGGCTGTGCTCAAACCACCCAACCGGAACTAGCCGTGTGCACCCCAATAAAGTCCCGGAGTGTAAACAAGTATTTCATTTTATTGTAGATAGTACATTTTCCCCTTTACAGTAAACTGAATAATATTCAACCCTGTTTCTGTAGTGCAACCCTGTTACTCTAATTACCGTAACATTTTAGCAAATCAATGCTAATGTTAGATATTTATCAGGATTAAATAGCTAACATTAGCATTGATTTGCAACGTTGTTACCGTAATTACAGTAAGAGGATTAGCTAGCTAGCTGAGGAATGTAATGTTTCTGACAATGATGAGGACAATTACAGCTATAGAAATAAAGAAATACAACTTTAAAATGATTTAGTCTAATTATTATAATATCAGTAAAGGGTTGTACTTGTTAGACTATTGTTCCAGTGTGCCTTTGTCTGTATACTCGAACGGTTTGGAATTGAAATCATTATGAGATGGAAGTTTATTCTCAAATTGTATTTACTGTAACGTCAAGTGTCTACATACTTGTTTTAGCATTTACGCATTTCTATTCTCCGAAATTATTCCCTATTTTGGGACATATAATCTAAATTAAGTAGTAACGAATTTGGTTGCATGCAAAGAGAGCCAAAGAATGCTTTCAACCTACAACTGCTTCCAACTGTTAAACGGTGGGTAGTGGTAGGTTCAGCCATCTTGTGGGAGTGGTCTCGTGATTACTCTGCGTGGTTGTATAACGGCCAAGGAATATAACACCATGTTACAGGACCAGGTGCCCTCCAGGTGCATCACAAACCCATGATGATAATGCCCCCATAGACACTGTTAAACGTATCCAAGAAGGATTTTATAAACATCAGAACAACATTAAATGCCTTCCATTGGTCCGCAATCCCTGGATCTGAATGTCACTGAAGCTTTATTGGGAGCAAAGGCTTTTTCCACCTCCTCCATTCCGGAAAAAACTGAGTTTATTTTCTTGATGATGGTGCAATTTTTCACTACACACATCAAGATTTCTATTATATAATTCCAAGAAGGATTGTAACTGAAGGCAACGGGTGACCTTAATAATTATTAGGTCATTGATATTAATATATTGTTTATTTTATGTTGTTATGTCCACACCCGAACATAAAAAAACAACAGTTACACATGCAATCATACAGTCTAACGTCATAATTACCCCAACGCTATTTTTAACAGATTAGATAGTAACCACTGATCTTGCATTTTGTTCTTTATGTCTCTTCCTCCACACACCGACTGATATTATTAGTTTTCCACAATACCTTGTCTAGAACTCTGCATACTGCATCAAATACCTCCGTTTTTGAGGGAATGCACTCTAAAGTGGAAAACCAGCATTTTAAGGTAATGCAATTGCTTGCAAATGGTACAGATAAATCCCTGGTCCTCCTAAATGTTTTATTCCTCGTGCTACATTGAAATATTTGAGGGCCTATGTGATGCTCTTCTCTGCCTATTCCGAATGCCAAACTAATATGAGATGGAAAATAAGGAACAATCTACCAGCCAACCAACATACAAATGTCTCCTGAAACTATATATATATATATATATACTTTGCACATTTGTACCTCACATATTTACATATTAATAATTTATACTAATTTATTGTCTTCTATTGTTCGTATTCGTTTATTTAGTGTGTATATGGTGTTGCAGTAACGGGCCAGAACAAATTCCTTGGTTGTCTTAAACAGACTTGGTGAATTAAACTCTTCTAAGTCTCAATATTAATGTAGGCTAGTACAAACATTGGCCCACAAATTAACTTGCGCGAGAAAGTGAGATGTTAAAATTATGCAGGCATAATTTCATATTGAAATGATACATTAGATGACATTTAAAATAGTTTGATATTGGATCTTATAATGATGTATTACTTGACAAGAGACATACAAGTCTTAACCTTATGGTCAATCATTCTAAACAAAACAGTTGTTTTGAAGATGATTGGCTTGCTAAATTTGTTTTGTTTTAGGGACTCACATTTCATTTGATCAGTGGAAATGAAAACTATCACAATAGAATTTAAGACGTAGAGTGTAAAAATCCATGTACTTCCATAGCTGATTCCTAAAAACAAATTTTCATCTCAGAATTTCAATGCCTAAATTCTACTTCGACATATCATTAAAGAGATTTGACACTTTGAAACTTTTTCTATTGGTAAATTGTTACCTGGCTATTCTGTTTTGAGGCTAACTAGCATTTCCGGGCACATCTAGAGTGCTCTCTTTTAATCACAGTCCTGTTGTTCAGTGGAATCTACCACGCTGTGATACTTATATGTATATAAATGTCAATACCATCAGTCATCTGTTACTACCACTTACCAGGACCTCTGTCTGTGTCTGCGTTTGTGCGCGTGGGTGATGTGGTGGTGACGGTTTTTGCTTGGTTCTGCCTGTTTCGGTCTCTCTATAGTTACTCCTACTCTGAGACAGGGTTCTGCATAAGTGCACTTACTGACATGACATAACCGTGATGCCTAACATGCATGTGCACACACACACATATATGTGTATGTATATATGTATATACATACATACACACATACAAGCACATACTCAAATTAATGTATTCTTCCTGGCAGCTCTACACACCAATCAAGCATGCTGCCACTGTCAGGTGAATAGAAATCAGATGGTAGCATCACCTGGAGTATCTTTTCCCATGTAATAATTATTTAACCTACCCAGTTGATACATGGAGTGTTTAGAAACAAATGAAACATTGCATTGCTGGGATCAGAATACTTAGAGAATGAATCTGGGAGATCAGAACAAACCAGTTGTGAAAATGGAAAAATACATTGCAGGTGGAACTTTTTTGAAACGAGGCACTGATTTTCTAATGGTTCAATTCTTTTGAAATATTTTGACACCTAAACATTCCAGCTTTTAAGATCCTTTCTCACCTGTTAGTTGTGAGTGGATTCATCAACGATATTGTATTTTATACAAATAAAATAATACAGACTTATTGACAGATCCTTGATGCCTTCAAAACTAATAAATGAATCAAGCAAACATGAATCTTTTAGTACATTCTTAATATCCATCATGTTCTCTAAAACGTCTCCCCATCACTCATTAATGTGCTCGACACATATACAGATAAACCTCTATCTACCTCCAATGGCTTTCCCTCTCCTTCACCATTTGTCATTCCCCTTATCTCCCAGCTCACACACTCTCTTAATAATTCTCTGTTGCTTTCCCTTCTCTTATTCCTTTATTCTTTTACTTTAGCTCTTTATCCATTATTATCCTCTTTCATTACCCTTGTATTCATCTGTATGCAAGTCATGGCTTCAATCCTTTATCTTTCTATCTCTTCATTATTCTCTCCTTTTTCTGCTCTCTTCCTTTTATTGACCCCATTCTCTTTCTTGTTCTCTCACCCTCTTGTTCCAATCAGCCGCTCTTCATCATATCTTTCTCATTCATCAGTCTTCATCAGTCCCTCTCACTTTCTCGCTGTATTTTTGTCTGGTGTATTGAGCTGAGTGAGTGTTCCATTAGAACATAACGTAATATTCCATTTATTGATTACCCATGAAACCCCTTGTTAACAAACCGATGCTGCTTAATATGACTTAAAGAAAGACTAACCCCTCAACATCGATAATTGTAACTATGCATTCAAGATCGTTAACAGCGTTGTAAACACATTTCTTTAGCTCAGAAGTCTTTGTGTCATGGTGTAGTAAGGTCGGAAGGATGGCGCCACGCACAGGAACAGATAGTGTTCTTCTTGGGTGTTTAATCAGTCAAACCCAAGCACAAACACATACATAAATAAGTACGGTACCCTTCGTACTGAAATAACCACAGTGCAACACAGCGTATATGAATACAGTTCACGTCTTCAATTCAAGAAGCACGGCTATAAACCTAATTTTGAGAACAAAACACACACGACGTAGAACAACACCACACAAAGACATGACCAAACAAAGGGGACCTATACTACTAATGAGGGAATGGGCACCAGGTGTCAATAATGATGAGACCGCACAATGTGAATGAAGGAGGGAACGATGGCAGCTAGAGAGCTCTGAGACTTTGCCTCTATTTATCCATAATATTATATACTGAAATAACACATGATAATATATACAGATGTTCATACCATGGATCAAAATCTTTTTTCTTTTACACTTCCATGAAATGGCCATTGTTGCCCATTTTTAGAGGAACATTGTTTTTTTGCTGGACAAAACTCATATCAATTGTAGACAGCAAAACCACATTCCTATGTTCATGAGACTCTGTTTATTGTGTTAATAAAGTGTAGCTTCAACTCTTAAATTGCTTCATTTGTTTTTGAAGGACAGATTCAGACAAACCTGAATGGAAGACGAGAATGTTCTCTTGCTAAGACTCTACGGAGTATGTAACATAGGTATTTGTAGATAAAATGCTTGGGGAAATATAGATACTTTTCTGACTATTGTCTTTTCAGGACAGTAATCTCATCAATCATAGTGTTTTACGTAGTGGAACACATAGGTAGTGCAACACATCCATTAATGTGCCAGGATATAGTGCAGATTTGCTAACATTAGTCCTGTCCCATTAAAAAACATAACTGAATACATTGTCCTGCTATCCAGCTAATATTTTTTATTACAAAATATGACTGGATGTGAGGGCATTTGTGAAGCGGTTATCACAAAACAACATGCATTTGTAATGGCAGGTATTTAGTCATGTTTGTTTGTAATGTACAAGCACTTGGTGAAATGTGAAAATGTGAATAATTATATTTGCCTCAGCAATCCTTGTGAATCAGAATCAGAAATCATCAGAAATGTGTTTAATCACCATGAATGTGTGTACAGACAAGGAACTTACTTTGGCAGGAAGGTGCTTCCATACAACATATGAATAGAACATTATTAATTATACTAAGGGGGTGAAGGGGTATAGGGATAGTAATATACAAAATACTATACAGAATACAGATAAGTAACCTAATGTAATAGTGCAAATATTGTAGTGCGAAATCAGGCAATGTGCAAATAGAATGGGTAAGAGTTCAAGGCTTGTGTGCACCCCTGGCCTTGTTGAGGAGGCCAGTAGCCAGAGGTGGGACAAAGTCATTGTTATGCAAGTCACAAGTAAGTCTCAAGTCTTTGCCATCGAGTCCCGAGTCAAGTCGAGTCAAAGATGAGGCAAGTCCCAAGTCGAGTCACAAGTCAAAGCCAACAAGTCTCAAGTCGAGTCCAAAGTCCTACCATTTTAGTTTCGAGTCATTTCAAGTCATCTTACCACAGAAATAAAATTTATACAAATCATGTATGTCTGTAAGATTTGTATTTATTTAAACCTCTTTTTATACAATGACATTAATCAAATGCAGTAAAAAACAGAACATTTAATTTCACAAAAAATGCTTGTATTTCAACACTAGAACAATGCACAGCAACTTCAGTCCTGTATTGTATTGACCTTAGGGCTGGACGATATGGAAAAATTTTATATCACGATATATTTCTTAATTTCGGTCGATACGATATAATTCCGATATCGATATGAACAATATAAAAGCCTCCGAAAAAATGCCATGAACACCCACAACGGATGTCTGTACCTACAATCTTCTGAAAACTACCTTTGCCAAGTCTTTTGAGCCTCCTCCTATAAAACTAAATAATAATTTAGAAATAAAACGGTACAAATAAATTAAAGTTCACCTTTTATTTGATTTTAACCTTAATACAAACAAGAAAAGTCAAATAAACAATTGGACTCTGAGACTGACCTTATTAATATAAATGTTTAACTTTTGTTTAACTTTAAACAATAACATAGGCTGATTATATTATTCTTTACACAAAACTTCTTGCAACAAAACTTGTTCTTATAAACATATCGTTTAACGCTAGTGAACATGTTAGACAATGAAGAGGTGAGTTCATGAGTTCGCTACGTGACCGTGGATTTAAGAGACACGAGAGAGAAGCTCATGAACGCGCATGTCGCAAAATGCTCGGAGAATGAGAGTGCTCAAAAGCGCATGTCCATCATGACGTCATGGGCCAGTCAACGCGGAAGATCCAAGCTCTATGTTGGCTTTATGCGCTTTTGAGCCTCTCATTCTCCGGCACATTTAGCATCACGCTGAAACCTGAAGTTTATCAGATCTCAGAAAGCTGAACCACTTCCCTACCACTGAATTAGTCTTTCCTCTAATATCAACTGTCTGCCATGTTGTAGCTTAAACTTGCCATGTTGGAGATCAGCAAAAATATTGAAATATCGAAAATGATTTTAGAAATCATATCACCGTTAGATTTTTTTTACCGCGATATATATTGATATTGAATTATTGTCCAGCCCTAATTGACCTCATATTGCAAAACAGTTTAACTTTCAAATAGACATGGGTCCTTTTAGCCTTAACTTTTTTAAACATGTCATCAATAAAATCCTCACTCCTCAAAATGATCACTTCTGAAAAACTGGACCAACCTGATAATATAATTGGAATGACTCCATAGAGACGTGTGTGTTCGTGTGCGTGTGAGCGTGCGCAGCTCCGTCTGTAATCTTCGACCCGCATGTTTTGCAAATTGCAACTCTTTTTTTGTCGACTACCTCGTAATTTTTATAGCCAAACGAAACTATCTTCGGTATCATTTTGCCAACTGGCGCGTTGTTGCTTGTGCTTCATTGGTTGTCTTGCAATGTGCCTGCTTAGATGCTGTCCAATCAAAACAACGTGGGACTACAGTGATTGGATGTCGAATCAAAACAACGTGGGACTACAGTGATTGGATGTCCAATCAAAACAACGTGGGACTACAGTGATTGGATGTCGAATCAAAACAACGTGGGACTACAGTGATTGGATGTCCAATCAAAACAACGTGGGACTACAGTGATTGGATGTCGTGCCGGCAGCGCGAATGCTCTCTGCATGCATTTTTTTCACAGATGCAGATAAACTGAGAGCGGCGCGGCCGTGTGAACATTTTCTTCCCCAGTTTTCATGGGAAGTAGCAAGTCTTCTCGAGTCAAAAGGCGCAAGTCCAAGTGAAGTCACGAGTCATTGATGTTCAAGTCCAAGTCGAGTTGCAAGTCTTTGTACATTTTGTCAAGTCGAGTCTGAAGTCATCAAATTCATGACTCGAGTCTGACTCGAGCCAGTAGCACATGGGAAGAAACTGTTCTTCTGCCGTAGGGGAGTGGATTGAACAGTGAGTGTCCGGGGTGAGAGGAGTCTGCCACAATCTTCCTAGCTCGCCTCGAGGCTAGGCAGATTGCAGCCGATCACCTTTTCAGCCGAGCGGATGATTTACTGCAGCCTGCTCTTGTTCTTAGCTGTAGCAGCAGCATACCAGGTGGTGATGGATGAGGTGAGGATGGACTCAATGATGGCTGAGTTGAAATGAACCATAGTCTTAGGCAGGTGGAATTTCTTCAGCTGCCGTAGAAAGTACATCCTCTGTTGTGCTTTCCTGGTCAGTGAGCAGATGTTTAAATCCCACTTGAGGTCCTGAGAGAGGATAGTGCCCAGGAAGCGGAAAGACTCTACAGTGTTGACAAGAGAGACACGCAGGGTGATGGGGGAGAGTGGGGCTGAGTTCCTCCTGAAGTCCACAACCATCTCCACTGTCTTTAGAGCATTAAGCTCCAGGTTGTTCTGGCTACACCAGGTTGTCAGCTTGATGAAATGAGTCCAATGAGGGTGGTGTCGTCCGCAAACATTAAGAGCTTGACAGACTGATGACTTGAGGTGCAACTGCTGGTGTACAGGGAGAAAAGCAGAAGGGAAAGGACACACAGCCCTGGGGGGACCCGGTGCTAATGGACCGGAAGACAGAGACTTGTGTCTCCAACTTAACACACTGCTCCCTGTCAGACAGGAAGTCTGTGATCCACTTGCAGGTAGAGGCCGGTACATTGAGCTGGGAGAGCTTGTTTTATAGAAGGGCAGGGATGATGGTGTTGAAGGCTGACAAAGTCTAAAAACAGGACCTTGCATATGTTGCAGACAGTGGCGGGCCGTGCATTTCACACCTAGGCCTTCAGTAGTGTCCTAACCGAATTAATCCACCTCTTAATACAATCTTTCTGACGCCACGACTATAAACCATCAATATTATAGAGAAACGCAGTATAACAGGGGGTTGGCCGACCTTTCTTTACGATGTCCCGCTTTTCTTGAAAAGTCAGTCTTGAAAATGACTTTGCGAGTAAGTCTGCGGCCAAGTTAATGTCTTCTCCTCTGTCAGCCATTGTGGTTTGTAAAATTAAAAAAGCGGTATTTAATTACTACATTAATATTTTTTTATATTGTGCAGATGCCGTTTGCGGTTTGCTCTGACTAGTAGTAATAGTACGTGTTCTGAACATCCAATCAAAGGGCGTGAAAAGGCCTACGTTATTCTAAGCCTGCTAGATGGCCCCAGTGTCGCCATCTCGAAATCTGATTGGTTGAGGAGCACCGTCACATTGCCATTCATTTTGAAGCTACAGGTGCCTGCACAATTGATTCTGAAGGCCTTAAGGCAGATTTCTTTGATGTGGCAACACATGATGGCTGAAATATGATTGGATAAAAACTCTAAAATAAAAATACACTACTGGAAGCACTGTATTGTTGCTAGACACGACTAGTCAGCGCGTAGCAGTCAATGCATCAACTCATGTCATGGCTAAAACGTTTATCATGTTATTTGCATTGCATTGCTCGTGTGTATATTGTAATATGCTCTTTTTGCAGTGTTTACCCCATATTACGCAGTAACAGTTATCATTTACCCAACCAACCCCCGTAATGTGATATGAACATATATTTTTTTTAAAATACTTTTTGTGAATGTTGGTTGTTTAGACGCACTGTATCGATGCCTTGAGGTTAGCTCGTTTGGTTATATCTAAGGTTAACCGTATGATCTGTCAACTTTTACGTAATTGTAAAGATTATTTGATACTGGAGAATTTGCTGAACGCCATCGGGACTGGGTGCTCATTCCTGACTACGGATAATTTTCAGACTAATGAGGGGCTGTCAAAGAGGATGTGAATGTACTGATTGAGTACGGGCGTGAAAGGTGCACTTGTATCAATAAACAACCTAACTGTCTGGCAATCTGTGTGGTAATACTTGATTTTCTTATTCACATATTTTAAAATGCTTATGACAAATTATACATTCCGATTTCTGCATACTTGGTAATAAGACACATGTCATCAGTGTAAATCTTTTTTTTTAAGGTTGTAGTGATGAAGTTGAGCTATTTTTGATAAATACGTTTTGTGTGCGCGGCCATGTTTGTTTACATTGAAATGCAGGCTGGGAGTCGTAAGGTCTATCCAACGTAAGAAAATATTATAGAGACGATTCACGAATCGGTAAGTTGTTGCTAATATCATTAGTTTTTGTGTCTGGTGTATTTTTATCCTGGACAATAGAGAACAACTAATATTATGTTTAGCAGCCTATTTAAATTTTTGCAAAATATGCCCGTTTGTGTTGGTACGTCAGTAATCATTCACCTTGCTACCGATGTTATTTTTTCAAAATATACTCTATAAAAATGTACATTAGACATTGAGACAATAAGTTATAAACACTGAGCTAATGGCAGCTAAATAAGTAGGGTCTGGCCAGTCATTGTTGCGTCACTTTTTCTTGGACGTTCTAACCAAACGTTCCAATCACCTGGGTGTGATCGTACTCATCAGGGACCACTCAATCCAAAACACACTGGTGTGTTCATACGCGCAAAAGTGTTAATAATTTGATGAAAACAAGTGCATTTTAGTTTTTTTGTGGAATTTTATTTAGCGCCTTAGTCCCATTATATCCTATGAAATTTCAACTTTTTTTGGACAATCCTCGGAATCCCCACATTTATATCTGCCATTTTAAACCATTTCAACTAGCTAAGCTAATACAGTCATTGGTAATGAAAGCATGAGGACAATTTATAATCCCGTTCTCCGCAATGCTCTGAAATCACAAAATATGTTTATTAGTAGAGCAAATTGGA
This sequence comes from Dallia pectoralis, assembly GCA_029465975.1. NCBI lineage: Eukaryota > Metazoa > Chordata > Actinopteri > Esociformes > Umbridae > Dallia > Dallia pectoralis. The sequence continues at coordinate 13,984,478 of CM055740.1, read as the reverse complement.
CTGAAGATCCGTACATTAGCTTTTAGATAGTAAGCCAGGAAATAGTTTTCCTTTTAAGTTGACTTACTCTTTGACTTAGAGCTAGCTAACTAAATAGCTAACCATGTAACTAATATCTAACAGGGTTATTACTGTGCCAGCCATAGTGTAGGATGCGGTGCACTTAGGATCTTCTTGAGGTGCATCTGAGTTTTCTACTTTCTAATAAACGTTGTCTTTGTAATGATACTGTCTGTATATGGTTAATCTCTTCCCCCTCACCCTTTGAGGGATGGGTTTGAAACTTGAAGCCCTTATTTTTGATTGCATTCCCCAAAATGTTTTGGGAATGTTTGTCACCAGTTTGTTGCAAGAAAGTTTAATAGGTCAGCAGGCAGGTTAAAGGTTGACCCCCAATGTCATGGAACATTGATAGATAACGTTTATACACTACAAAAACAGCAACTTTACAGGTCGTAGTCTATCGCCAACATTTCTGACAATGTCAGGGGGAAAAGGGTGTTGTTTTTGTTACAAAAATAGTACCTGGAAAAGGACAGGGTCTTTTTGAAAGAACATAAAAACAGACCTTGTCCACTGGGTAGTGGGTCAGACAATGAGAACATCCAACCAAGGCCCAACACCTACAGATCCTATCCCCGTCGCTCAATGTTTTGTACTAAACGTCAGGTCCCAATTTAAACTGACAGGTCCCAATTTAAACCCGTTCTAACCTTGCCAGTCTCCTGCTCTAACATAGGGTGTTAGAGCACGGAGCTCAATTGTCATTTTTGGTCGGAAAACTAACTCTGCTCTAAGCGTAAGTGACGTCAAATTCGTCCCGGTTGAGCAAGCAAAGTGATTATTGGCTTGTCAAGATGTGCATCAGAGGACACATCTCACCTGCTCTGAGGTTGTTGTTTTGAGGAAAGGCCATGACGATAACCGGGGGGAACAATGCAAAGACTGTTTCCAACCTACAGGAGGTTCCCCTGAACGTTAGGGTCACTTACTTCATCAGGCCTTTAGAGTCTTAAGTGCTAGTTTACAACACCACCCTGTCCTTCTGGGCAGTACTCCAGCAGAATCAGATGATACTTTCAGCCGCTGCCAGAGAGGGATAGAGTTGTTTGCGTTTGGGAAGCAGAGGAGCTGTCCTACCCAGCCCAAAACAGCCTGTTCCCTCTGCCAGTGTCAGTCCCAGTCCTGATGGGCTCTCAGTCTCTTTCTGCTGGGCCCAAATCAGCCATCTGCCTCTAGGCAGACTAGAGGATTACTGAGGCCTCCTTATGAATTTGTTCTTTTTACCAAAATAAATGAAATGTCTTCAAATGTACTGCCTGTGAGAACGACAAAAAACGCTCTAATCGTTAGACACCCGCCTTGTGATTTTCCGTGAATCACTCGCCCATGGACATTCTAAAAAGGTGTCCCCCATAATAAAAGATCATACGTAATATCTTAGACACTACTGGCCCATTTCAGAGATATTCAGTATTAATAAAATTGCAGAGGTTTCTCAGATGGAGGCATAACAAGAAGCATGTGAAATAATCATAAAGAGTTTTATATCCAAGTAAGTAAGTTTACAACATTCAAGGAACAGAGTGATGACTGGAGGTGCCGCTGTTGGTTTACAGGGAGAAGAGTAGGGGGGACAGGACACAGCCATGAGGGGAGCCGCTGCTGAAGCTCAGGGGGTCAGGCAAGTGCTTCCCCAGCCTCACCTGCTGCCTCCTGTTGGACAGGAAGGCTGTAATCCACCTGGAAGTGTGACTTGGGCACTCCTATATGGGAAAGCTTAACCTGGAGAAAACCGGGAATTATGGTGTTGAATGCAGAACTAATGTCCAAAACAAGATTATGACAGAGGAGTCTAAATGCTGGAGGATGAAGTGGAGAGCGGTTCATGGTTTCTTAAGATGTAGCTTAGGAGGAGCGAGATGCAGAGCATGTAATCCAGTTCAGATGGTGTTTAATAATAATCCATACGCAAAACAAACACGTAACACCGAACAGATAACACAAAAACTGTAAAGTCAAGTAAAACAAAAAACTGTAAAGTAAAACAAAAAGTGTGCTTAAACAAAGCAATTAAAGGTTTACAAAAAACACAGTGCACGACTATACAAAGACACAACACTCACCTACAACGACACGTAACATTATGTTGATAACAAGCTCCTGTGAACCTAACCAGGGACCTTAAATAGCCCACTGATTAACTGAACTATGCCCGTTGCTTAGATAAACCCAAAATAGCTGTGCTTCTACTCAACATTGTACACAGGAGTGCTTTCCCCTAAACACCCTGTGACAACACAGCTCACCCATACGAGACAAGAGCCATGTTTATTGTGTCATCCACAGACCTGTTGGCTCTGTAGGCAAACTGCAGTGGGTCTTGTTCTGGGTCAGTGATGGAACAGCACACAGGCACTCAAATTACATTATAACTACAGAGGTCAGGGTGACTAGTCTGTAATCTAAAATTTCTGCAATTCTCTGGTGAAAATGCAATCTGTGGTCTTAAAGCTCTTTGCAAGTCATGGAATTCATTACGTAGGTCCTTATCAGGTCCAAAAAATGTTTTTTAATTAAATAATAATTTAATTGACTTTTTTGGAAACACCCTTACAATGTTTGTTTACAGATTCGCTATCAAATAGGCAGTAAAGAACAACTGGCACAGAGACATTTGATGAGCCAAAAAGGTAGACATTAATGCAAACTGACTTTGAACTACTAGACTAGCTCAACATGACCATGCAAATAAGAGGGCCAGATAATTAAGAGAACACATTTTTTTTACTCCTGCAGAAGCCATTTGACACAATACAGCTGGCTACCTTGTTTAATACCACAATGGAAATGTGTCTGTTTTTTCCTGAAAAGTAAGTTCATTCAGGTGTATTGACAATACTTTGACTGCTCAAAAAATTGGGACATTGTCAAAAACTGTGTAACTAGTCCACAACATAGTTACTAAATTCTACATCCTAATTGTTAAAGTTGATAATATTTCACACAGGAACCAGTTTGAGGTTTTCTATGAGTAATGCAGTAGTTGAAATATATTATCGAAAAATGACATTGTTGTATTGAAGCAGCATAGTCCAATTAATTTTGTTCATTGTTCAAAATTCTTAAATGATGGCCTACATACAAGATATATGGAAAGTGGTCATCATGAACCTTCTGACTGTTCTGTGGCTGCCCTAACCCGAACCCTGCGTAGATGAGCCTGGGTCACACCAAACCGTGTTACTGGTTTGTGGTTTGTCCCTTCTCTGACCACTGCTGACCGGGAGCACCCCACAAGGCCTTGTTATTTCAGAGATGCTCTGACCCAGTCATCTGGCCCTTGTCAAATTCCCTAAGGACTTTACTCCTGCCCATTTATCCTGCATCGAACACATTGACTAAAATAACTCATTACATCAACCCTTTGCTTTCCATTTAATTTTCCCCAACCTTGACATGCACCCTTTGTAAGGAGATGATCAACGATATACACTTCACCTCTGTGTGGTCATAATGTTTGGGCTTAACAGTGTCGAAAACAACTTGTATTGAGATGAAGAAATTCTTTATTTTGATCTTTATATGAACACTCAGGTATTACCAGGCACTGCCAGTTTGATTAGACATTTTTTCTCAATAGTACAAACAGATCCCAAAATATCAGTGCAACCAAAGTGACAGAGCCTTTAAACGTCTCAAAAACAATAGGACTTCTTGGTAAGTGAGGAAACACTGTGGTAACTGGAAACACTTCCTTGTGGTCCCAGATATAGACTCACACCGAGTTCTTATGATTCATCCCGTACCGAATTTTGGCAGTTGGTGCTCTGTTAAATCAGCTGCAGGTGCCAGTGTGCTGAGGATCGGATGAGAAGACATCATCTAAAAGTTTGATCAATTTCAATCATTTAGCGGACACTAATATCTGTGGGTGAAATAAAAACAAATCTTATCTGGATACAGCATGACTGCCATTCAGCTCAACTGCAGAACAAAAACTGGTGATGCTTCAATATATTTATTTGATTTTATTTACCTTTGTTTAAAGGGGCGCTATGTAGAATACTGTCTCTAATAAATAACATGACGACGAGGGATGGGGAATTTCTCAGGCACTATGATCAATTTTGTGGAAAACTTTTACTGTAAACATTAACTGAAAACATTAACTCTATATTTTTGTTTGTGTTTATGTTAATAATGGGGTAAATATTGCCCCTAACTGACTAACAACACTTTCATTTTTGAAATTCTGTCCAATACATGATCAAATGGCACATAGCCTTAGTATGATAGTTCTGTAAAAACAATATTGCATGCTAAAGACAAAAATAAAACTATTAAACAATCATAATCACAACCAGACACCTTTTTGTTAATTAAAGTGTAAAACCATTAGCAGAGCATATTCCATTTGAATAGACAGAAAAAATGAAATGCATGAATGCATTGAGTTCTGCGTTCTCAGGCTCTAACCAATTGTTTTGTCTTCGATAATTGATATGTGATAAGATGGACGTTTCTGCCAGAGCGCCCTGTAACAAAACAAAGTAATTGCTCTTCTCGTCTTACATACAGAGGGGCATTTCCCACATTTCGATACAAAATGCAATATTGACTCCTTAAACTGTCCATGAAAATAATTTGATGTGCCAGTGCTGCAGCTTGCATAAAGATTATATCCACATTTCAAAAATTGACACATTGGCTTCTAAAAAAAGTGTGATAAAGTCGATACAAATGTGAGTGTTGGAGTTTGGAAAACAGAAATGAATCGGTCCCTTTTTATCCAATATTTTTGTGTCCTGGAGAAACAACATTTTGAAGCATATGTTCAAGCAATACTGCACGCATTTCCCACATCCACGTGAGCACACACGCAAGCACAAATCCGTCCCTCATGACTGTACCTGTTTGATGCCAGCGGGATTTTTAAGCATTATTCAGGGATGCCCTCAGCATGTATCTACATAGTTGTCTCTGTATTCTCTTGATGGCATTGTTTCATCTCTCCATGTCGGCCTCACTGCTGTGAGAAGAAGTGGAGATGTGAGCGGAAAATCACTTGAAACTGTGGCTGGTTGGGTGAGCTGTAGGCAGACAGTTTGTTATTGCTTTCTTTTAGATTAGAAACTGATGTGGCAGACTGTGATGCTCTAAAAACTACTCACAGGTCATGTTCTGGCAGCAGACTGATGGCTCTCAATCTCAAGTATGTTAAGAACCGAGTACATAATAGATCGTCTACAGTCGAAGATGCTTCATTCTGTTGTCAGATGAGAGAAGACAGATAAAGATGACAGAGGACAACTGGAATAAGAAAAGAAAGACATTTTAGATTTTACAAACTGGCAGTGGCCTGACCGCAGTCTTAATGAGACAGTGCTGTTTTTTCTCTCTTCTCTCTTTTTCTCTTGTCATGACATTTCCTGTAAGTACAGTCTTCCTATGGCATTCTTTTTCAGTACAGTATCCTTATGGCATTCTCTGTGTGTAAAACACTTGTCATGATCTTGGTCTGGTTTTCAGGAAGTTATTTATCCAGGGTCTCAAGATGCAGTTTTGTAAGATTGGTGACAAGCTTGGGATGCTTGCGTTCCCATTGTAGTGCACTTTTGACAGTAGAGAGGGGACATCATGGGAACTTTGACCGGTCTGCGGCTACGCTGCCCCGTATGCAGCAGGGCTGCTCTCAACGATGTTCTGTGAGTTGTGATACAGTCCTCCTGTAACCACCACAAACATGTCCTGTGACTTGTGCTACAGTCGACCCTCATAACAAGTCACTACATTTTTCCTGCATCCAACACGTTAACTACAAGAACGGATTGTTCGCTTACCATTTAATCTGTGATGATAATTTTTGTCTCATCACTGTATTTGTGTGTGAGTGTGTGGGTGTTAGAATGCATGAGTGCTGTACAGTGTGACCAGTGAAGGCCCTAGGGGTACAGACCACTGGGAGGAGACATTTAAACATCTTCCCATTCAAATAACAGAAAAAATAACATATGTACCTATCGATGATGATAATACAGGTGTGTGATAGGCTGCTCTGTTGTAAAGCAATTGCATAAAGTGTGTGCCAATCCATGGCATTTAACAATCCAAAACGAAGCTAAAGCAACAGCCCAATGCGACGAACATGAGGTGCTTTTGAATGTAGCTCTGATTCACTCTCTGTTAAGGCACACCCTGATGAGGCACTCCCTGATGAGGCACACCCTGATGAGGCACACCCTGATGAGGCACACCCTGATGAGGCACTCCCTGATGAGGCACACCCTGATGAGGCACTCCCTGATGAGGCACACCCTGATGAGGCACTCCCTGATGAGGCACACCCTAATGAGGCACACCCTGATGAGGCACTCCCTGATGAGGCACACCCTGATGAGGCACTCCCTGATGAGGCACACCCTGATGAGGCACTCCCTGATGAGGCACACCCTGATGAGGCACACCTTGATGAGGCACACCCTGATGAGGCACTCTCTGATAAGGCACACTCTGACGAGGCACACCCTGATGAGGCACTCCCTGATTAGGCACTCCCTGATGAGGCACACCCTGATGAGGCACACCCTGATGAGGCACTCCCTGATTAGGCACACCCTGATGAGGCACACCCTGATGAGGCACACCCTGATGAGGCACACCCTGATGAGGCACACCCTGATGAGGCACACCCTGATGAGGCACACCCTGATGAGGCACTCCCTGATGAGGCACACCCTGATGAGGCACACCCTGATGAGGCACTCCCTGATTAGGCCTGCCCTGATGAGGCACACCCTGATGAGGCACTCTCTGAAAAGGCCCGCTGTGACGAGGCACTCCCGAATGAGGAACACCTGAAGTCACCCCATGTTCATCAGGGAAGGTGGTACAAAATGTGCTAAACTCTATCCAGTTTTGATCACACACCACTACTTGTTACTGTTATAAGTCTGCGACACTATGCTGGAGTGAAAATGTGATCAGTCGAGGTCATTGTAAAAAGGTCTCAGGGATCTGAAAAACGTAGAAGTCTGCATTACGGCAGAAAGCAAAAAACATTTCATCAAACGAACTTCAGATGCCATCCACCACATGGTTTTGTTACACTGATGCAAATCTTGGCACCGCTTTGACTTTTTGCTTCAGTCAGAATGGGTTGAAGTTTTGAAGCAAGCCTCAGATTGTCACTATACTGGCCTCAGAGTGTCACTATACTGGCCTCAGAGTGTCACTATACTGGCCTCAGAGTGTCACTATACTGGCCTCAGAGTGTCACTATACTGGCCTCAGAGTGTCACTATACTGGCCTCAGAGTGTCACTATACTGGCCTCAGAGTGTCACTATACTGGCCTCAGAGTGTCACTATACTGGCCTCAGAGTGTCACTATACTGGCCTCAGAGTGTCACTATACAAGCCTCGGAGTGTCAGGTTTGCTTCTCATCACTGCATGAACTCTTTCAGTCTCTTTTTATGGTGTGAGTCAAACATTGAACATTTTGTGACATTGGTCCTGTTATGTCTGGTGGGAGACACTGTTTTCACATTATTAACTCAATGTGGCTTTGTATTCTATGACTACAACCTCCAAAACAGCACTCTGTGCTCTGAGACTTGATCCCAGCTGCAGTAAACGTAACTGTCAAGGAGCATCAGTGTGTTGAGGAAGCCTAATGCAGAGCTTGAATGCGTTCGTGGTATTTATTTAAAATGAGAAAACAAACACGAAACTAATGGAAAAATCTACTCTAACATAAAAGTGTGACTTAGACATTCAAAATAGATTGTACTTGAAACAATCACTCACCAGACATGAAACACGTAACGTTAAATAATGAAAAGCAACCTGACATGGGGATCAAGCCAACTTAAATACCCAACTAATAACAACCAACCAACTGGTGTGCGAAGTGACAACCAAACAGTGTGGAAAATAGGCTGGCCAACTAAAATAACCCACCGAGTGAGGACCTATTGTCCTCAAACCGTTACAATAACGATCAATGTTCTGAAGTTTTACTGGGTATGAGCATGATGACAAGGTAGGAAGAGTTTTAGAACTGGTCTGCACACAATTTCACAGTCAGTAGCAAACCCTACATTAACACATATTTTATTTTAACGTGACCTGATTGTTAAAAATGAAACTGGACCATGTCCCACTGACGCACAAGGGCAAAAAAAGCACAAATGACAGAAAATTGTAATACTTGTGGCCTGAAGAATGTGTTTCAACACACAGTGCAGCGCACCCTGCTGTGTATGGGCCTGTGAAGCCATAGAGTGCTGAACCAACAACAACACCAAACTTACAGAACTTAGAGGATCTGCTGCTAATGTCTTGAAGCCAGACACCACAGGACACATTCAGGGATCTGCTGCTAATGTCTTGAAGCCAGACACCACAGGACACCTTCAGGGATCTGCTGCTAATGCCTTGAAGCCAGACACCACAGGACACCTTCAGGGATCTGCTGCTAATGCCTTGAAGCCAGACACCACAGGACACCTTCAGGGATCTGCTGCTAATGTCTTGAAGCCAGACACCACAGGACACCTTCAGGGATCTGCTGCTAATGCCTTGAAGCCAGACACCACAGGACACCTTCAGGGATCTGCTGCTAATGCCTTGAAGCCAGACACCACAGGACACCTTCAGGGATCTGCTGCTAATGCCTTGAAGCCAGACACCACAGGACACCTTCAGGGATCTGCTGCTAATGCCTTGAAGCCAGACACCACAGGACACCTTCAGGGATCTGCTGCTAATGCCTTGAAGCCAGACACCACAGGACACCTTCAGGAGACTTGTAGAGTCCAAACCTTGTTGAGTCGATGCCGTGTTGGTGGCCGGAGGAAGACCAACAGCATGTTAGGCAAGTGGTCATTATGTTCTGGCCCATCAGTGTATATATAGCCGTTAGTTGAGACAGGCAGATGGACACCATGATCCAATTACCTCTTTTCCCACTCTTAGGGATCTGACTATTTAATCTCATAGACTTCCCTAGAAAACTACAGCAGCAGCTCAGTGTCTCTGTGTTCTTCAACTGTGACCAATAAACCCACCTAAAGATCAGGTAGGCTGGTGGACTAGGCTAGCGTAGAGGATTTAGATACGTTGAGGATTTGTGTCTGCGTTGTCACTGCCAGCTTTCAGTGAAGTAGTAGGACTATAGAAATGGATGCTATAAAAGTCTGAGTGTGTGTGTTTCTGTTTTAACCTCCACCTGTCTTCTCCCTGTCTTGTAAATGTACGCTTTGACAGCTTAGTAGAAAGGGAGCTTGTCCCAGTAGCTGAATAAAAAGATAAGAATAGTTCACTCTCCACAGCGAAGCCGACTTTCTGCTCTCCGGTATGACATCATCTGTGTCTTATCCTAATTATGTCATTGTAGTTCAGACGGATGTGTTAGTCTCTGTGGTGGCTGTGGGGAGATGCTGTGCTTTGGTTCACGCTGAACTTGTACTGTTGATCGACCAATGATGATCTGCCAAACGTCATCGAAAGGGCGTTGTAGTTGGTGTGGAGGAATGGTCAGAAATCTGTTGCCATTGTTTTAGTCTATGTTGGTTTCCTTTCCACTAATACTACGGTACTTGGTGTGAAAAGCTGCCAACAGTGACCTGTGTGTTAGATTGATGGATATAGATTGTATACAGATGTCATTAGGGACACTTGTGTTAGATTGATGGATATAGATTGTATACAGATGTCATTAGGGACACTTGTAGTACACAACGGGCGCAGAAGTAAACACAGGAATCTATGTTATGTACCGGATATTTCTTGAGTGAACTGGAATATTTGCAATGAGCTTGGTTCACCTTAGAGGTCTGCTACCCGACCCGAGCCCGACGGGTCCCGAAAAATGTTCGGGGTTCGGGTCGGGTTCGGGTTAATGTTTAATGAACAGCCTCGGTTTCGGGTCGGGTTCGGGTTTGTAAGTAAGAAAAACTAAAAAGGCTATATATAGTTTGCGTTCCGTCACCTTGTGCTTTGCCTGCTTGCTGTATGTTGTTGTGGTGACCGGCACGCGAGACGAGACCGAGAAAGTACATGAGTGCGCAGATGTGCAATGTGCACTGCATGCCATAGGCTACACACAGACACAGGCGCTCCCACTCTCTCTATGTTTTTTGATGTCAGAAACAGAGTGGACCTCATGGTCAGGTCGGGTTCTGGTCAGGTTCGGGCTTAACATGTAAATGTAACTGTCGGGTCGGGTTAAATGATCTCGGGTACGGGCCGGGTTCGGGCTTCAGTTTTAAACCTGTGCAGACCTCTAGTTCACCTACTTGAGAGCACTGACTTTTTTTCAGGGTTGCCACTAGTCAGAGTCAGAAGGCATTAGATCATTACATATACATTTATTTTAATGAACTGAAGTTTGAACTGAAGATTTTGAATAGTTTTTTTTTTTAACTTAATTTGGCTTCTTACTCTTCTGGAAAAGTGGTTTCAGTTCAGGGACACTGATCAATCCTAGTCAGGGACTAAGGAGTTCTTGGTTGAGCTTGAATTTAAGTCCTAGATTAGCCTTAATCTGTGTCTGTGATTTTGGCTACAAGTGACTGTACTCCTTAAGCATCTTAAAAATAACAAAATGACTAAAGGTTTTGTTTATTTTTAGCCAGGTATCAATCTAAAGCTAACTCAAGCTATCCTATAACTATAACAGCATCATAACACTTTAGATCAATGACTGAATAGCCTATTTTGTAATGGACATTTACATTTTGACAGTCAGACAAAAAGTTTATTGACAGTCATGAAAATGTAGCATGCTAGCTAACACTGTAGCTGAGCCATGCAGTCAAACTTAATTTGAAACTAAAAGGGACTCAGCTTTAGCCTGCTGCTAACTAATGCAGCTGAAACAATGTTGAATATGTTCCACCAAAACTTACTAACTAGCAGCTGAACAACATGACCTTTCCCAATTAACTGCTGCAACCTCCTGCCAGATGCTGCGATTTCAACTGAAGATCAAAAGCACCTGTTTGCAGAGAAAACATGCTGACTGACTGATCATTTTGAGGCAATAAGGTTACAATTAGATGACTATTTAAAGACAACCCTTTTGTGTCAGTTATAAATTTCTAATTGTACTACACTTTGCTTACTGTAAGCTTATACTTTTGAACTAATGTGTTGGTTAGACGTGCGAACCGTGGCTGCTTTGAACTTTATATTATCGGTCTTCTGGCTGTAGTTTTTAAAGACATTTGCAACATTTGTAATATTTGTACATGAGATTGGGAAATGCGTACCGGAATGGATGTGTTGGTATGATTGCTGTGTGAATGCCATTTCTGCCTAACATTGTTTGCAAAGCCGATCACTGTCATTTCAGCATCACACATTCTTTCTCACTGTCGTCCTCTGATGTGTTGTTATTGTGGCTTTCGGTGATTATGTCTAGAAGGCGTTCTCTGAGGCTTTGCAAGCACTGGGGTTGTTGTGCCTGTTAAAGTAGGTGATGTGTTTTCAGTTTGATACATCAGAATTAGCAAGACCTTTTTTTGCCAAGTAAGTTTCCTACAAACAAGGAAGTTGTTGAAGCCCGTCAGGGCTTTTTGTATGTTTTGTTTCTTCTAACAGGTCCTTATACCTAAGTCCTAAAGCTACCAATGTGGGTGTCCTCCAGAGCCTTATTTGTAAGGATGTGTACACTGTGTTGTTGAAAACATCATCCATGGTCTGTCCACCCTAGAATCTAAATGTGTTTTATTCACACTGTGTGTATGTGTGTGTAATAGTGCCCACCCAAGTGCTTGTTTGAATGTGTGAGTGTGTATGTGTGTGTGTGTGTGTGTGTGTTTGTGTGTGTGTGTGTGTTCCAGTCAGACCCGTAGCCCCCTCTGTTTAAGTACTTGTCTCACTGTTAACCTTATCTAAAGGGCAATTACTACTTAAAACACACTGTGGACATTTAGATTTAATACCTGATTAAAAGTCCTTATCATTGGGTGATGAGTAGAATGTGTGAGACAGAGTGAGGAAGAAGAGAGAGAAGGTGTAAGGGAGATTGGAGACTTAAGCGAGACTATGAGATACCGAGGTCGGCAGGGAGAAAAGTGGGATGAGGTTGAGTGTTGGTTATGTAGGTTAGTGGTAGGTACAGTAGGTGGTGAGGTTGAGTGTTGGTTATGTAGGTTAGTGGTAGGTACAGTAGGTGGTGAGGTTGAGTGTTGGTTATGTAGGTAAGTGGTAGGTACAGTAGGTGGTTAGGTTGAGTGTTGGTTATGTAGGTAAGTGGTAGGTACAGTAGGTGGTGAAGTTGAGTGTTGGTTAAGTAGGTTAGTGGTAGGTACAGTAGGTGGTGAGGTTGAGTGTTGGTTAAGTAGGTTAGTGGTAGGTACAGTAGGTGCTGAGGTTGAGTGTTGGGTTAAGTATTAAGTGGTAGGTACAGTAGGTGGTTAGGTTGAGTGTTGGTTATGTAGGTAAGTGGTAGTACAGTAGGTGGTGAGGTTGAGTGTTGGTTATGTATTTCAATGAATGGAGTCTGTTGCTTATATGGTGAATGGTTGCTGTTTTCAAGGACCAATACGCTGACACGACTGACTTGTTAACCTGTTATTGTGATACTCTCACTAGCATTACGTACGCAGAAACATTGTTTTGTAATATCTTTTTACGGTCAATAATGGTGTGTTCCACTGTGTGTATTGATGCATCAGGCTATTGTGAGCGAAGGACATAAAAAAGTGTTTTTTTCTTCAAAAAAACAGGTGGCTTGTTCAAACAAATGTTTTTATACCAGTGAAGTATAATGATTTCTGTCAACTATTGTACTGGGCAGTGGTCACCTCCACACCTCCACAACCTGTGGTCACCTCCACAACCAGTGGTCACCTCCATAATCAGTGGTCACTTTAACAACCTGTGGTCACCTCCACACCTCCACAACCTGTGGTTACCTCCACAACCTGTGGTCACCTCCACAACCAGTGGTCACCTCCACAGCCTGTGGTCACCTCCACAGCCTGTGGTCACCTCCACAACCAGTGGTCACCTCCTCAACCAGTGGTCACCTCCACAGCCTGTGGTCACCTCCACAGCCTGTGGTCACCTCCACAGCCTGTGGTCACCTCCACAACCAGTGGTCACCTCCTCAACCAGTGGTCAACTCCACAACCAGTGGTCACCTCCACAGCCAGTGGTCACCTCCTCAACCAGTGGTCACCTCCACAACCAGTGGTCACCTCCACAGCCAGTGGAAACCTCCACAACCTGTGGTCACCTCCACAACCAGTGGTCACCTCCAAAGCCAGTGGTCACCTCCACAACCTGTGGTCACCTCCACAACCTGTTCCTTCCTTTCTGTATGTCTGGATTCATGATGCAGTGCTTCTGTTTTATCTTTTGAGAAATCAATATTTTGTTTTGGACCTCTAAAATAACTTTCTTTGTGTTATGGACGCAGCCCAGAGCTCACTGAGTAGCCAACTTCCATCGTGTCATCTCCTTCCCCTCTTCCACTAACCAGTACTGCTTGTACATACATAATTTTTTCAAGCACGGTCTGAAACAATAATTATTAAATTGCACAAACATTGTGCTGGTTTGGGGAGGAATTATAAAAACATTCATGCTGTTAGGAACCAAGCTAAGCTATGGCAATATATATATATAATTGCACCAGTTATGAATGTATTAGACTAGGTTATTACTCTACTGCAATACGTATTACAATATTGCTGTATTTATTATTGTGGCATTTGCTAGGCACAACTGTCACATTGTAATTTTGAGTAGTACTAAATAAACATTTGGAGCATACAAACTAGCTTTGCTGTCACGCCTCGTCGGGTGTAGTGTGGATGAAGCCATGTGCAGGAGCCGTATATCCGTTTGGGTCAGGTTTATTTAAAGGACAGCAAACTCAAAACAAACCGTAAACGGCGACAAAAACACGTACTGGTCGAATGAAAGGAAAATGCGCATATAGCGACTTAAAACAAGCACCTTCAAACAACAATTCTAACGTGTTACAAAAACACTCACCTCTACAAACAATGTGACATAGAACAATGCGAAGCAATGAGTGCACTGCTCGCGACCCTCTTATATCCCATTGATTACAAGCAGAAACAGCTGAGTGACAAAACATAAACAAGGAAGTGAATCACCGAAAGGTCTGTGTAGCCACGCCCCCACACCATTCGTGACAGTATCCCCCACTAAAAGGCTAGCTCCCCAGATAGCCGAACGGAAACACAAAACCAAAACAAGGGAGCAACAGGGAGAGAACCCGCAGTCAAACCCAAAAGGGTCAGTCCAGGACCGCAGGTCCAGCCCTGAAAAGGCCTCGGTGGCTGAGAGGCCGCCATCTAGTGCGGCAGAGAGACCGCCATCTAGTGCGGCAGAGAGACCGCCATCTAGTGCGGCTGAGAGTCCGCCATCTTGTGCGGCTCAGAGTCCGCCATCTTGTGCGGCTCAGAGTCCGCCATCTTGTGCAGCTCAGAGTCCGCCGTCGTGGGCGGCGTGGTGGCGGAGGCCATCGTGGGCGCCGTCGTGGCGGCGGCCATCGGGGCGCAGTCGTGGCGGCGGCCATCGTGAGCATAGTCGTGGCGGCGGCCATCGTGAGCGTAGTCGTGGCGGCGGCCATCGTGAGCGTAGTCGTGGCGGCGGCCATCGTGAGCGTAGTCGTGGCGGCGGCCATCGTGAGCGTAGTCGTGGCGGCGGCCATCGTGAGCGTAGTCGTGGCGGCGGCCATCGTGAGCGTAGTCGTGGCGGCGGCCATCGTGAGCGTAGTCGTGGCGGCGGCCATCGTGAGCGTAGATGGGGCGGCGGCCATCGTGAGCGTAGTCGTGGCGGCGGCCATCGTGAGCGTAGTCGTGGCGGCGGCCATCGTGAGCGTAGTCGTGGCGGCGGCCATCGTGAGCGTAGTCGTGGCGGCGGCCATCGTGAGCGTAGCCGTGGCGGCGGCCATCGTGAGCGCAGTCGTGGCGGCGGCCATCGTGAGCGTAGTCGTGGCGGCGGCCATCGTGAGCGTAGTCGTGGCGGCGGCCATCGTGAGCGTAGTCGTGGCGGCGGCCATCGTGAGCGTAGTCGTGGCGGCGGCCATCGTGAGCGTAGTCGTGGCGGCGGCCATCGTGAGCGTAGTCGTGGCGGCGGCCATCGTGAGCGTAGTCGTGGCGGCGGCCATCGTGAGCGTAGTCGTGGCGGCGGCCATCGTGAGCGTAGTCGTGGCGGCGGCCATCGTGAGCGTAGCCGTGGCGGCGGCCATCGTGAGCGCAGTCGTGGCGGCGGCCATCGTGAGCGCAGTCGTGGCGGCGGCCATCGTGAGCGTAGTCGTGGCGGCGGCCATCGTGAGCGTAGTCGTGGCGGCGGCCATCGTGAGCGTAGTCGTGGCGCGGCCTTCGTGGTCGGCGATGCGGCAGCCATTGTGGGCGGCGATGCGGCAGCCATTGTGGGCGGCGATGCGGCAGCCATTGTGGGCGGCGATGCGGCAGCCATTGTGGGCGGCGATGCGGCAGCCATTGTGGGCGGCGATGCGGCAGCCAGTGTGGGCGGCGATGCGGCAGCCATTGTGGGCGGCGATGCGGCAGCCATTGTGGGCGGCGATGCGGCAGCCATTGTGGGCGGCGATGCGGCAGCCATTGTGGGCGGCGATGCAACAGCCATCTTGAGCGCTGGCGGCACGGCAGGAGCCATCGTGGACGCTGGCGTGACGGCGGCAGCCATCTTGGGCGCTGGCGGGACGACGGTAGCCATCTTGGACGCTGGCGTGACGGCGGGAGCCATCGTGGGCGCTGGCGTGACGGCAACAGCCATCTTGAGCGCCGGCGGGACGACGGCAGCCATCTTGAGCGCTGGCGTGGCGGCAACAGCCATCTTGAGCGCTGGCGGCACGGCGGGAGCCATCGTGACGCTGGCGTGACGGCGGCAGCCATCTTGGGCGCTGGCGGGACGACGGTAGCCATCTTGGACGCTGGCGTGACGGCGGGAGCCATCGTGGGCGCTGGCGTGACGGCAACAGCCATCTTGAGCGCCGGCGGGACGACGGCAGCCATCTTGAGCGCCGGCGTGCCGGCAACAGCCATCTTGAGCGCTGGCGGGACGGCGGGAGCCATCGTGGACGCTGGCGTGACGGCGGCAGCCATCTTGGGCGCTGGCGGGACGACGGTAGCCATCTTGGGCGCTGGCGGGACGGCGGGAGCCATCGTGGACGCTGGCGTGACGGCGGGAGCCATCGTGGGCGCTGGCGTGACGGCGGGAGCCATCGTGGGCGCTGGCGTGACGGCAACAGCCATCTTGAGCGCCGGCGGGACGACGGCAGCCATCTTGAGCGCTGGCGTGACGGCAGCAGCCATCTTGGGCGCTGGCGGGACGGCAACAGCCATCTTGAGCGCTGGCGGGACGACGGTAGCCATCTTGGGCGCTGGCGGGACGGCAGGAACCATCGTGAACGCTGGCGTGACGGCGACCATCTCAGGCGCAAGCGTGGTGGCGACCATCTCAGGCGCTGGCTCCTGTAAATCCAGCCATGTCCTCCACCACGTCCTAATAACAGCCGAGGGCTGATCATCCAACCCCTCCGGGGGTTTTTCTGTCCCTGACGTCGGTGGCCGAAAAGGGTCTTCCCACTGCGGGGTTTGTGGCTGTAGCTCCAGCCATGTCCTCCACCACGTCCTAATAACAGCTGAGGGCTGTTCATCCAACCCCTCCGGGGTTTTTCTGTCCCTGTCGTCGGCGGCAGAAAAGGGTCTTCCCACGGCGGGGGTAGTGGCTGTAGCTCCAGGGGTTTCCCTCCCCCTGTCTGCAGCCCCGGAGCAGTGGGGGCCGTTCCTGCAGCACCAGGACCGTGGGTGCTCTCTCCGCGGTCCTCCCGGAACACCTCCTTAGCTCCCCCCCAAAAACCTTCTTGGGACGCCTTCGGGGTGCCCTCTTGCCTTCCTCCGGGAGGGACCGCGGACCCGATGTAATCGGCCCTGATAGCTGCATCGGTGGCTCATACCCGAAGTAAGCACGGAGGCGCCTATACTCCTCTTCGGGCGTCTCCGGCTTACCCCAGTCCCACTGCTCCGTGGTGCGACGGTGAGCTTCATCCTTCGGGGCGCTATAGCTTGCCCCCCCGAGGAATCCACTCACCGTCTGCTGGCTCCGCTGGCTTCTTTGTGGGCTTCGCATTCTGCCACGCCTCGTCGGGTGTAGTGTGGATGAAGCCATGTGCAGGAGCCGTATATCCGTTTGGGTCAGGTTTATTTAAAGGACAGCAAACTCAAAACAAACCGTAAACGGCGACAAAAACACGTACTGGTCGAATGAAAGGAAAATGCGCATATAGCGACTTAAAACAAGCACCTTCAAACAACAATTCTAACGTGTTACAAAAACACTCACCTCTACAAACAATGTGACATAGAACAATGCGAAGCAATGAGTGCACTGCTCGCGACCCTCTTATATCCCATTGATTACAAGCAGAAACAGCTGAGTGACAAAACATAAACAAGGAAGTGAATCACCGAAAGGTCTGTGTAGCCACGCCCCCACACCATTCGTGACATTTGCCAGTTTCCTGAGCTTGTTCATTAGATGCCTGTGATAATAATGTCACACTTTTCCTATGAATTAGATTTGGAAACTACTGCTGCACTGCACTAGTAATCGGGATAAATAATATTAGATTTACATTATTACTACACACTGCAAAAGTTGATACTGTAAGTCTCTCTCCCCAGGGTTTATACGCCATATACCTGCGTATACGCACCACTACACCACTGGCAATACCTACTTTAGCACTGTACAGAGATAAGTGTATTAAATCAGTATTAATGTAATACAAATGGCAAAGGCATTACTGCAAGTCACCACACTAGTTATTATTTAATCATGTCTTGTTACTGACCAAGGTATTAGATTTGACCTCAACAATACTTACAATACTTATACAATTGTTATACTACATATCATTGAAGTATTGCAGGTGTGATGTAGAGTGCTGCTCTACTTATTGCATTCTTACTGTACTAGTTGTGTCATCATGAAACTATATTTGTTCCAGGGTGTTGATGTCGTGACAAGTTTAATGAGCTGTTCACCTAACAGAAACATCTGTTGAGTCTGCCGGGAGCTACATGAGGAGCCGAGGGAAATGGTCTGTGGTTATGTTGTTTTGTGATGACGCTAACCATGTCTTACGAGAGGCCGAGGAAACTCTTAGACCAAATTATGTAAACGGCTGATGGCTATCATTTGGTTAACGCTGATTAAGGGTGAAATCTCAATATCAAACACATGTGGTAAGGGTCTAGAATCTAGATGAACACCCACTCGTGCACACCGAAGAGAAAGAAACACAAGTACATGGTTGGAAATATCAATATAAAGCTTAAGTGTGCTAATTGTTCTGGCAGTTGCCTCAATTGAAAGGATTAGCATTAGAAATGTAGCAAACCACTGAAACAGCCGGCAAGTCCACAGCTAATTGAGGGCTTGTGGATCGCTTACCTTACTTTAATATAGCAACAACTGTATCACTTATCGGTCTACAATTAACTGTATCACTTACCAGTCTTCAATTCACTGTATCATTTACCAGTCTACAATTAACTGTATCACTTACCTGTCTAGATTTTACTGTATCACTGACCTGTCTACAATTCACTTTTTCACGTACCTGTCTACAGTTCACTGTATCACTTACAAGTCTACAGTTCAATGTATCACTTACCAGTCTACAATTCACTGTATCACTTGCCAGTCTACAATTCACTTTTTCACTTACCTGTCTACAGTTCACTGTATCACTTACAAGTCTACAATTCACTGTATCACTTGCCAGTCTACAATTCACAGTATCACTTACCTGTCTACAATTCACTGTATCACTTACAAGTCTACAATTCACTGTATCACTTACCTGTCTACAGTTCACTGTATCACTTACAAGTCTACAATTCACTGTATCACTTGCCAGTCTACAATTCACTGTATCACTTACCTGTCTACAATTTACTGTATCACTTACCTGTCTACAATTCACTTTATCACGTACCAGTCTATAATTCACTGTATCACTTACCTGTCTACAATTAACTGTATCACTTCTCTACGATTCATAGTGTAGAGTTTTCTTGTCATATTGTAGAGTTCTCTTGTCATATTGTAGATTTCTTTTGTCATATTGTAGAGTTCTCTTTTCATATGGTAGATTTCTCTTGTCATATTGTAGATTTCTCTTGTCATATTGTTGAGTGCTCTTGTAATATTTTACAGTGCTCTTTCTTACTCTGTTCAGTATTATCACATGTGAACAGGGCATTATCTAAATCTCAGGTTCAATATGGCCACAATGAAATGAAGCAGGGGAGCAAAGGACACATTGTGCTCATTCCTGCTCCATAGTTGACCATGTCTGTGGATAGTGATAAATGAGTGTGTTCATATCTGATTTCACCTTCCAACAACAGAGAGGGAAGGAGGAAGAAAGATTGATTGAAAGGGGGAATGACCTCTCGTCAAAAATTAACTGGATGTCACACCTGGATTAACTGGATGTCACACCTGTGTTAGCTATCTTAGCTACATAACTGCTTCTCTGTGTGTTAAGCCTTTAAAACAAGCCCATGTAGCCAAAAAGCAGACACCTGTTCAGACCAGCTGACAACATTAGAAAAACATATCTTGGCTTATTCATAATAGAGGTTTCACTCTCAATATGGAAGTTATAGTTCATAACATCAATAAATCAATTAATAAATCAATAGTTTTTTGTACTTAAACTTTTGTAACATTTGACACAGTGCAACTTTTTGAGCAGATGAATTGGTCTGCCTTGCACTGAGAACATGACAGTACATTTGGAGGATTCAGTGTAGCGGTTAAGGCAGTGCTTTAGGACTGATAGAAGATCAGAGAGCTGTGGCAGTCCCTGGAAGTGAGATGGCCTGTTCTTGCTTTATTAGATACCCACAGACATGCACACACACACACACCAGTTCCCATAGGTGTAGCATCAGAAAGTAATTAGAGAGAATAATTCAGTGGAACCTCTCCTCTCATCCCCTTAGTGATGTCATTAGCCTCAACCAATGTTAATTACCTATCCCTCACTCGTACGGAGAACCATTACAGTGTTTTTTGTGTGTTCGTGTGTGTAAACAGATAGCACAGCTGTTTCTCTGTCAAAAAGGCACCTTGAAATCATTTAAAGAGCCAAAGCTAAAGAATTCTCCGGAGCTCACCGTTAAAACAATTAAACACGTTTATTTTCCGGTTATTGATTGGCACAGTGTGTTTTTATTGTGCTCTCTCACTCCCTCTTTCTCTCTTACTCTATCTATTTCTCTCTCTCTCTCTATCTCTTTCTCTCTCACTCTATCTCTCTGTGTATTAGTGTATGTCCAGCCATTGTGTTTGTAGAGGTGAGTGTGATAAGAACCGAGAAATTAAGCAGTGCAGTGCAGAAAGTAGATGTGTCAGTGTGACTGTGTCAAAGCACCACAGTATCATGAGATTTCGTGAAATAGACACGATTTTTGTACCCAAAATTTGTGACATCCACACGTAAAAGGTAGTTTTTTCGTGTCCTGGACACAATTTTCTTGAGCTGTTGAAAGCAAGTGTCGTGATTGGTTGACTCAACTTGCATTTCAACCAGAAAGTGGGCGTAGCTTGAATTGTAAACGCGACGGACTTAACTTTCTGGAATATAACTATTTTTATTACTATAAATATTAAACGAAAGCCTGACTCTTACTCTTGCCCTAACCTTAACCTTAACCAATACCTAACATTTTGATTAACTTATTTGTTTAACGTGTTGTTGACCAAAAACGTTTGTTGTGCTTTTTTGTGTGTGTGTGACGATTTTCCGTGGAGTCCTAAATATTACGTGTCCTGTACACACAAAAAACGAATCGTGTCCAGGAGACGAAAAAACGAACTTTTACGTGTGCATGTCACAAATTTTGGGTACAAAAATCGTGTCTATTTCAGGAAAACCTGTGATATCGTGTTGGTCAAAGATCTGCCATCCACTGCAAAAAAAAAAACTCTTTATTACGCTGCAAACACTGAAGGAAGACATGTTTGATCCCCTGCTGTTTTTGTAACTTGCCCAATGACAAAGACATGATCTGTCACATTCTGATCTAGTTCACTTG
This sequence comes from Dallia pectoralis, assembly GCA_029465975.1. NCBI lineage: Eukaryota > Metazoa > Chordata > Actinopteri > Esociformes > Umbridae > Dallia > Dallia pectoralis. Next base: position 13,963,353 of record CM055740.1, on the reverse strand, counting down.
TCTTGTGATTGTCTCCACGCCCCCACCAGATGTATTCCATGTTCCCATCATCTCCTGTCTATTCATGTCAGTGTTTCCTGCTCTCCTGTGCCAGATCGTATTGTCTTTTCATGCGTATCCAGCGTTTAGTTCCTGTGCTACCTGTTCCCCGTATCTGTTCTCTGCTCTGTCTCCTCAGTACCGATCCTTGTTTTGCCCCTAACTCTGAGCCTGTCTGCCTCTTGGTACTCCTGTCTTTTAATGGGATTAAGGTCTGGAGACTGGCTAGGCCACTCCAGGACCATAATGTGCTTCTTCTTGAGCCACTCCTTTGTTGCCTTGGCCGTGTGTTTTGGGTCATTGTCATGCTGGAATACCCATCCATTATCAATTTTCAATGTCCTGGCTGAGGGAAGGAGTTTATCACCCAAGATTTGACATCCATTGTTCCTTTGATGCGGTGAAGTTGTTCTGTACCAATTGCTGCAAAACACCCCCAAAGCAACATGTTTCCGCCTCCATGTTTGCCGGTGGGGTTGGTGTTCTTGGGGTCATCGGCAGTATTTTTCCTCCTTTCGGCGAGTTGAGTTAATGTCAAATAGCTTGATTTTGGTCTCATCTGACCATAACAATTTCACCCAGTTCTCCTCTGAATCATTCAGATGTTCTTCTGGCTTTCTTGACCAGGGGGACCTTGTGGGCACTGCAGGATTTCAGTCCTTCACGGCGTAGTGTGTTACCAATTGTTTTCTTGGTGACTATGGTCCCAGCTGGTGTGTGGTGTGCGTTCTGGATGCTGCACATTGGTGGTGGTTGAGGAGATTCCCCGTTCCATGTAAAGCGACCTTGGGTTTGAGAAAGGCGCTATATATTTTGTCCCTTACTATTAATATAAATCTACCATTAAAATGATAGACTAATCATGTCTTTGTCAGTGGGAAACGTACATAATTAACAGGGGATCAAATACTTTCTTTCTTCACTGTACATTGCAACATAAAGTATTGCTTTCCCAGCAAAAATAAATTGGCACCATACAATACTTGATTTTGAGGGTCAGTGTTTCAAAATGAAGACAAATGAAGTGTACCATTTGCAGTAATTTGACAGAATTGGCTTCATCAGAACATTCCATTAGAGTGCCTGGCAGGGCAGACGTTTATTGATGCAAAACAAGCCGTTTAGCTAACATAATTAAACAGCATGTACACTACTGGGGAAATGTTTGGGGTCACGTAGAATTGTCCTTGCTTTCTATGGAAATATATATGAAACTAGATGGAAATCAGGTCATTGACACCAAATGTAGAGAACGATAGTGTATGAGTACATTTGTATTTTTATATGTCAGCCCCCTCGTCGTTTTCATATTCCCAACGACAGCACCATCTCTTTTAAACTACCATGTCATCTGTTGAAAGACTATACATGTCAGCATAAAATTTTTTTTTAAACTATACCATGTTAGCCCACCCATCTAATTAAAGATAATACCATGTTAGCACAGCAATCAATTTAAAGATAATACCATGTTAGCCAATAACAGTAATTAACACTAATAGTCAGGCAATAACAGTAATGGTCAGGCAATAACAGTAATGGTCAGGCAATAACAGTAATGGTCAGGCAATAACAGTAATGGTCAGTCAATAACAGTAATGGTCAGGCAATAACAGTAATGGTCAGTCAATAACAGTAATGGTTAGGCAATAACCGTAATAGTCAGGCAATAACAGTAATAGTCAGGCAATAACACTAATGGTCAGGCAATAACAGTAATGGTCAGTCAATAACAGTAATGGTCAGGCAATAACAGTAATAGTCAGGCAATAACAGTAATAGTCAGGCAATAACACTAATGGTCAGGCAATAACAGTAATGGTCAGGCAATAACAGTAATGGTCAGTCAATAACAGTAATGGTTAGGCAATAACCGTAATAGTCAGGCAATAACAGTAATAGTCAGGCAATAACACTAATGGTCAGGCAATAACAGTAATGGTCAGTCAATAACAGTAATGGTCAGGCAATAACAGTAATAGTCAGGCAATAACAGTAATAGTCAGGCAATAACACTAATGGTCAGGCAATAACAGTCAAGGTCAGGCAATAACAGTAATAGTCAGGCAATAACAGTAATGGTCAGGCAATAACAGTAATGGTCAGTCAATAACAGTAATAGTCAGCAATAACAGTAATGGTCAGGCAATAACAGTAATGGTCAGGCAATAACAGTAATGGTCAGTCAATAACAGTAATGGTCAGGCAATAACAGTCAAGGTCAGGCAATAACAGTAATAGTCAGGCAATAACAGTAATGGTCAGGCAATAACAGTAATGGTCAGTCAATAACAGTAATGGTCAGTCAATAACAGTAATGGTCAGGCAATAACAGTCAAGGTCAGGCAATAACAGTAATAGTCAGGCAATAACAGTAATAGTCAGGCAATAACAGTAATAGTCAGGCAATAACACTAATGGTCAGGCAATAACAGTAATGGTCAGGCAATAACAGTAATGGTCAGGCAATAACAGTAATGGTCAGTCAATAACACTAATAGTCAGGCAATAACAGTAATGGTCAGTCAATAACACTAATAGTCAGGCAATAACACTAATGGTCAGGCAATAACAGTAATGGTCAGTCAATAACACTAATGGTCAGGCAATAACAGTAATGGTCAGGCAATAACAGTAATGGTCAGTCAATAACACTAATAGTCAGGCAATAACAGTAATGGTCAGTCAATAACACTAATGGTCAGGCAATAACACTAATGGTCAGGCAATAACAGTAATGGTCAGTCAATAACACTAATAGTCAGGCAATAACAGTAATGGTCAGGCAATAACAGTAATAATCAGGCAATAACACTAATGGTCAGGCAATAACAGTAATGGTCAGGCAATAACACTAATAGTCAGGCAATAACAGTAATGGTCAGTCAATAACACTAATGGTCAGGCAATAACACTAATGGTCAGGCAATAACAGTAATGGTCAGGCAATAACACTAATGGTCAGGCAATAACACTAATGGTCAGGCAATAACAGTCAAGGTCAGGCAATAACAGTAATAGTCAGGCAATAACAGTAATAGTCAGGCAATAACAGTAATGGTCAGGCAATAACAGTAATGGTCAGTCAATAACAGTAATGGTCAGGCAATAACAGTCAAGGTCAGGCAATAACAGTAATAGTCAGGCAATAACAGTAATAGTCAGGCAATAACACTAATGGTCAGGCAATAACAGTAATAGTCAGGCAATAACAGTAATGGTCAGTCAATAACACTAATAGTCAGGCAATAACAGTAATGGTCAGTCAATAACATTAATAGTCAGGCAATAACAGTAATGGTCAGTCAATAACACTAATAGTCAGGCAATAACAGTAATGGTCAGTCAATAACACTAATGGTCAGGCAATAACACTAATGGTCAGGCAATAACAGTAATGGTCAGGCAATAACACTAATGGTCAGGCAATAACAGTAATGGTCAGTTAATAACACTAATAGTCAGGCAATAACAGTAATGGTCAGTCAATAACACTAATGGTCAGGCAATAACACTAATGGTCAGGCAATAACAGTAATGGTCAGTCAATAACACTAATAGTCAGGCAATAACAGTAATGGTCAGTCAATAACACTAATGGTCAGGCAATAACACTAATGGTCAGGCAATAACAGTAATGGTCAGTCAATAACACTAATAGTCAGGCAATAACAGTAATGGTCAGTCAATAACACTAATGGTCAGGCAATAACACTAATGGTCAGGCAATAACAGTAATGGTCAGTCAATAACACTAATAGTCAGGCAATAACAGTAATGGTCAGGCAATAACACTAATAGTCAGGCAATAACACTAATGGTCAGGCAATAACAGTAATGGTCAGGCAATAACACTAATGGTCAGGCAATAACACTAATGGTCAGGCAATAACACTAATGGTCAGGCAATAACAGTAATGGTCAGTCAATAACACTAATAGTCAGGCAATAACAGTAATGGTCAGGCAATAACACTAATAGTCAGGCAATAACACTAATGGTCAGGCAATAACAGTAATGGTCAGGCAATAACACTAATGGTCAGGCAATAACAGTAATGGTCAGTCAATAACACTAATAGTCAGGCAATAACAGTAATGGTCAGTCAATAACAGTAATAGTCAGGCAATAACAGTAATGGTCAGTCAATAACAGTAATGGTCAGGCAATAACAGTCAAGGTCAGGCAATAACAGTAATGGTCAGCAATAACAGTAATGGTCAGGCAATAACAGTAATGGTCAGGCAATAACAGTAATGGTCAGTCAATAACAGTAATGGTCAGTCAATAACAGTAATGGTCAGTCAATAACAGTAATGGTCAGGCAATAACAGTAATAGTCAGTCAATAACAGTAATAGTCAGGCAATAACACTAATGGTCAGGCAATAACAGTAATAGTCAGTCAATAACAGTAATAGTCAGGCAATAACAGTAATGGTCAGTCAATAACAGTAATGGTCAGTCAATAACAGTAATGGTCAGGCAATAACAGTAATGGTCAGCAATAACAGTAATGGTCAGGCAATAACAGTAATGGTCAGACAATAACAGTAATGGTCAGGCAATAACAGTCATGGTCAGGCAATAACACTAATGGTCAGGCAATACAGTAATGGTCAGTCAATAACACTAATAGTCAGGCAATAACAGTAATGGTCAGGCAATAACAGTAATAGTCAGGCAATAACACTAATGGTCAGGCAATAACAGTAATGGTCAGGCAATAACACTAATGGTCAGGCAATAACAGTAATGGTCAGTCAATAACACTAATAGTCAGGCAATAACAGTAATGGTCAGTCAATAACACTAATGGTCAGGCAATAACACTAATGGTCAGGCAATAACAGTAATGGTCAGGCAATAACAGTAATGGTCAGGCAATAACAGTAATAGTCAGGCAATAACAGTAATGGTCAGGCAATAACAGTAATGGTAGGTCAATAACAGTAATGGTCAGGCAATAACAGTAATGGTCAGTCAATAACACTAATAGTCAGGCAATAACAGTAATGGTCAGGCAATAACAGTAATAGTCAGGCAATAACACTAATGGTCAGGCAATAACAGTAATGGTCAGGCAATAACACTAATGGTCAGGCAATAACAGTAATGGTCAGTCAATAACACTAATAGTCAGGCAATAACAGTAATGGTCAGTCAATAACACTAATGGTCAGGCAATAACACTAATGGTCAGGCAATAACAGTAATGGTCAGGCAATAACAGTAATGGTCAGGCAATAACAGTAATAGTCAGGCAATAACAGTAATGGTCAGGCAATAACAGTAATGGTAGGTCAATAACAGTAATGGTCAGGCAATAACAGTCAAGGTCAGGCAATAACAGTAATAGTCAGGCAATAACAGTAATAGTCAGGCAATAACAGTAATGGTCAGGCAATAACAGTAATGGTCAGTCAATAACAGTAATGGTCAGGCAATAACAGTCAAGGTCAGGCAATAACAGTAATAGTCAGGCAATAACAGTAATAGTCAGGCAATAACACTAATGGTCAGGCAATAACAGTAATAGTCAGGCAATAACAGTAATGGTCAGTCAATAACACTAATAGTCAGGCAATAACAGTAATGGTCAGTCAATAACACTAATAGTCAGGCAATAACAGTAATGGTCAGTCAATAACACTAATAGTCAGGCAATAACAGTAATGGTCAGTCAATAACACTAATGGTCAGGCAATAACACTAATGGTCAGGCAATAACAGTAATGGTCAGGCAATAACACTAATGGTCAGGCAATAACAGTAATGGTCAGTCAATAACACTAATAGTCAGGCAATAACAGTAATGGTCAGTCAATAACACTAATGGTCAGGCAATAACACTAATGGTCAGGCAATAACAGTAATGGTCAGTCAATAACACTAATAGTCAGGCAATAACAGTAATGGTCAGTCAATAACACTAATGGTCAGACAATAACACTAATGGTCAGGCAATAACAGTAATGGTCAGTCAATAACACTAATAGTCAGGCAATAACAGTAATGGTCAGTCAATAACACTAATGGTCAGCAATAACAGTAATGGTCAGGCAATAACAGTAATGGTCAGGCAATAACAGTAATGGTCAGGCAATAACAGTAATGGTCAGTCAATAACAGTAATAGTCAGGCAATAACAGTAATGGTCAGGCAATAACAGTAATAGTCAGGCAATAACACTAATGGTCAGGCAATAACAGTAATGGTCAGGCAATAACACTAATGGTCAGGCAATAACAGTAATGGTCAGTCAATAACACTAATAGTCAGGCAATAACAGTAATGGTCAGTCAATAACACTAATGGTCAGGCAATAACACTAATGGTCAGGCAATAACAGTAATGGTCAGGCAATAACAGTAATGGTCAGGCAATAACAGTAATAGTCAGGCAATAACAGTAATGGTCAGGCAATAACAGTAATGGTAGGTCAATAACAGTAATGGTCAGGCAATAACAGTAATGGTCAGTCAATAACACTAATAGTCAGGCAATAACAGTAATGGTCAGGCAATAACAGTAATAGTCAGGCAATAACACTAATGGTCAGGCAATAACAGTAATGGTCAGGCAATAACACTAATGGTCAGGCAATAACAGTAATGGTCAGTCAATAACACTAATAGTCAGGCAATAACAGTAATGGTCAGTCAATAACACTAATGGTCAGGCAATAACACTAATGGTCAGGCAATAACAGTAATGGTCAGGCAATAACAGTAATGGTCAGGCAATAACAGTAATAGTCAGGCAATAACAGTAATGGTCAGGCAATAACAGTAATGGTAGGTCAATAACAGTAATGGTCAGGCAATAACAGTCAAGGTCAGGCAATAACAGTAATAGTCAGGCAATAACAGTAATAGTCAGGCAATAACAGTAATGGTCAGGCAATAACAGTAATGGTCAGTCAATAACAGTAATGGTCAGGCAATAACAGTCAAGGTCAGGCAATAACAGTAATAGTCAGGCAATAACAGTAATAGTCAGGCAATAACACTAATGGTCAGGCAATAACAGTAATAGTCAGGCAATAACAGTAATGGTCAGTCAATAACACTAATAGTCAGGCAATAACAGTAATGGTCAGTCAATAACACTAATAGTCAGGCAATAACAGTAATGGTCAGTCAATAACACTAATAGTCAGGCAATAACAGTAATGGTCAGTCAATAACACTAATGGTCAGGCAATAACACTAATGGTCAGGCAATAACAGTAATGGTCAGGCAATAACACTAATGGTCAGGCAATAACAGTAATGGTCAGTCAATAACACTAATGGTCAGACAATAACACTAATGGTCAGGCAAAACAGTAATGGTCAGTCAATAACACTAATAGTCAGGCAATAACAGTAATGGTCAGTCAATAACACTAATGGTCAGGCAATAACACTAATGGTCAGGCAATAACAGTAATGGTCAGTCAATAACACTAATAGTCAGGCAATAACAGTAATGGTCAGGCAATAACAGTAATAGTCAGGCAATAACACTAATGGTCAGGCAATAACAGTAATGGTCAGGCAATAACACTAATGGTCAGGCAATAACAGTAATGGTCAGTCAATAACACTAATAGTCAGGCAATAACAGTAATGGTCAGTCAATAACAGTAATAGTCAGGCAATAACAGTAATGGTCAGTCAATAACAGTAATGGTCAGGCAAAAACAGTCAAGGTCAGGCAATAACAGTAATGGTCAGCAATAACAGTAATGGTCAGGCAATAACAGTAATGGTCAGGCAATAACAGTAATGGTCAGTCAATAACAGTAATGGTCAGTCAATAACAGTAATAGTCAGGCAATAACAGTAATGGTCAGTCAATAACAGTAATGGTCAGTCAATAACAGTAATGGTCAGGCAATAACAGTAATGGTCAGCAATAACAGTAATGGTCAGGCAATAACAGTAATGGTCAGGCAATAACAGTAATAGTCAGGCAATAACAGTAATAGTCAGGCAATAACACTAATGGTCAGGCAATAACAGTAATAGTCAGTCAATAACAGTAATAGTCAGGCAATAACAGTAATGGTCAGTCAATAACAGTAATGGTCAGTCAATAACAGTAATGGTCAGGCAATAACAGTAATGGTCAGCAATAACAGTAATGGTCACAGTAATGGTCAGGCAATAACAGCAAATAACAGTAATGGTCAGACAATAACAGTAATGGTCAGGCAATAACAGTAATGGTCAGGCAATAACAGTAATGGTCAGACAATAACAGTAATGGTCAGGCAATAACAGTAATGGTCAGGCAATAACAGTAATGGTCAGGCAATAACAGTAATGGTCAGGCAATAACAGTAATGGTCAAATAACAGTAATGGTCAGACAATAACAGGCAATAACAGTAATGGTCAGGTCATGGTCATAACAGTAATGGTCAGACAATAACAGTAATGGTCAGGCACAGTAATGGTCAGGCAATAACAGTAATGGTCAGGCAATAACAGTAATGGTCAGGCAATAACAGTAATGGTCAGGCAATAACAGTAATGGTCAGGCAATAACAGTAATGGTCAGGCAATAACAGTAATGGTCAGGCAATAACAGTAATGGTCAGGCAATAACAGTAATGGTCAGGCAATAACAGTAATGGTCAGGCAATAACAGTAATGGTCAGGCAATAACAGTAATAGTCAGGCAATAACAGTAATGGTCAGGCAATAACAGGCAATAACAGTAATGGTCAGGTAATGGTCAAATAACAGTAATGGTCAGGCAATAACAGTCAGGCAATAACAGTAATGGTCAGGCAATAACAGTCAGGCAATAATGGTCAGTCAATAACACTAATAGTCAGGCAATAACAGTAATGGTCAGTCAATAACAGTAATGGTCAGGCAATAACACTAATGGTCAGGCAATAACAGTAATGGTCAGGCAATAACACTAATGGTCAGGCAATAACACTAATGGTCAATAACAGTAATGGTCAGGCAATAACACTAATAGTCAGGCAATAACAGTAATGGTCAGTCAATAACACTAATGGTCAATAACAGTAATGGTCAGTCAATAACAGTAATGGTCAGTCAATAACAGTAATGGTCAGGCAATAACAGTAATGGTCAGGCAATAACAGTAATGGTCAGGGTCAGGCAATAACAGTAATGGTCAGTCAATAACAGTAATGGTCAGGCAATAACAGTAATGGTCAGTCAATAACAGTAATGGTCAGGCAATAACAGTAATGGTCAGTCAATAACAGTCAGGTCAGGCAATAACAGTAATGGTCAGGCAATAACACTAATGGTCAGGCAATAACACTCAATAACACTAATGGTCAGGCAATAACACTAATGGTCAGGCAATAACAGTAATGGTCAGGCAATAACAGTAATGGTCAGGCAATAACAGTAATAGTCAGGCAATAACAGTAATGGTCAGTCAATAACACTAATGGTCAAATAACAGTAATGGTCAGGCAATAACAGTAATGGTCAGGCAATAACACTAATGTCAGTAATGGTCAGTCAGGCAATAACAGTAATGGTCAGGCAATAACAGTAATAACAGGCAATAATAGTCAGGCAATAACAGTAATGGTCAGGCAATAACAGTAATGGTCAGGCAATAACAGTAATGGTCAGGCAATAACAGTAATGGTCAGGCAATAACAGTAATAGGTCAGTAATAGTCAATAACAGTAATAGTCAGGCAATAACAGTAATAGTCAGGCAATAACACTAATAATGGTCAGGCAGGCAGTCAGGCAACAGTAACAGTAATGGTCAGGCAATAACACTAATAGTCAGGCAATAACAGTAATGGTCAGTCAATAACAATAACAGTAATAGTCAGGCAATAACAGTAATGGTCAATAACAGTAATGGTCAATAACAGTAATGGTCAGGCAATAACAGTAATGGTCAGGCAATAACAGTAATGGTCAGGCAATAACAGTAATGGTCAGGCAATAACACTAATGGTCAGGCAATAACAGTAATGGTCAGGTAATGGTCAATAACAGTAATGGTCAGGCAATAATGGTCAGGCAATAACAGTAATGGTCAGGCAATAACAATAACACTAATGGTCAGGCAATAACAGTAATGGTCAGTCAATAACACTAATAGGTCAGGCAATAACAGTAATGGTCAGGCAATAACACTAATGGTCAGGCAATAACACTAATGGTCAGGCAATAACAGTAATGGTCAGTCAATAACACTAATAGTCAGTCAATAACACTAATAGTCAGGCAATAACAGTAATGGTCAGTCAATAACACTAATGGTCAGGCAATAACACTAATGGTCAGGCAATAACAGTAATGGTCAGTCAATAACACTAATAGTCAGGCAATAACAGTAATGGTCAGGCAATAACAGTAATAGTCAGGCAATAACACTAATGGTCAGGCAATAACAGTAATGGTCAGGCAATAACACTAATGGTCAGGCAATAACAGTAATGGTCAGTCAATAACACTAATAGTCAGGCAATAACAGTAATGGTCAGTCAATAACAGTAATAGTCAGGCAATAACAGTAATGGTCAGTCAATAACAGTAATGGTCAGGCAATAACAGTCAAGGTCAGGCAATAACAGTAATGGTCAGCAATAACAGTAATGGTCAGGCAATAACAGTAATGGTCAGGCAATAACAGTAATGGTCAGTCAATAACAGTAATGGTCAGTCAATAACAGTAATGGTCAGTCAATAACAGTAATGGTCAGGCAATAACAGTAATAGTCAGTCAATAACAGTAATAGTCAGGCAATAACACTAATAGTCAGGCAATAACAGTAATAGTCAGTCAATAACAGTAATAGTCAGGCAATAACAGTAATGGCCAGTCAATAACAGTAATGGTCAGTCAATAACAGTAATGGTCAGGCAATAACAGTAATGGTCAGCAATAACAGTAATGGTCAGGCAATAACAGTAATGGTCAGACAATAACAGTAATGGTCAGGCAATAACAGTCATGGTCAGGCAATAACAGTAATGGTCAGTCAATAACAGTAATGGTCAGCAATAACAGTAATGGTCAGACAATAACAGTAATGGTCAGGCAATAACAGTCATGGTCAGGCAATAACAGTAATGCTCATGCAATAACAGTAATGGTCAGCAATAACAGTAATGGTCAGACAATAACAGTAATGGTCAGACAATAACAGTCATGGTCAGGCAATAACAGTAATGGTCAGGCAATAATAGTAATGGTCAGCAATAACAGTAATGGTCAGCAATAACAGTAATGGTCAGACAATAACAGTAATGGTCAGGCAATAACAGTCATGGTCAGGCAATAACAGTAATGCTCATGCAATAACAGTATTGGTATAACGATACCCTTCAGCCACACCTAGCTAAATCGATATGTGTCATAATTCAGCTATATTGAGCCATGTCACATCCAGTTACACCTCTTCAAAAGTAGAGAGATCAATCTAACAGCTATCTTTAACTGATTCGGCGGTTACACTCCTGAAGTCATGTGAAACCACCTACCTTTTATTGCTGAAACCTGGTTTGTAATTAGAGTGCCATATATGGTCATGCTTTTTATAACGGAAGATATGTGACTTGAATCGGTTTGAAAACGGTTTGGCTTGGTATTGTGATCTCTTGCTCCTAATATAATTGTTAAACTGATATTTATCATCATCATAATATAAATCATAATAATGCAAAAATATAATGACTCCTCTTGAGAGTAATTATATATTAAGACCCCCTTTTGTTTAATATCATTTTAAATGCCCTTTTAAAGCACCAAAAAAATCTCAGAGCATGTAGTCGCTTTTCTTAAAACCCAGTGTGTCTAATATATGGAAAAACACGCATTTCTAAGTGTTGGTCGATTGGTCTGGTACGATGTTACGTTGGGGACAGCCCTATTAAGATTCTATGTCTGGTGTGTTTGCTTGGTTCTAAGTTGTGTGTGCGTGTATGTGTGTGTGTGTGTGTGTGAGAAGTCACCTAACATTTGCAATTTCCACTGGAAGCAGGGTGTCTGCATTCATCTCTCTTCTGCTCCCACAGCTTGTGGACTGACTGGAGCCGTGGCGAAGACAGTTAGACTTCATTGCATGAGGGCTTTGACATTGGTCATTCTGTAAGTGAGCTACACAAAGGGCCGGAGCCCCGTCTTCTGCCTCATAATTCCCCCAGAATATTTAAGGATCTCACCCACCATCTTTTCCTGTTTCACTAGCCATATTTCTTTTGTAGATCCGTCGTTTGTGCTTGTTTTTTCTCAATGTGGTTTTAATCCTCTCCCCTTTTTGTCATGTTTATGAACCGAAGCTAAGAAAAATGACCAAACTACCTCTTTATTTACCCCCCCTGGGTTTACATTTTTCACTTAAACACACACACGGGCACATTGGCACGCATGCATGTACACACACATACACACATGCACACGCACACTGAGCAAGGTGCCTCAGCTGCAGTTCGGCCAATCAATAGCCTCTGGAGAGAGTAGGAGATGAAGTGTTCATTTCTCTAAAGCTGCTATAATGGCCCTAATACCTCTGCCTCACGACCCACTGAGAAATGTGTGTGTGTGTGTGTGTGTGTGTGTGTGAGTTTTATGTTCTAGTTGCGGTGGCATCAAGGGAAATGTCATAAATGAATTGAAAGCAGGGAGGAACACGAAAATGAACAACATGTTTCTGATGGTCTACTTACAGCGACAACTTCACAGGGGAATTATGTTTGTGTGGCGTTGTTGTTTTGTCATGTCTCTTTGACACACAGATTATGTTTGGTGCTTATTGTCACTGGTGTTGATTTATATTGATCCACACCATTTTGTTAGAGATTAGCGTTTGATTGCTTTTCCCTTTTCAACCTACTTATCAAATTATGTCGTAGTCGACAAAGAATCTCACATAATCCATCTTTGTCTTTCAAAGTAAAAAGTTATTTAAGCTTCCAGTGCAGTTCAATATGTGCATAAACTACCCTACGATCCCACTGAGTTTACTGCCAATGCTACTTGACTATAGCTAAGCTGAGGTTGACATATCTTTGTTCCCTGCCACTCTGTATTTTTTAAATACTCTGATGCTGTCTCTTGTTGACTGTCTCCCCTCTCGAGGGGTACTCTAATCTGCCATCACCTTAATCGATCTGAGTGTATGTTTGTTAATACAGTCATATTTAATTCTATCATCACAAAAGATGTATGTAATTACCGGTAGTGTATTTGCATGGCTGTTGAAAGTGTTAACAATTTTGATGCATTGAAAAAAATTGTTGAGGGGTTATGTAGTACCTTGCAAACTATTCGAAGTATGGATTTTCTTGTAATCCAGAGCCAACATTTACATTTACAAAAAACATTTATTACAATTATTAGCATCGCAAATGTGTGTGCGTGTGTGACTGTGTGTCTGTAAGCGTGCACGACACAGATCTCTCTGTCTGTTTGGGTCTTTTGGTACTGCAGTGGTATATGGCTGATTGGCTTCTCTTTTCTCCCAGCAAAAATTCAGACACTTGGTAGACAGTCACGACTCTGGCTGGTGATAGTTAGTGTTTATGGATGGGAGGGGGTCTCTGTTTTTACAGCACAATTACCCAATATGTTGTATTCCATAAATCTAAAGCAAGGCCTAACTTGAGTGACAGATACACACACACACACACACTTTCCAAAAACACATAATTGACTCACAAACCTGTCACCGAACGATGTCTCTTCAGCCTTAGAGGTCAGAAGTCATAAATAAAATCAGAAGCTAAAGAGACTCTAACTTCTTGTTGACTTCCAATTGGCAGGAGGAATGTAACGTAACGTCTGAGCCAGATCGGCAGCTTGTAGACATCAGCAGGTGCACATGCTGTGTGTGAAGCTGGCCTGTCGTTGCATGACTCTTAACTTGATCAAGTGAAAAGTGGGTCAGTCCACTGCTTATCTGCATACACACACCCGCACACTTTAGAACGTGCATACACACACCCGCACACTTTAGAACACGCATACACACACACACACACACACACACAAACACACATACACACACACACACACACATACACACACACACACACACACACTTTAGAACGTGCATACACACACCCGCACACTTTAGAACACGCATACACACACACTCACACACACGCACACGCACACACACACACACACACACACACTTTGTGTCTCAGTTGGCACATTGTTAGTCTATTTAATATTTCCGACAACATATCTTACCCTGTTAACTTTTTTTTCGACTCACTCTTTTGAACCGTCCTCATTTTATCGCCGTCTCTTTACCTCTCTTGAACAGCTCTGCTATGTTCTGCTGCCTGATGCTCAGTGATCCAGCACTGAGGGCTTTAAGGCCAATGGTGGAGTAAACACAGTGAAATATTAATGAGTGTGCAGAGTACGCCAGGCCACCGCTCCAGCAGCATAATAGGAGCAGGAAATTAACAGCTATACTATACAGACACATATTAACATCGCAGTTTCATAATGTATTTCATTTTATTTTATAGTTTATCCTGCAAACCTGCACACATTTATCAAAGGAATTATTCTTTACAAGCCCACACACACACACACACACACTCACAAATTGAAAATCTACCACACTGTCACTGTGTATTAAGGTTTCCGACAGCCGGTAAATAAGGTTTAATAAGAGTATGTGCCGGCTAAATTGTCTAGGACTGGGGAATTAATGTTATTGTTAGTTTTTGGTAGTTGCTCAAAAATACTATTCCTGTTTTTGTGTTCGAAAATGTTTCTCCTGCATCCCAAAAGTCTTTGGCGGCAAGTATGGTCTGCATGTTCAACGGATATTACAGTAGGATGTCTTAGCAATAGAGTCAAGGGGCGCCACTATTACTTCTAATTGGGGAGCCTATTTAAGGGGCCGTTTTCAATCTACCGTCTGTTTTCTCCGGGGGCGGAGCAGTGTTCCTGGCTTTTGCGATCAGGAGTTTGCACCTCGAGGAGGGGGTACTGTCACCACCTGACAATAGGCTCTAAGCATGTCGCCGTTTGTGTTGTTCTCAGTTGGAGGGATTTGTCCTCGGTTCTAGCTGGGCAGCCTTTTGAGGTGAGAATTTTGTGTTTAATTATTGTTGTCAGTGGTTGCTGCTGCTTTGTTTGTTTCGGTTACAGAGCTTTCATTAAAGAACATTTGATGTTTGACTACACAAATTATAGGTATTTTGGCAAATCCCGTTTCATATTTTTTTAAATGAAATTACTCACTGTACCTGTTTTTTTCCTGGTGATTTACCATGTTCAAAATTAGATTTCTGGTGTGTGCCGTAATGAGTTACAAACCCAATGTGTATTGGGCAACAAATTGTGATCGGTAAATCAACATGGTCTGGTAACACATTTTCCTAATTGACACTCTAGGGTTTTTGTGTGGTTATGTGTGTGTGTGTGTGTGTCAAGTTTGTCATTAGCTAGTTATTGCCAGCTTTTGGCTTGCAAAATTAATTAAAAGCGAGAAATACAATTTAAATGGCAAATTTCATGATTCAGCACAATTCTCACACTGACTTACGCGTATGGGACTGATGCTGAAAAGAGTGCGAGACAAGAACTACTGATGGTCAAAATTCAAGCCTTTTTCATTCATTTTAATTATGAAAATGAATTCATCACCGCGAGACAACATGGTGTGTTTTGAAGCACAAGGGTTGGAGCCACACAGTGCTTTGTTTTGCCAATAAGCTCTGTCTTGGTACCATCTGTCTCATGCTATCAGATGGTGCTTTGTGAGTAACGGCATCTTTCCATCCACCATCACATACAGACCAGTGTTAAGCAGAAGTCTTTATGTGGTTGACTGATGCACCATTACTTTACTCACAGTGGCTGAACTCTGTAGCTCCTGTAAAGTGGCTGTTAGCCTCTGTGGCTTCCCTCGTAAGAATCATTCATTTTGAAACTCTGTGGTGGGCTGCAGTTTCTACTTCATGATTATTGATCTAACGGTGGATGCTGAAATAAAAAAACGCATTGTTTTGTACCAATACCGTAATGAAATCCTTTACATGACATTATCTCTACCTGCTGTGAAAGGAGCTTTGTGTTCATTTTATTTTGACCGATAATCGTTAATCAGAGAATTTTATTATACATGTGGCAGAAATGTTAATACTTAACAGGAAGAGGTCAATAGTAAGACAAGTATGTCCTCAATTGGTGAATTTGCACACAGGGTTGAATCCTTATGCAAGTGTCACAAACTGTGGTGAAGTTGGAAAAATCAGGCGCAAGCATATAGAGGATCTCACAAAAGTGAGTACACTCCTCAAATCATTGTAAATATTTGATTATATATTTTTGTGTGACAACACTGAAGAAATTAAACTTTGCAACAACGTAAAGGTGTTCCATTTGCTGTCCCCTCAAAATAACTCAACACACAGCCATTAATGCCTGAATCGCTGGCAACACTAGTGAGTACACCCCTAAGGGAAAATGTCCACATTGGGCCCAATTAGCCATTTTCCCTCCCATGTGTCATGTGACTCGTTTAGTGTTACAAGGTCTCAGGTGTGAATGGGGAGCAGGTGTGTTCAATTTTGTCTTATCGCTCTCATACTCATACTGGTCACTGGTAGTTCAACATGGCACCTCATGGCAAAGAACTCTTTGAGGATCTGAAAAAAAATACTGTTGCTCCACATTAAGATGGCCTAGGCTATAAGAAGATCGCCAATACCCTGAAACTGAGCTGCACCACAGACAACCACTGCCTTGCTATAGAAACGGAAGGTGGAGGAGGGCAGGGTCTCTAACATCCATCAGCTCTGTGATGTCGTCATGGAGGAGTAGAAGAGGACTCCAGTGGCAACCTGTGAAGCTCTGGTGAACTCCATGCCCAATAAGGTTAAGGCAGTGCTGGAAAATAATGATGGCCACAGAAAATATTGACACTTTGGGCCTAGAGGACCATGGTGCCATCGCTTCTCCAAGTAAACAACTGTCCACATAATGTAGAATTAAACAGGAATCATCATTGATGACCCTTGGGTGCCCAACACCCTGTCCCCAGTTTGTAGTGTGTTCCTCCCCGAACCATTGCCCCTACTGGCGGGGAGCACCCCAAAAGCCTTGGCGTTTTTGAGATGCTACAATTTGCAATATGTTGGCCCACTGAGGGTCCCACTTCTTTTTCATCTGCTTCCCACATGTTAACCCTGAGAACTGGTTGTTTGCTTACCTTCTTATCTTGCCAAAACCTGACGTGTGCCCTTGTTAGGAGATGATTAACGTTATTCGCTTTTTCTGTGGGCGGTTGTAATATATTGGTTCATTAGCGTACATGCGGACTGTTTTGTTCCACCTGGTTGGAATTTTAAGATTTGAAGCTAACTTTGCTAGTTGCCATAACAATGAAAAAAACGTCTGGGCCACATAACAAATCAGGTTTACATTCTCTTACCTGTTTAATATATACATTTAGTACACTCTTTTTATAATTGACTTGACTTTGAAAAATAAGCTGAAGTAACTCTAAGGATTTCTTTTTTGCTCAACCCTGGGTTTTGAGTGAGAACATTGTTCTGCATCGTTATTCTTTCACATGGCGAACGAGTATCTTTAGCATTTTATTAATGGTTAGTTAGTCTTGCAAATAGATTACTTATTTATCTGCTAGCTTCTCAGGCCAGACAGCTGGTCCCCTCAAACGCAAACATTCACAAACATTGTGCTGTTAGAAGGGAATTATGCTAACGATAATGTCTTATCTTGCACCCAAAAAAAGGTTAAATAAGGATGGTACTCCTTTTTTAATTAGACAGCTCATTTATCCTTTACAGTAAGGCTTTCTAATACCAGCCCTGTGTTATTCCTAGAGCGTCTGAGATATAGATGTGTCGCTGAACTTGGCCTCCAAATTTTTAGGCCCTTCTGAGACCAGGTAAGACATCTGGCTTTACACTGTCCAGCCAATGACGTTGTTTTATCAAAAACAAACCACTATTACAATATATGTGTGTGTGTGTGTGTGTGTGTGTGTTTGTTAAAGAAATTGAACCTGGATTGGCTGAACACACTTGTTCAGATGTTCCCCCTATTTTGTTGGGTTTTGCTCACCAAACACAGAAACATTTAGTTAAATAATTGTCATGTCTGTTTGTCGGTGCCCTGTATTTGAACCTTACTCCGGCATAAGGATTGCTTGGCATACATACGTTGTGTCTGTAATGCTCGTGTGATTGCAGAGTTTGCTAAACAAATGGCCACTGGATGGCTACATTATCAAGGACAACCCAGTCATGTGCTGCTCCTTTACCTATAGTCAAGTGTCTAGTGTCTTATAGCACTAGACTCTATTGCACTAGACTCTGAGGTAAATGTAAAGCACTTGAACACATGATGGGAACTTATTTCGGACATGCATTCACTCATGATCACAGTCTCCAATACTAACAGACATATACACTTTGTTTTGGATTTACACTTTACAGTGAATATATACAACCTTAAAATACATAAATTGTTTGCGAATAGTCATGATGATATCATAGTCTTGTGTAGGAATACAGAATACCTTCTTGGTAAACATTGTTTTCGGGAAAGCTTTTCCATTCTAAACAGAAGAAGGTTATTTTAGCATAACTCTAAATGGCTACCCAATGTGCACTGTGCACACAGACAATTATAGTGGTTTCTTTTGGTTTATTTCTTAGCATTTCTTTTGTTAGGTTAAATACACTGATAAGCCAACACAGTGTGACCTAATTCTCTAATAAGCTATTTGTCATTTGTGTGCCGTGCCTAATGAGGCATGGACTCTACAAGTCCCCTGAAGGTGTCCTGTGGTATCTGGCACCAATACATTACCAGCAGACCCCTGAAGGTGTCCTGTGATATCTGGAACCAATACATTACCAGCAGACCCCTGAAGGTGTCCTGTGATATCTGGAACCAATACATTACCAGCAGACCCCTGAAGGTGTCCTGTGATGTCTGGCACCCACACATTAGCATCTAATCATTCAAGTCCTGCAAGTCGCACCAACGTGGATTTGACTTGTCGGTAAGGAACATCGCCCAAGTGTTCAACCGGATTAAGTTCTAGGGAATTTGGAGGCCATCGAGACACCTTCAACTCTTCACCATGTTCTTTAAACCTTTCCCGAACAATATGTGCAGTGTGGAAAGCACATTATCCTACCGAAAGAGGCCACTGCCGTCAGGGAACACCAAAGATATTGTGACCCATCGGACCAGACAACTTACTGTAGACACTTTTGACGGTGAACAGGTGTCATTGTTTGACCTCTGACCGGTCTGCGTCTACACAGACCCATACGCAGCAGGGTGCAATGCATTGTGTGTTGTGACACGTACTTCCTGTTACCATCATAAAAAACTGGTGTGACTTATGACCCAATCGTTTGGTCGTAACAATGTGACCCGTCTCAAAGTCACAACGGGTCTTTACTGCTGTACTCCTGTAATCCAACAGCCTGACTATGACTGGTTGTTTACACTCTAATCTTCCCAGACATGTGCGCTTGTTCGGAGATGATTAATGGCATTTGCGACACCTGTGGGTGGTCGTACTGTTTGGGCTCATCGGTGTACATTTAGTTGAGCTTTGACGTTTGTCACATCTTTTAAATAGTTTAATTATATGTTATTGTTTGAATTTTAAGATTTCATCCACATTCTATACCATCACCATCCGGCACACAAATCAGGATACACAGTTCACCACTACGTACATGCAATTACATTTTCAGATGGAAGCCTTCCGGCCACTGTTTGGATCAAATCCTTAATTATGTATGAATTGTAAATTTTGGCTAATTCAAGAACGTGTTTATTTTCGACATGTCAACGGAAAGACTAGAATTCACAATATCATTTCATGCTGACTTGTAGGATTTTCTCTCAGTAAAGCAACAGAGTAAACATTCAGAGCAGGCTGGTTATTTTTATTTTTATTAAAATCGAGTCGGAAACAAAAGTATTTTGAGTTAACCAACGAACCAAAAGCGTCTTGTCAGTTGAAGTGCACTGTGCTGTGATGCTTAGCATATAGCCATCTGCCCCAGTTGTAGCTGCTCTTATTAGGTGTCTGTGTTGAGCTCTGCTTACCTACAGGCCTTTAGTCTGTCAGTATTAAGTGTTGTAGTAGAAGGATGCATAGATGGAGGGGAGGAGAGATGTGCTGTGTAGTGGGGTCCAAATTGGCTGACTGACTTAGTGAAGGGCCCCCTGGGAGACTCATTGATTATTAATAGGCTGAAGGCTACAGCACAGATACTGGTACACTAGATGCAGAATGGCTTGTGATCTGGTGTCGGCCTCTGATTGGCTGTAGGGTAGTGCCCTAAAATAGTGATGGGATATTTATACCAACAGACATGTATTGCGGTCCCTTCAAGCAATCATTGATTGTTCAAATCGCAAAAACCTATCGTAGCTATGTATCTCTAGCTCTGTAAACACGCGGGGCAAAAATAAATAATACTACCCGATTGGCAATCAGGAGTTGAGCTCATGACATAAAGACCTACTGTAGACGTCACAAATGGAAAATCGATTGCAGAGCAATAATGCTTCATTTACTATATCGTACTGTGAAGAGAAAAACCAATAGCAGGGCCGGCTGACGAAAAATAAATAAATACATAGTGATAAAGGGAGTACGATTCTCACAACTTGTTTGGACATTTTTTGCCAAACCTGAAGTAAACATAAACATTAGATGGTTCTTAAAAGTCTTATCTAACACTGTCTTTTACAACATTGTTTGGCTAGTTAGCTACATGATGTTATATCTGCAGAGGTCAACAATGAAAACAAGTGATACCTAGCATAGCATAGCATAGCATAGCATAGCATAGCATAGCATAGCATAGCATTTATAATATTTTCTGAACCCGATTGCCGATGCTGGTTAGTGTGAATTACTTATGAATTACTTGAAAGTGTATATCTCAGATGATATATTATTATTAGCCTGCATTCTTGTCATTCTTTTTAGTTAGCTAATACACGTATTTTCAGACATTTATGTTCAAGTCATGGATATTGCGATGGTTACTCCAATAGACAGGGCAGTGCAGTTCTTGCATTGTTCTGCAGTACATCAAAATAACTTCAAGTGGGGCTCTGTCCCTATTGGGCGAGACACCGCGATGCCCCTCCCCAAATCCACCTTGATCACCTTGCTCTCAGTCATCTACAGACAACTGCTCTCTGCTGAATGGATTTGCAATATCAGTATCGATAAACCCTTGTCCGAGAGTTTTACCGAACAACTCTAAGGTTATTAAAGCTGGGAAGGAATTACACATTTTACGACCTTAGAGTTGTTCTGTAAAATCTCAGACCAGGGTCTATCAATACTGATATTGCACAGGTGCAGAGCCCACATTGTCTAATGCTATTCTGTTGTGCGCAGACTAGGTTTAAATGGTAGCAAATATTGCATGAATTAATGCTAGATTTGGGTTCTTAGTAACCAAGATGAATCTAACCCAAGCTGTTTTTCACAGAAACTCAACTCCCTTAGCAGTCCTTAACTGATTGTGTTGGTTTGTTTCTGTGAGGGTGTGCGTGCGAGTGTGTGTGTGTGTCTTTGTGGGGGGTCTTGGTGGCGGGTGGTTTATCGACTGACTATTTGCCTGCAGGGCAATATGGAGTTAGAACTGTGCGGACACAATGTGTTGTTTCAGCTGTGCTGTGTTGGCGATACGATCGTTAGTTTATTTCACAGTAGCGACACCAGTGTGAAATCATTTTGACAGCAGCGAAATCGCCCCATCTTTGGCTCGGCTAAACAATGCTCCCCTTAACACAACTAAAAGACTTGATGCAAATGGTTTCCTGACATGGATGTGTGTCTGGGCTGTGTTTGTGTGCATGTGCGTACGGATCCACTTTGTGATCCAATAGGGATATGAGGTGAGGACGCTTGCTAAAACGATTTACTCTCCTAGCTACATGAGATTAGATCACTGTTGATATTCTAACCTCTAACGCAGCATGACATTCGTTTTATTAATATTGGGTCTGTACTGTATTGTGTGTGTACTGTGTGTGTGTGTATGTATGTCTGTGTGTACTGTATGTGTGTCTATGTGTGTACTGTGTGTGTGTGTGTGTGTGTGTGTGTGTGTGTGTGTACTGTGTGTGAGCATGTCTGTGTGTAGTGTGTGTGTGTGTGTGTGTGTGTGTGTACTGCATGTGTGTGTACTGTATGTGTGTGCAGTGTGTGTGTGTGTGTGTACTGCATGTGTGTGTGTGTGTGTTTGTCTGTGTATGTCTGTGTGTGTGTGTGTGTACTGCATGTGTGTGTGTGTCTGTGTGTGTGTGTGTGTCTGTGTGTGTGTGTGTGTGTGTGTGTGTGTGTGTGTGTACTGTGTGTGAGCATGTCTGTGTGTAGTGTATGTGTGTGTGTCTGTGTGTGCATGTGTGTGTGTGTACTGTGTGTGTGTGTGTGTCTGTGTGTGTCTGTGTGTGTGTGTGTGTGTGTGTGTGTGTGTGTGTGTGTGTGTGTGTGTGTGTGTGTGTGTACTGCATGTGTGTGTGTGTGTGTGTGTGTGTGTGTGTGTGTGTGTACTGCATGTGTGTGTGTGTGTGTCTGTGTGTGTGTGCGTGTGTGTACTGCATGTGTGTGTGTCTACGTGTGTCTGTGTGTGTGTGTGTCTACGTGTGTCTGTGTGTGTGTGTGCGCTGCTGTAGCACTGTGGTTATGTTGAGGCTGATACATTGTATGTAGTGTAGCCAAATCAGTGTATTGATTGCATGGGCTTTTGGCGCATGGCTAATTTTCCATATGGGGAAGCATTGTGCATCTGGGTCCAGCTCCAAATCCTGATTGGGCTAGCAGTGCTATGTTTACAATGGGAGGTTAATCCTGATAAGCTATCCAAGTGTGTGTGTGTGTGTGTGTGTGTGTGTGTGTGTGTGTGTTTGTGTGTTTGTGTGTGGTTGGAGCTAGCTTGGCTTTGACCACTTTCATGGCTTAGAGGGAGATCGTTTAGTCAATTGGCCGGTCTTAACTGTACGAAGAGATCTCCTCCAAATGCTGTTACCTGTAATCCACAACCCCCAGAATGCATTGTGAGTGTTTGTGGTGTGTTTATGTGTGTGCATGTGTGTGTGTGTGGGTGTGTTCATGTGTGTGCATGTTCGGTATGTGTGTGTGTGTGTGTGTGTGTGTGTATGTGTGTGTATATGTGTGTGCATATGTGTGCATGTTTGGTATGTGTGTGTGTGTATTTGTGTACTTGCATGAAAGGGTATAGCACAATTTTCCAAATGCTTGTATCACCAAAAATCTAACATTAGCATTTATTACACTTTGTCTGCTTATTAAAATGGTGCCTTTTGTTCTCATCATCTTTTTTTCTGTAAGCAAATGTCCCTTCACACATGATCCACAATCAGGGTTCTGTAGGTTAAATGTAATCTGTTACAGTTACGAGTAATCATTAATGCTATAATTGTAATCAGTAACGTAATCTCTGGATCACTCAACACCAGTAATGTAATATTAATATTCATATTAACAGAGAAGAGAACACAAATAATTCTATATCTCCTGTCCCAGGGACCAATCAACCTTTTAGTACATGTTCCTAATTAAATAGAACAATTCA
Organism: Dallia pectoralis; assembly: GCA_029465975.1. Classification (NCBI taxonomy): domain Eukaryota; kingdom Metazoa; phylum Chordata; class Actinopteri; order Esociformes; family Umbridae; genus Dallia; species Dallia pectoralis. The sequence goes on along the minus strand of CM055740.1, from coordinate 13,939,723 downwards.
TACACATAAAAAGCTTGCAGAAATCTGTTGGACCCACACGCAGATACGCAAACATGAACACAGGCGAACAGGATTTACCAACGTGAACAAAACCTGCAATGATTTGTGCCACCAGTGATTCTTTATTCAAAATGGAATATTCATGAATATATTGCGATCTATACCTGCATTCTTAGCTTCAAATAGAAACCATAACTGGTCATCCGTGGGCTAAGTGCTTGTCAACACACACATGTCCTCCTCAAATATCAGGATTAATCCATTACAATCGTTTAACTTGAAGGCAAAGCCTGGTGTATGCAAAAAGTAGAGGTGAAAAGTAGCAGCGCCGTTGGAAGACAATTAGTCGCTCAGTGCACAACTGAGCGAGAGGACAAATTAGAGTGCCTAGTTCGAGAACGAAGCCGTCACAGGTCCTCAAGAGCAACTTCATAAAACAGTTGAGGCGCCTCTAGGGAGGCTGGCCATCTAGGTAGAGTTCTTTTTCTGGTCAGTGTCTGTGTTCATTTGCCCATCTCCATATTTTCTGTTTATTGGCCAGTTTAAGATATGGCTATGCTAGCTATGCTAACATAATGACAAAAGGGATTTCTAGTGATCAAATTGCCTTAAACTTTAGCAAACCCAAAATGTTGTTAGAACACAGGCATTTCCAGCTCCAATAATCATTTACAAAAATAACAATGTCTGCACTTTATTTCTGATCAATTTGATGTTATTTTAATGAAGCAAATGTTCTTTTCTTTAAAAAACAAATACATGTCTATGTGACTCCAGCAATTTTTTTTACCTAAAACAAAGATGTTCTCTTCCCCATCCAGAGTGAACCCAATAAAATATGTGTCTATGAGATAGGAAGCCTCCCAACCAAATCCCACCAAGGGTCCTCAAAAGGCTTAGGCCAGCCCTGTATGTATGCCACTTTCAGGGTTTTGTAACTACTGTATGCTCTTTCACAAAAATGATAGACAAAAAATATCATACAAACAAAGATATCACATTTTGCCATTCAGATTTTGTCATCAAATTATATTGGGATCATAACACATTATTTTTTTATTGGTGCCCAATACTGATAAATACAAAAACAACAGTCCGTAGCAATAAAGCTGAAGTGGCATTGGCATGCTCGACACTCTGACAGCTCCTCAAATAGTCGACTGTAGGAAATATTTCTAACACTGTTTTGGTTAGGACTGAGCTGTTGTGATGCTTTAAAGCAAGCATGGGAACTTGTCTCAATAAATCATTGTAGATTTAATTTAATTCTTAATGTGTCATTGGATATAACAAAAAGGCTACTGAAGTTTTACAAACTTTGCGGTTGGTGCTGCAATTGATCATCTTTATTCTTGTTTGCAACTTCTTAGTAGGAGTGTCCTGACCAAGAACCTGTCACTTGTGAATATGTTCTTAACGGAATCTCTAATTGTGTACATTGTACTTGTTTGACTGGTATATTGCTGGACAAATCTGTATGTAGAGGTGGTCGGTGATTGGTTTGCTTTCTCATCTGATACCCGTGCGGTAATGTAGTCAATCAACTGTGAGGCTATTCTATCTGAATTGCATATAGAAAACTCAAATTTTCTGCTGAGGTTGTGTGGTATTAACGCAAGATTCAGATGATTTTCAATTACATTTGAATGAGTGTATTTGAAAGTAAAATCTATCATCGATCTTCAATCCATTTGTCGTCTACCACTGCACCCTTTCTGCCCTGTAAATTTAAATTCTGAGCACCATAGAAAACCGCTAAAACCACTCAATCGGTCATCACTCAACTTGGCCTCACTCAACACTTCCTCACACACACGTCCTCACTCACACGTCCTCACTCACACGTCCTCACACACACGTCCTCACTCACACGTCCTCACTCACACGTCTTCACTCACACATCCTCACACACACGTCCTCACACACGTCCTCACACACACGTCCTCACTCACACGTCCTCACTTAACACGTCCTTAATCACACGTCCTCACACACACGTCCTCACACACACACATCCTCACTCACATGTCCTTAATCACACATCCTCACTCACACGTCCTCACACACACGTCCTCACACACACGTCCTCACTCACACGTCCTCACTCACACGTCCTCACTTAACGCGTCCTCACTCACACATCCTTACACACACACATCCTCACTCACACGTCCTCACACACATGTCCTCACACACACGTCCTCACTCACACGTCCTCACTCACACGTCCTCACTCACACGTCCTCACTCACACGTCCTCACACACACGTCCTCACTCACACGTCCTCACACACACGTCCTCACTCACATATCCTCACACACACGTCCTCACACACACGTCCTCACACACACGTCCTCACTCACACATCATTTCACACACATCCTCACACACACGTCCTCACTCGCATGTCCTCAATCACATGTCCTTAATTACATGTCCTCACACACACGTCCTCACACACACGTCCTCACTCACACGTCCTCACTCACACGTCCTCACTCACACGTCCTCACTCACACGTCCTCACTCACACGTCCTCACTCACACGTCCTCACACACACGTCCTCACTCACACGTCCTCACTCACACGTCCTCACTCACACGTCCTCACACACACGTCCTCACACACACGTCCTCACACACACGTCCTCACTCACACGTCCTCACACACACGTCCTCACTCACACGTTCACACACACGTTCTCACACACACGTCCTCACTCACACGTCCTCACTCACACGTCTTCACTCACACGTCTTCACTCACACATCCTCACACACACGTCCTCACTCACACGTCCTCACACACACGTCCTCACTCACACGTCCTCACTTAACACGTCCTTAATCACTCGTCCTCACACACACGTCCTCACACACATACATCCTGACTCACATGTCCTCACTCACACGTCCTCACACACACTTCCTCACTCACACGTCCTCACACACACGTCCTCACTCACACGTCTTCACTCACACATCCTCACACACACGTCCTCACACACACGTCCTCACACACACGTCCTCACTCACACGTCCTCACTTAACACGTCCTTAATCACACGTCCTCACACACACGTCCTCACACACACACATCCTCACTCACATGTCCTTAATCACACATCCTCACTCACACGTCCTCACACACACGTCCTCACACACACGTCCTCACACACACATCCTCACACACACGTCCTCACTCACACGTCCTCACTCACTCACTGAGATCAGCCTCAAGTCAAACTGCAGCTGGTGAATCACAGTGTATTGGAACACACAGTTGCAGATGGATATTGATGTTGTATCTGTATTTGATCCCGGTGTGGCAAAAATGTCCACTCTGTCTTGCAAGTACTTAACAGTGTAGATGTCTATGGATAAGCATTAAACATGAGCTGTTTTATGTTGACAAAACTCACTTTGTAAATGCTATATATAACAAAGCATGAAGCAATATACGATCAAAGTCTGCACACCGGTAGGTGGTGGCGTTGATAAACAGTTTACATTTTGTTTGTCCATTTCTGTAATTGGCCTAAACAATTCCTAACAAATGACCTCGTTCACGCTGTACTAGCGACACATCTGGTGTTCCTTCTCCGATCCAGCAATGCAAGCCCCACTCTGTCAGCAATTAAGAACAAGATAAAGTTAATTCAGCTAGCCATGCGCTAATTAAAGTGTACCCGCCGTACTAATTAAAGTGTACCCAGCGTCGTCCCATGACCCAATTATCGTCAAACAATGAGTGATTGTTAATGTATTCTGCTAAACTCACCGTCCAATAAGACACCATCTCGCTCATAGTTTAAGACATCCTAGTTCCATAACTGCAGTTACACAGCTTGACATATCGTAGTCTTTGGCTATGCCTTCCTTTGAGATTGAGGGGCACTTATGTTATGTAACATCAATGCCAATACATTCCGCAGCCATTCCATAACCTGATATAATATCTATATATCTATAATATCTGATCGATAGGAGGGCGTTATTCATTCAAATCCCCACATTCACCAGGCAGTGTTTGGTTAGTTCCATTTGACTCATACATGTGTGTGTGGCCACTGTACCGAAGCCAATTTGTCATTGAGAAATGTTCTCTCCTGGAAACAGGTGTTTACACACGTCTCTCTTTAATACTGGTCTAGCGTTCGGTTTACACTGGTTGTTTGTCTTCAAACTCTTCCATCCGCCTCACAAATCTGAGGAACATGCTGAACATGATATTTTTTTTACAATTGTCCCATGTGACCATTATGAGATTGACAGCTTCTCTGACCGCGGCAAATTCTGTTCGACAGGATTCTTGTTTAATCGATGAAATAATAACATACCGATCAAAGATAACAACTAGCTAGTTACCTCAAAGGTTTCTTGATTGATCTGACGGAGAATAATCAAATAAAAGTTGATAATCTAATCTTGAACTGTGAAACGTTGTGCCGTGGACATAAAAGGCCCACACACCCCTGTTAAAATGGCAGGTTTTTGTGGTGTGAAAAGATGAGACAAAGATAAATCATGTCAGAACGTTTATCTACTTTCAGTGTGACCTATAACGTGAGCAATTCGTGATTGTGAAAAGCAAACTGCAATCTTTGAGGGGGAAACGTAATAACCTGGTTGCATAAGGCTGTGAATAGTCACTCAGGTACCTCAGATGTTCACCCCTGCACAGACGTGACAGATCAGGCGATGAAGAGGAGCACGTCACACTGGGAGCTCATGGCCCTCATTCACTACCCTGCCTTCTCCACCCATGACAGGTTGTAATTGTTTGATTTTGAAAGCTTGTCTTGGCAAATAAAAAAATAAGATAATCACATGTTTTCAGGGGGGGGGCTGGCAACAAAAACCAACAAATGGAAACACCGGTATGGTTTAATTGAACTGTAGTAGTAGATCACAATGTATATTCACAAACAAACAACACATTATCATTTCACAGTTAACAGCCACGTGTCTCTTCAGATTATACCCGTTCTATGTATTTTCACACTTAATCCTATTATTGATGTCTTCAGACAGCACTGTAGAATGATTAGACTGACACGTGGAACTCTGGCCAATTATGTCTGGCCAGTGTGTTGATGTGACTGTAGGTGGCCATTCTGTGCGTCTGATTGGCTGGGACATCTGTTGTTCAGATATAGGGCAACGGAAATCAGCGTGAAGAAAGCGTCACCCAAAAGGCTAAATGATTGCAATGGCTATCAGATATGGAAGCATATAGTGGACTCAATTCAAATGAAAATGCAATCCCAAATAACATTTACATTTTTAAACAATGCACCTTTTTAGTGGACTTAATTTCAAATTTTCATTTTCAAAGAATGCCCAGATTTTTTGTGGACAAATGGAAAGTAAAATGCAATTCCAATTGCATTTACATTTTCAAAGAATGCCACGTTTTTTCAAGGACCTAATTCAAATGAAAATGCTGTTTAAAAATTGCATTTTCTTGTTCAAGTCACCTTGAGGGACAGTATTCAAATGGAAATGCAATCTGTCAGAACCCTCATCACGCCGTGTCTTCAGTTAGGACATAACTTCCGTGTTCTGAAAAGATCTTGTTATGGTTGGGTCTGTGTTAAGGCTGTGTTAGTGTTGGATTGGGGCGATGATATGAATGTGTTATGATTGGGGCTGTGTTAAGGCTGTGTTAGTGTTGAGTTAGCACTGTGTTAAGGATCTGTTATGCTTGGTTTGGGGCTGTGCTATTGTTGGGTTGGAGCTGTGTTAAGGCTGTGTTATTGTTGGGTTGTAGCTGTGTTTAGGTTGTGTTATTGTTTTAGCTGTGTTAAGGCTGTGTTATTGTTGGGTTGGAGCTGTGTTAAGGCTCTGTTATTGTTGGATTGTAGCTGTGTTAAGGTTGTGTTATAGTTGGGTTGGAGCTGTTTTAAGGCTGTGGATTATCAGTTAACATGGATGTGGACAGAACAGGTGCAGTTAACATGGATGTGGACAGAACAGGTGCAGTTATCATGGATGTGGACAGAACAGGTGCAGTTATCATGGATGTGGACAGAACAGGTGCAGTTATCATGGATGTGGACAGAACAGGTGCAGTTATCATGGATGTGGACAGAACAGGTGCAGTTATCATGGATGTGGACAGAACAGGAGCAGTTATCATGGATGTGGACAGAACAGGTGCAGTTATCATGGATGTGGACAGAACAGGTGCAGTTATCATGGATGTGGACAGAACAGGTGCAGTTATCATGGATGTGGACAGAACAGGTGCAGTTATCATGGATGTGGACAGAACAGGTGCAGTTATCATGGATGTGGACAGAACAGGTGCAGTTATCATGGATGTGGACAGAACAGGTGCAGTTATCATGGATGTGGACAGAACAGGTGCAGTTATCATGGATGTGGACAGAACAGGTGCAGTTATCATGGATGTGGACAGAACAGGAGCAGTTATCATGGATGTGGACAGAACAGGTGCAGTTATCATGGATGTGGACAGAACAGGTGCAGTTATCATGGATGTGGACAGAACAGGTGCAGTTATCATGGATGTGGACAGAACAGGTGCAGTTATCATGGCAGGGGCTCCTCTGCATTTCAGACCTCTGGAATCACAGAGCCGTCTCAGAAATGTCTATACGTTAGACTGCATTCTCACGCCGCTAGCTGTGCAACCCTCATGAATAATTCACTTTGTTTTGGCACGGGCTGGAGCGAGGGAGACGGAGCGAGGAAGAGGAGTTCAGAGAGACATAGCCATTTCACACTACAAGAGCTTTAGTAAGGTCTAGAATAAATGCCCATGGCTAAGGCCCTCCACTTAAATATTAACTTGGGAATTTACTGTTGACCGTTGACATTCAGATGTGCCGCGAAACAGTGTAAACAGCCTTCTGTTGACAAATGCTCCTAATGTTATTTTAAGAGGGTACTGTTTTTTCAAACAAGTGTTTAGAATTTGACCTTCAAGTGGAGGAGTGGACAACCTGAACATGTGCAGTTTTCTGCTAGTCTGAACTCAGTTCTGCAAGTTGGTTATGGGACTTAGCATGTTTTTTCGCTAGTATTTGTTTTTATATTTACATTCAAGTATACGAACACATGCGGTTAGGCCGAGAAATTAGGCATCTTTGTGTCCAACATTGTCATAAAAACAAAATAGCGCAAAAAAACAACATTTGTTTCTGAGAATTATTCGTCGGAGATGTGGACTGTTGGTGAAGGTTGGACTGATTTACATTGTCCCTGCCAGTTTTAAAGCTTGGGAAATTCTAACATACGTTTTTGTGACGGATAACAGCTGATCTTGAAATTGAGTTATTTCATCATCCAGAGACGCAATCCCATTAATGTCTATAAAATACACCATTGTGGGCGCGTGCGGCAGCCATTGTGGCGCGATGCGGCAGCCATTGTGGCGCGTCACGGCAGCCATTGTGGGCGCGTGCGGCAGCCATTGTGGCGCGATGCGGCAGCCATTGTGGCGCGTCACGGCAGCCATTGTGGGCGCGTGCGGCAGCCATTGTGGCGCGTCACGGCAGCCATTGTGGCGCGTCACGGCAGCCATTGTGGCGCGTCACGGCAGCCATTGTGGCGCGTCACGGCAGCCATTGTGGGCGCGTGCGGCAGCCATTGTGGGCGGCGATGCGGCAGCCATTGTGGCGCGATGCGGCAGCCATTGTGGCGCGTCACGGCAGCCATTGTGGCGCGATGCGGCAGCCATTGTGGCGCGTCACGGCAGCCATTGTGGCGCGATGCGGCAGCCATTGTGGCGCGATGCGGCAGCCATTGTGGCGCGATGCGGCAGCCATTGTGGCGCGTCACGGCAGCCATTGTGGCGCGTCACGGCAGCCATTGTGGCGCGTCACGGCAGCCATTGTGGCGCGTCACGGCAGCCATTGTGGGCGGCGATGCGCAGCCATTGTGGGCGGCGATGCGGCAGCCATTGTGGCGCGATGCGGCAGCCATTGTGGCGGCGATGCGGCAGCCATTGTGGCGCGTCACGGCAGCCATTGTGGCGCGTCACGGCAGCCATTGTGGCGCGATGCGGCAGCCATTGTGGCGGCGATGCGGCAGCCATTGTGGGCGGCGATGCGCAGCCATTGTGGGCGCGTGCGGCAGCCATTGTGGCGGCGATGCGGCAGCCATTGTGGCGCGTCACGGCAGCCATTGTGGCGCGTCACGGCAGCCATTGTGGCGCGTCACGGCAGCCATTGTGGGCGCGTGCGGCAGCCATTGTGGCGCGTCACGGCAGCCATTGTGGCGCGTCACGGCAGCCATTGTGGCGCGTCACGGCAGCCATTGTGGCGCGTCACGGCAGCCATTGTGGCGCGATGCGGCAGCCATTGTGGCGCGTCACGGCAGCCATTGTGGCGCGATGCGGCAGCCATTGTGGCGCGTCACGGCAGCCATTGTGGCGCGTCACGGCAGCCATTGTGGCGCGTCACGGCAGCCATTGTGGCGCGTCACGGCAGCCATTGTGGCGCGATGCGGCAGCCATTGTGGCGCGATGCGGCAGCCATTGTGGCGCGTCACGGCAGCCATTGTGGCGCGTCACGGCAGCCATTGTGGCGCGTCACGGCAGCCATTGTGGGCGCGTGCGGCAGCCATTGTGGCGCGTCACGGCAGCCATTGTGGCGCGTCACGGCAGCCATTGTGGCGCGATGCGGCAGCCATTGTGGCGCGTCACGGCAGCCATTGTGGCGCGATGCGGCAGCCATTGTGGCGCGTCACGGCAGCCATTGTGGCGCGTCACGGCAGCCATTGTGGGCGCGTGCGGCAGCCATTGTGGCGGCGATGCGGCAGCCATTGTGGGCGGCGATGCGCAGCCATTGTGGGCGGCGATGCGGCAGCCATTGTGGCGCGTCACGGCAGCCATTGTGGGCGGCGATGCGCAGCCATTGTGGGCGGCGATGCGGCAGCCATTGTGGGCGCGTGCGGCAGCCATTGTGGCGCGATGCGGCAGCCATTGTGGGCGCGTGCGGCAGCCATTGTGGGCGCGTGCGGCAGCCATTGTGGGCGCGTGCGGCAGCCATTGTGGCGCGATGCGGCAGCCATTGTGGGCGGCGATGCGGCAGCCATTGTGGGCGGCGATGCGGCAGCCATTGTGGCGCGTCACGGCAGCCATTGTGGCGCGATGCGGCAGCCATTGTGGGCGCGTGCGGCAGCCATTGTGGCGCGATGCGGCAGCCATTGTGGCGCGATGCGGCAGCCATTGTGGCGGCGATGCGGCAGCCATTGTGGCGGCGATGCGGCAGCCATTGTGGGCGGCGATGCGGCAGCCATTGTGGGCGCGTGCGGCAGCCATTGTGGCGCGATGCGGCAGCCATTGTGGGCGCGTGCGGCAGCCATTGTGGGCGCGTGCGCGTGGGCGACGTGGTGGCGGAGGCCATCGTGGGCGCCGTCGTGGCGGCGGCCATCGTGGGCGCAGTCGTGGCGGCGGCCATCGTGGGCAGTGTCGTGGCGGCGGCCATCGTGAGCGTAGTCGTGGCGGCGGCCATCGTGGCGTAGTCGTGGCGGCGGCCATCGTGAGCGTAGTCGTGGCGGCGGCCATCGTGAGCGTAGTCGTGGCGGCCATCGTGGCGTAGTCGTGGCGGCGGCCATCGTGGCGTAGTCGTGGCGGCGGCCATCGTGGCGTAGTCGTGGCGGCGGCCATCGTGGCGTAGTCGTGGCGGCGGCCATCGTGGCGTAGTCGTGGCGGCGGCCATCGTGAGCGTAGTCGTGGCGGCGGCCATCGTGAGCGTAGTCGTGGCGGCGGCCATCGTGAGCGTAGTCGTGGCGGCGGCCATCGTGAGCGTAGTCGTGGCGGCGGCCATCGTGAGCGTCGTCGTGGCGGCGGCCATCGTGAGCGTCGTCGTGGCGCGGCCTTCGTGGGCGGCGATGCGGCAGCCATTGTGGGCGGCGATGCGGCAGCCATTGTGGGCGGCGATGCGGCAGCCATTGTGGGCGGCGATGCGGCAGCCATTGTGGGCGGCGATGCGGCAGCCATTGTGGGCGGCGATGCGGCAGCCATTGTGGGCGGCGATGCGGCAGCCATTGTGGGCGGCGATGCGGCAGCCATTGTGGGCGGCGATGCGGCAGCCATTGTGGGCGGCGATGCGGCAGCCATCTTGAGCGCCGGCGTGACGACGGCAACCATCTTGAGCGCTGGCGTGACGGCGGGAGCCATCGTGGACGCTGGCGAGACGGCGGCAGCCATCTTGGGCGCTGGCGGGACGACGGCAACAGCCATCTTGGGCGCTGGCGGGACGACGGCAGCCATCTTGAGCGCTGGCGTGACGGCAACAGCCATCTTGAGCGCTGGCGGGACGGCGGGAGCCATAGTGGACGCTGGCGAGACGGCGGCAGCCATCTTGGGCGCTGGCGGGACGGCGGCAGCCATCTTGGGCGCTGGCGGGACGACGGCAGCCATCTTGGGCGCTGGCGGGACGGCAGGAGCCATCGTGGACGCTGGCGTGACGGCGGGAGCCATCGTGGGCGCTGGCGTGACGGCCACAGCCATCTTGAGCGCCGGCGGGACGACGGCAGCCATCTTGAGCGCTGGCGTGGCGGCAACAGCCATCTTGAGCGCTGGCGGAACGGCGGGAGCAATCGTGGGCGCTGGCGTGACGGCAACAGCCATCTTGAGCGCCGGCGGGACGACGGCAGCCATCTTGGGCGCTGGCGTGACGGCGACCATCTCAGGCGCAAGCGTGGTGGCGACCATCTCAGGCGCTGGCTCCTGTAAATCCAGCCATGTCCTCCACCACGTCCTAATAATGGCCGTGGGCTGGTCATCCAACCCCTCCGGGGGTTTTTCTGTCCCTGTCGTCGGCGGCAGAAAAGGGTCTTCCCACGGCGGGGGTAGTGGCTGTAGCCCCAGGGGTTTTCCTCCCCCTGTCTGCAGCCCCGGAGCAGTGGGTGGCAGTTCCTGCAGCACCAGGACCGTGGGTGTTCTCTCCGCGGTCCTCCCGGAACACCTCCTTAGCTCCCCCCCAAAAACCTTCTTGGGACGCCTTCGGGGTGCCCTCTTGCCTTCCTCCGGGAAGGACCGCGGACCCGATGTAATCAGCCCTGATAGCTGCATAGGTGGCTCATACCCGAAGTAAGCACGGAGGCGCCTATACTCCTCTTCGGGCGTCTCCGGCTTACCCCAGTCCCACTGCTCCGTGGGTTGACGGTGAGCTTCATACCTCGGAGCGCTATAGCTTGCCCCTCCGAGGAATCCACTCACCGTCCGGCTCTGCGGGCTTCTTGGGTGGCTTCGCATTCTGTCACGGTCCGTCCAAGGTGTAGTGCGTGAAGCCATGTGCAGAGCCAATGTATCCGTGTTAACAGGTTTATTTAACTATACCAAAGTACACAACTTAAAACAAACCGTAAACGGCGACAAACACTAAACTGTTGATAACGAAATAAAAGGTGCGCATATAGCGTCTTACACAAATCCCATATAACGACAACAGTAGTATCTCACTCACCTCTAAAATAACGTGTGACATGTAACAATGCGAAGCAACGAGTGCACTGCTCGCGACCCTCTTATATCCCATTGATTACAAGTGCAAACAGCCGTGAGACAAACGTAAACACGGAAGTGAAACAAGGAAGTGCATCACCGAAATATGTCCGTGTAGCAACGCCACCACACCAATCGTGACATTCACAAAAACATCTACAGTGATTATTAAGATACTAACATAAATTAGCAAGTGTAGCTAATATGACATAGCATACACGAATATCAGAATTTTTTTAAAGCAATTGAGAGAAACAAAAGTGAAGGAGGTACAGTAAGCTGTAGGGGTTAAGCCAAATAGTTGGTGCGTCAACTATGTTTCTCACTAAATGCTCTTAGCAGCTTCTGTGCAAAATATTAGCATAGTGTGATGCAATGAAGTTGAAATACATGTTAAATTATGAATCTCCTGATTATCTTGTTTTTTTCAACACTCTGTTTACACCAAAAGGAACTAAAAAATATTGACAATATCTCTCTTTAAATGTTGAAGAAGAATATGAATATCACTGTATAGGTCAAGCTATAGTTGGTGTGCATATCTATCTTAGAGAGCTTCTGAAATATGATGTTTTAGAAGGTGCCAGGAGGCTAACTGCCATGTTTTTTATAATCAAAGATCGGGGCATTCTATTTATGAACCTTGCTTTGTTCACAAGGTCACAGTAATGCTGGAACAGGAAAGGACCTTCCCAAAACAGTTGCCACAAAGATAGCACACAATTGTCTAAAATGTTTTTGTATCTTGTAGCGATGAGATTTACCCTTCAATGGAACTAAGGGGCCTAGCCCAAACCCTGGAACACAGCCCCAGACCAATATCCCTCCTCCACCAAACTTCACAGTAGGCACCAGGTATTTCGGTATTTCAGATATTTCCGTTCTCCTGGCATGCGCTACCCTCTGATTTTTCCATCAGACTGCCAGATAGTGAAGCATGATCCATCACTCCAAAAAAAACATGCTTCCACTGCTACAGAGTCCTGTGCTGGCATTCTTTACAACACTCTGTTCATCGCTTGGCAATGTGGATATTGATGTGATGAGACTTAGAGCTGTAGAGCGTAGAGAGTAGAGCTGCTCGGCCATAGAAACACATTTCGTAAAGCTCCCGACGCACAGTTCTTGGGCCAATGCTGCTTCCAGAGGGAGTTTGGAACTCTGTGGTGAGTGATGCAACAGGTGACTGATTTTTACGTGGCGTGTACTTTGGCACTCGGCGACTCTGCTCTGTGAGTAAACGTGGTCAACCACTTTGGGGCTTAGATGCTTTCACTTTCAAATTATGGGCCTTGTAGTTGACTGTGGCAGTTTTCCTAGGGAAGTAATTTCACAAACTGATTTGTCAGTGGTCATAAAGTTATGGTTGATTGGTGTATATATTCTGTACATTGCAAAGCCCATTAATTTCACTGAAATGTTCACAAAACAGACATGAAGTGTTTTTTTTACATTTTCATTTCTAACTCATTTTGGATATTGGCAAAACATCCAGCATTTCATTGCCTCTGCTGGCCAGATTGTATTCACCTGTTTTTGAAATCAGTTCCTGATCCTGAGGGAATTGATGAAGTAGTTACAGTGGTTATAAGAGAAAGAAACAGAGTTTAAAGGATGTTTTTGCTCTCTCACTACCTATCAAACACTACCAACTGAACTTCCTGGTAAAAGTCCCTGGGAAATGACCTGCTCCTTTTGAAGAACACCACCATTCAAACCCTATGTCAATGTAGGACCAACATGCAGAACTATTAACTATTTACTAGTTAAAATCTCAGTTAAAACTGGATACTATTTTTGAAAAAGTTGTAAAAATACTAAGCACATATTAATTTTAATTTAATTGAAAGAAAAGAAATGAAAATGTAAAATGTACAAAAGTAAACAATAAATGTGTATTTGACTGCATAATGTCAAAAGAACATTTTAAATTACTAAAATAATGTTATCCTGTAAAGAGCTTTAGATACCATCAAGTTGGCACCCAGTAAAACATGTGATTATACCTCATTTCATGCTGTAGACAACAGTGCTTCTCTCTGAACAACTTCCACTTGGCAACAGTGTCCCTAAAGTTAACCACAATCATTAAAAAAGTATCTATTTAAGGGAGGACTGGCAGAATGTCCTCACTAGTCATAAACAGGGTAGAGAGCATCAACAGGGTATAGAGCATCAACAGGGTAGAGAGCATCAACAGGGTAGAGAGCATCAACAGGATAGAGAGAATCAACAGGGTATAGAGCATCAACAGGGTATAGAGCGTCAACAGGGTATAGAGCGTCAACAGGGTATAGAGCATCAACAGGATAGAGAGAATCAACAGGGTAGAGAGCATCAACAGGGTAGAGAGCGTCAACAGGGTATAGAGCGTCAACAGGGTAGAGAGCATCAACAGGGTAGAGAGCATCAACAGGGTATAGAGCATCAACAGGGTATAGAGCATCAACAGGATAGAGAGAATCAACAGGGTATAGAGCATCAACAGGGTATAGAGCGTCAACAGGGTATAGAGCGTCAACCGGGTATAGAGCATCAACTGGATAGAGAGAATCAACAGGGTATAGAGCATCAACAGGGTATAGAGCATCAACAGGGTAGAGAGCATCAACAGGGTAGAGAGCATCAACAGGGTAGAGAGCATCAACAGGATAGAGAGCATCAACAGGGTAGAGAGCATCAACAGGATAGAGAGCATCAACAGGGTAGAGAGCATCAACAGGGTATAGAGCATCAACAGGGTATAGAGCATCAACAGGGTATAGAGCATCAACAGGGTATAGAGCATCAACAGGGTATAGAGCATCAACAGGGTATAGAGCATCAACAGGATAGAGAGAATCAACAGGGTAGAGAGCATCAACAGGGTAGAGAGCATCAACAGGGTAGAGAGCATCAACAGGATAGAGAGCATCAACAGGGTAGAGAGCATCAACAGGGTATAGAGCATCAACAGGGTATAGAGCATCAACAGGGTATAGAGCATCAACAGGGTATAGAGCATCAACAGGGTATAGAGCATCAACAGGGTATAGAGCATCAACAGGGTAGAGAGCATCAACAGGATAGAGAGCATCAACAGGGTATAGAGCATCAACAGGGTATAGAGCATTAACAGGGTATAGAGCATCAACAGGGTATAGAGCATCAACAGGGTATTGAGCATCAACAGGGTATAGAGCATCAACAGGGTATAGAGCATCAACAGAATGAGCATCAACAGAATAGAGAGCATCAACAGGGTATAGAGCATTAACAAGGTAGAGAGCATCAACAGGGTATAGAGCATCAACAGGGTAGAGAGCATCAACAGGGTATAGAGCATCAACAGGGTACAGAGCATCACCAGGGTATAGAGCATCAACAGGGTATAGAGCATCAACAGGGTATAGAGCATCAACAGGGTATAGAGCATCAACAGGGTATAGAGCATCAACAGGGTATAGAGCATCAACAGGATAGAGAGCAGTCTATCTGTCAGTTTGCATTCACCTGTCGCCTTCTCAGACTCACTCTCAGTAGTACGCCACTACCTTAACCGACCTTGGAGTGGTTAATACTATACCAGTTTCGTTTGATTGGGGATGGAGGTGACATGTGTCATTACATTGTAAAAGTTAGAGGCAAGATTGTACCACCCAGTCCACCTTCAAAAACAAGTTATAAATATGTAGGCCTACTCAGTCTTTGTTGTGAGGCTTTTTATCTATTGCAGATATTTTTCTTTAATTCATTTAAGTTTAGGTAAGTCTTCTGGAGATCATGTTATTAGGTTTGTCTAAATCATGCATTAGAGTTAAATGAAGTTTCCTCCATTAGGTGATTGTTCTGTGTGTACCCAGATATCATTTCAGTCATCTCCATTCCTGTTTCAGTCACTTATCGTTCTTGTTACTTATCGAAATCTAACATTTTTCTTTTTCCTCCCTCTGTTTCCGTCCCTTTCCTCGTATGGTACCCTGTTACCACCCTCCTCCCCCTCCTATTTCCTATCTCTCCTCCACCATCTCCCGTCTCCCTGTTCACCCTCCATCCACCCGCTCCCCCACACTTCTCCCATTCACACTCTCCCATTTCTCCCTCCCTTCTCCCCGTCCACCCTCTCCCCGTTTCTCTCTCCTTTCCCCCCACTCCCCCACTCTCACGTCCCTCTACTTTCCCTCCACCACTCCCTCCCAGGCGAGTGATGCTCGGTACGACTGTTGTGTGCGCGCGCGCGCGTGCGTGTGTGTGCGTAGCGAGAGCACAAGCCAGCGAGTGAGAGCAGTGTGTGTGTGCGCGTGCGTGCGTGCGCGTGTGTGCGCGTGTGCGTGTCTAGAGTGAGTGAGCGAGCACAGCCTGAGCCCCTCACACGGAGCATGCCTGTGCGTCCCGCAGCCGGCCAACATGAGCCGCCCGGCTCTCCGCGGCAGGACCAGCACTCGCACACGCACCCCTACACGCGCACCCACGGCAGCCAGGGGGGCAGCTCCGACAGCGGCAGCTCGCGGGAAGAGGAGAGCGCAATTCCCGTTCCTGTCGGCGTCTTCTCGTTCCGCCCGGCTCGGGAGCGAAGCCCCGGCGCAGCGGGAGGCATGGAGGAGCCGCAGGGCAACACGCTGGTTATCCGCATCGGCATACCGGACCTGGCGCAGACGGTAAGTTACAGCCGGACTCTCACAACGCCAGACCGGGTTGGACCGCGCACTGAGAGACGGAGACAACGGTGCACCTTTCTCTTTCTCCCTTTTTTCACCTTTTATTTCAGTATTCTCATTCTCTCGCCGAGTCTAATTGCTTCTTTTCTCTCTTTTTCTTTCATTCCTTCCATCTCTCTCCTGTGCAATTTTATCACCCCCCTTCTTTTACTCTCTCTAGCGCTCGCCAGTTCTATTCTTTCTCCCTCCTCCCTGACTCTCTCCCCTGTTCTATTCTTTCTCCCTCCTTGACTCTCCCCATTTCTCCACTCTTCTATTCTTTCTTACCCAAATGAATCTCTACTTCTTCATTAGCTGGTACTGAGTTTGACAACTGGTTATTTACAGAGAGTCAGGGAGGGAAGCAGAAAGAGATGGTGTGAATGTGAAATGAGTGAGGGAAGGAAGGAGGTAGATTGGGAAGGAGATATATGGAAATAAGCAAAAGTGAAGAGAAGAGTTGTGAATGGCTTCTGCATTATTTTGAGGCATTTGTGCTTTTGTGTCTGTTCCTGTGTGTGTCGCCTGTGTGTGTGTTGTGTGTGTGTTGTGTGTGTGTGTGTGTGTGTCGTGTGTGTGTGTGTTTGAGACAATGAGGCTGGGTGAAAAGGAGTTTCCCTGAGGCTTTAAGATGGGAATGTAGTCTGTGATGATGCTTCCATGTCTTCAATGGAAGGTTTGTTTCTATCTTCCCTGGTGAGGGTTCCCTACCCAGCTACCTGCATACTGTTGTCCCTTTCTGGCTATGTGTCTGTGTGTGTGTGTGTGTGTGTGTGTGGGTGTGTTTGTCGGGGGATTCCTGTACCAGGGTAGGAGTGGGAATTCATATGCGTGCGCCTTCCTGCTTTGGTGCCTGTGTGTGCATGTGTGTGTGTGTGTGTGTGTGTGTAGCAGAAGGTGGCAGGACATAGCAGATGTCCAGATGCTAATAAGCCGGTGAGCTTCACAGGCCCATTTCCCCATACCTTTCCTTTCTGCTCCCATCAGCCTGGAGGACTCAGAGCCCAGAGCCTGAGTGGCAGACTGACAGTTAGTAATGAGAGAGAGGGTAAGAGCAAGGGGTAACTAACTCTAGATCCGGTGCTATGTTTCATTATGGTCTGGGTGCTGGCCACTAGAGGCAATGGTGAGCGCTAATACTATACACAATTAACACAAATTGTATGCGTCATATTATCCAAAATAGTAACATTAAACTGGTTCTTAGTATTTGTATTTCTTCCACAGGGGATTTCTAGATCCACTTTGAGTAATGTCCGTGTTTTATCAATACTGTCTCAGTATAAGCAAGGAAATATATATTTTTTGGATAATTGAAGCAGATATGATGACCAACGTCAACTTGTCCTGACGAGATTTGCACGATTATTTGAACAACAAGCCCGGTGGGAGGTTAAATGAAACACAGACCTTTATAGAAGTGGTAAACCGTGAGATGCAGAGTCTTCATTTCATTCTCACGCTCTGTTTCATTGGGATTGTGACGCGTTGCTTAATTAAGTGTTTACTTACAGTATACAAGACATTGTGGACAGATAGATACTTTAGGTATAAACTGTGAGTTATAGATGGTCGACCTTAGCACCTACCTTAACCCTGTAAACACGTTGGTTTTCAAAGATCATCAGTAGATGCTGTTTGGTTTTCAAGATCAACAGGGACTGACTTTCTATCTGGCTCATTAAGAGAGTTATGCCAATGATCGAACAGTCTTATTTTTCACAAGTGTCCAACTTCGGGCTGTTTATGTCATGTAGTCTCCACAATAAATGTGTGGGCTAGAACTATTTCTAATCAAACCACATATGTTTAGAAAGATGTTAATGTCAAACATTACCATTACAATGGCCTCAGGGATAGAGATGCCTACTCTATCTTTCTCTATGGGGTTGACAAACAAAGCCAGTCAGTGAGTGAGAGGATACTCTGGACGGGGAATCTCATCATCATTATTCTCTGCTGCAGGGCTCTTTAGTGTCGTAGGGTTTTGACAAGCATGTACTCTATGTGATTTATGTCAAATGGATTAGAAAAGCATTGTGCTACTTTTACCTATGCAATCATTTTTTTTTAATTAAGTGCCAATAAATGGCAGGTGGAGGCCAAGTTTAGCCTACTTGTACAATAGATAATTTAAATAAGAAAAATCCCTGTATGATTATTTACCGGGGTGTTTTACTCCTGCATCATGATCAGGTATAATATAACACTTAATGAATAGTGGCCTGGGACTTCATGCTGTGTCATGTCCAGGTATAATATAATACTTAATGAATAGTGGCCTGGGACTTCATGCTGTGTCATGTCCAGGTATAATATAACACTTAATTAATAGTGGCTTGGGACTTCATGCTGTGTCATGATCAGGTATAATATAACACTTAATTAATAGTGGCTTGGGACTTCATGCTGTGTCATGTCCAGGTATAATATAATAATATAACACTTAATGAATAGTGGCCTGGGACTTCCATCACGCTGTGTCATGATCAGATACAATATAACACCTAATGAATAGTGGCCTGCGACTTTATGCTGTGTCATGATCAGGTATAATATAATAATATAACACTTAATGAATAGTGGCCTGGGACTTCATGCTGTGTCATGATCAGGTATAATATAATACTTAATGAATAGTGGCCTGGGACTTCATGCTGTGTCATGATCAGGTATAATATAACACTTAATGAATAGTGGCCTGCGACTTTATGCTGTGTCATGATCAGGTATAATATAATAATATAACACTTAATGAATAGTGGCCTGGGACTTCATGCTGTGTCATGATCAGGTATAATATAATACTTAATGAATAGTGGCCTGGGACTTCATGCTGTGTCATGATCAGGTATAATATAACACTTAATGAATAGTGGCCTGTGACTTCATCCTGTGTCATGATCAGGTACAATATAACACTTAATGAATAGTGGCCTGTGACTGCATGCTGTGTCATGATCAGGTATTATATAACACTTAATGAATAGTGGCCTGGGACTTCATGCTGTGTCATGATCAGGTATTATATAACACTTAATGAATAGTGGCCTGGGACTTCCTGCTGTGTCATGTCCAGGTATAATATAACACTTAATAAATAGTGGCCTGGGACTTAATGTTGGGGCATGATCAGGTGTAATATAACACGTAATGAATAGTGGCCTGGGACTTCATGCTGTGTCATGTCCAGGTATAATATGTACTTAATGAATAGTGGCCTGGGACTTCATGCTGTGTCATGTCCAGGTATAATATAACACTTAATAAATAGTGGCCTGGGACTTAATGTTGGGGCATGATCAGGTGTAATATAACACGTAATGAATAGTGGCCTGGGACTTAATGTTGTGTCATGATCAGGTATAACATAACCCTTAATGTATAGTGGCCTGTGACTGCATGCTGTGTCATGGTCAGATATAATATAACATTTAATGAATAGTGGCCTGCAACGTCATGCTGTGTAGGTAAGGCTTAATGGAAGTACAACTAATCTATATTGCTGTGTAACCCCCAGGTCATAGTGGATATTGGCATCTCCTATTGTGGTCGGACGCGCTTTCCTAATCCACATGCTTTATTGCTTCGTCTCAACCATTAGAAGCTTTAGAAAACCTCTGACCAGTGGTCAAGTTGAATCAGTAGTTTACCGCAATCCACAAGACCTAGTGGTAGAAACCCCCCTCTATTTAAAGGATAAAATGGCCCCCTGCTTACAGTGAAATTATCATTTGTGCGTCCTCGCTGCGTGCTCACTCACAAAAATAAGAAATGTTAATAAAGTACAGCAGAGCGGAGTCCTCTGGGGATCCTTCCATGTAATTCATATAAAGGCCCTGCAGATAATCTACGAGTAATAATATGAGTGTGTGACATTAAGTCACTGAGGATGGAATTTACTATAAGTGGTTTTACTAAGAATGAGAAATGGAGTAATCATCTGATCTGAGATGACTAGCAATAGAATTAAGCTGGTCCAAAAAGACTAGCAGCAAACCCACTGAGAAAAAGGTTCACATTCCATGTAACTGTTGTTATTACTTCCAGAATAATAGCTACCTTCATATTAATGATATAATGCTAAATAAATGTTCAGTGATGTTGATACTGACCAAATGTTGATACTGTACTAGTGTTGATACTGACCTGGTATTGATACTGACCTGGTGTTGATACTGACCTGGTGTTGATACTGACCTGGTGTGGATACTGTACTAGTGTTGATACTGACCTGGTGTTGATACTTACCTGGTGTTGATACTGTGCTAGTGTTGATACTGACCTGGTGTTGATACTGACCTGGTGCTGATACTGACCTGGTGGGGATACTGTACTAGTGTTGATACTGACCTGGTGTGGATACTGTCCAGGTGTTATAATGTCCTAGTGTTGATACTGTACTAGTATTGATACTGTACTAGTGTTGATACTGTAGTAGTGTTGATACTGTACTAGTGTTGATACTGTACTAGTGTTGATACTGTACTAGTGTTTATAATGTCCTAGTATTGATACTGTACTAGTATTGATACTGTACTAGTGTTGATACTAACCTGGTGTTCATACTGTACTAGTACTTTACTAGTGTTGATACTGTACTAGTGTTGATACTGTACTAGTATTGATACTGTACTAGTGTTGATACTAACCTGGTGTTCATACTGTACTAGTATTGGTACTGTACTAGTATTGATATTATCATGGTGTTGATACAGTCCAGGTGTTGATACAGTCCAGGTGTTGATACTGTACTAGTATTGATACTGTACTAGTGTTGATACTGTACTAGTATTGATACTGTACTAGTATTGATACTGTCATGGTATTGATACAGTCCAGGTGTTATAATGTCCTGGTGTTGATACTGTACTAGTATTGATACTGTACTAGTATTTATACTGTACTCGTGTTGATACTGTACTAGTGTTGATACTGTACTAGTTTTGACACTATACTAGTGTTGATACTAACATGGTGTTCATACTGTGCTAGTATGGATACTGTACTAGTATTTATACTATCATGGTGTTGATACAGTCCAGGTGTTGATACTGTACTAGTATTGATACTGTACTAGTGTTGATACTGTACTAGTAATGATACTGTACTAGTATTGATACTATCATGGTATTAATACAGTCCAGTTGTTGATACTGTACTAGTATTGATACTATCATGGTGTTGATACAGTCCAGGTGTTGATACTGTACTAGTATTGATACTGTACTAGTATTGATACAGTCCAGGTGTTTATAATGTCCTAGTGTTGATACTGTCTTGGTGTCAATACAGTCATGTTGTCCTGGTTTAGAGGCTGCTGCTATCTGCTATCTGATAATTATTGTCCACAGTCAAATTAGAAAGGAACATATGTCTGTTTGTCCGTTATTGCATTAGAAAATGAATCTGTTACTCCGTTTATACATTACTACATTTGTACACATTATTATGTTTTACCATTATTACATCAGCGCATATGCCATTTATATTTTACTAGTGAACATCAGTATCTCAGTCCTTACTAACTGTGTGACTTTGTAAAGCCCTTGGCGGAAAGAACGGATGCACTTCTTCCAGCTGCCATCAAAAACAGTTGAGCCTTCTGTTGCCCAGTAGAAATGTTGCATTTTCAGGATGTGTTATTTCTATGCAATTGTATAATTTATACGTTAGTACATTAAACATGTATTATGTTACTTAATTAGTTCTTAAGTCCTTAAGTGAACTTTCCCATTCACTCCTAATAACACCCTTTGATATTTGATGTCAGATTTATTCGGGTTGGGTTAGGGTTAGGGTTAGGGTAAAAAAAAACAACAACCCAGTTGAAAGTAAAAAACAGTATCCTACTTTAGCTGCGTGGACTACCAGACACCTAAATATAATATTCTACCATCTTAACCCTCAATCGCCAACACCAACACACAGATGTGGTGTAACTGATCTGTCTTTTAAGATACATCAGGCAGTTACACACTTACACTAATAAGCACAAGGGTGTGCTAGGTAATTTGTACAGGACAACACGTTTTAAACCCTGCCAATTTGATAAGACCTAACATTAGTAAGTACAATACAATTGGTAGTGCATATTTTGTCCCGTTAGCACTCTCTCTCTCGCTTTTTGTGGTAGGCTAACAGATGCGCCGTTGTAGATTTTATTCCCATTTCATTTAGATATTAATTTCACCTTATTATTACGGTTGGTTCCTTATCACTTTTTCAATGTTTCTAATGAATCTAAGCTGTGTCATTAGCGCCAGTCCTCTTCGTCACCCTTATTTATTTAAATGTTCTCCCGTGCTGCTGACGCGTTCCTAGCTGAAGTGATATGGTTTGTTGAAGCTTAGACATTGCATGCTGTGTGGTCGGTCACGGAGAGGGAAAAAAAGATGGGAAAAGAAAGGGATAGAAAATAAAGAAGAACCGAAGAACACCGAGAATTCCCGGAGGCCCCTGATAGTTTCTGGCTCTGAGCCTCATTCTTTGACGAACACACACGCACACTCACACACACACTCACACAAACACACACGCGGTCTATCACTCACTTGGCAAAAGCTGCAAGCCCTTATCCCAAATTCATGTATGCCTCTGGAATGCCCCTAACGTGCTTACACTGAGTGGGGACGACTAACAAGCAGTAACACACGGACAATTTCACAGATTTACGGACACCACACGTAACACACCTATAATCACGTGACCGCACGCAGCTCATGTGAGAATATAAAAGCACTAATAGCTGCTGTAATAAACCATCAATAATATATCTACCTCAGTTTAAACCCTCTCTTAGACGTTCTCATGTTCTGACAAAGTCATTTTCTCTGTCTCTTTCTGGGTCAATTCGTTTTGCTCTTTTCCTTTCTATTTTCGATCGCCATCGCCCACCAGCCCCACAGTGTGTCTCTGGTGCTCTCTTCCCTAATCCTTCAGCTTGTCTGGCCTCTTACTTCTGGCTCAAGCCTGTCTTCTTTCCCTTCGCCTGCACCGTGCATGCATCACTCTGACTGACGCTCTGTCTAGTCCTTCCCTCCACAGGCCACTCCGTTAGCGTGTGAGTACACACACACACACACACACACACAGAGATAAATCTCTTGGCAGTTTGTGTTTCCTCTCTAGTAGGCACCTCACGTCCCCCTGTTTCTATTTTTAGCTTAATTCACAGCAGCAGTGGCATGAAACGGAGTTGCCTTCTCCCTGCCAACTCTCTCCTGCAGCCCCTTGATCTCCCTCCATCTACCTCCCTTGCTTTCCCCCAACTGGGCCTCCTTCAATTACCAACTGTTGTCCAAAGATGAAGGGATGCCCCAGCATATATGAGCCTCCCTTTCTTCTGCTATGTTTCCCATCTCTTTCTCTCACTCTCTCTCCTCGTCCCTCCATCCATCTCCCTATCTCCCTCTCCATCTGCCAACATGGTAAGAGTGCCCACATAACAGTACAAGCAGTGGGGGGGTGTAGTGTGGTCCAGTTTTACATTCCTCTCTCTGGCTTCCTCTCTAATCTGCCCTGCCTTGTCACTGGACCAGGCCCCCATCTGTCTTCCTCTCTCTCTCTCCATCTCTCCATGTCTCCATCTCTCCATCCAGGTGCTGTCACTCAGCCTGGGTGACCCAGCGTTGCCCTGGCTAACCCAGAGAGACAGTGCAAATCGAGAGCCAGAGCTCCTCCCATGACAGCGATAGACTGTAAGAAAGCAGTATTATTAGGACATCATCTGACATTCGTGCACTGGCCAGTTTAGGAGGTCTTATGGAGCAAAATGTGTGAGGCTGATTGTGGGCCCAAGACACACGAGCTGGACACACAGAGAACCGTTCACTGGGTTGATTTTCTGGCTCATAGTGGTCTGGTCCGAATGCAGTGTGTTCTGTGTAGTAACGGATGTCACTCGTCCTATTTCTCGAATGGTTCTGGCCATTCCAACACATTGTTCTGACTTCTAATAACCGACCACGGTCTTGGACCTCTGTGCTGTTGTGTTTTACCACCTATATGCCTATTCTCTCTGACTAAGGAGAGGAGCTCGTCATCTATGAATGGTCATCAATCATCATTACAGAGTACCTGTACCTGTGTTAATCAAACACTGTATTGCATTAGGGATTAAAAAAAATAAATTGTGCAAACTAGTGAGATTCTGAAAAATTCCACGCAACCTATCCAAGATTATGCCCCTAAACCCTGCGGCGACAAGAATTTAAAGACTCATACTCGCTCAGCACGTATTTGACTGGAATGAGCTGTGACGTATGAAGGCTGGTTCGGCACTGCAATGTATTAACAGAATCGGATGGAAATTCAATGAAAGGGCCATATTAGTTACCAGGTAAACACTATTTTAGGTTGGTCGGTACCACTTCCAGGTCAGTGGTCTGTCCAGAAAGGGAAAGGATCTCCTGCAAACAGACAGCTCAGGGCTAAAATAGAAAAATAATAAACATTCAAACAAACGAAAAACTGTTTTGTGAGGTAGGAACCTTCTGGAAGATTATAACTTTCAAACGTATATAAAAGGTTACTGTAGATATGTGTCACTTATAAAAGTGCATTGCTGGTGACAAAGGATTGTGTCACCGTCTTAAGGATCATCATCAAACAGGCAGAAAGACCAAGATCGAACACAATAGACCTGGTATACAGTGACCTGGTATACAGTGTATACAACTGGTTGAGAACATTTGCTACATCAAGGACCCGTAATTAGGAAATTTGACTATGTCACAAAAACAAGCATAATTCATGAGCTTCTTGTGCTTCTGCATGTTACAGCAACGTCATATAAAAGAAAGGGGGGTGTGCTAGCAGCGTGTACAAACATCTGAATATTCCACCAAACCTAGCTAGCTACTGTTGACAAATGAATTTCTGCTGGCTAACGTCATTGAGTTTTCACTAAGCCAGCTGTCTGTTACTTTTACACTTACTACTACTACTACAGTCGCCTTACTACAATAGAGCACTCCTGTTATTCACATCATTTCAGAACAGTGACTTCTTCAAGGAGGTCACCATGGAGACAAAGATTAATGCATTCTGTGAGCACGGGTTACATAATTATGAAACAATATATACAGAAAACATCCAGAAGAGTCCAGAAGAAAGACGTGTTAAAGTCCCATAGGGCATTAAGGGCAAACCACAATGAAAAAGCCAACAGGGAACTCAAGGCAAAGTTGTTTTTCCCTAATGCTTGGTACATGGCATAGGACCAATTATTGTAAACATCCATTGATTTAACCTCGATTTTAACATTAATATGTATATTAACTACGGTTTGGTGTCTAATCTGGATCCATTTGAACACGACAACACTATTTTTGTCAACCCCAAAGCATTGCTTTCTATAACCCCACTCCACTTTCTATTTGCCCCAGGATGTAATCTTCTGTGTCCCTCTCCTTACCTGAAGCAAACACAGCCCTGGGCACGTTTATATCACGTGACACCTGCCCTGTCAGTTTCCTACAAAAGGATCTGATCCACCTGCTGTATCAGCCTAGTGAGGGGCTCTGGGAGCTGCAGTCTGTAATGTAAAATGAGGACAACCAGGGCCTCAGGAGTTTGGTGCACTGACTTAGAGAGGAGCTGTCCAGCACTGCAAACATCTGTTCCATTGAGAACAATATGGATCAAGCTACAACGTATGACTTACGCCAAGATTTGTTCAGCTAACAGGATCTAATCGACGTCCTACAAAAACAAAAAGACCCACCAAACCAAGCAAATAAATAAACCGAATTATTTGTTTCCTATCTCATATCTGTGATTACTGTTATAAGTCTGTCGTTTTCCGCAGCCCTGTCGAGAAACAGAATATTACATTAATGATGGATTCCAATGGAAACTTTAGGGATCGGCCTACCCTCGGCGGCTTTCAATTGGTGTGAATATTTTGGCTTCTTCGTTTTCTCAAGTGGCAACCTGAAGCAACACTTTGCCTAGCAACAGCGTTGTTGCCTGCCCCAAACCAAAACTGTTGCCAAAACAAAGCAAGTTCTGTAGAGTTGTACTGTGGTGGATTCCCAATCCGTTGACCACTCAGACCAATCTGTTACCAATTTGTGTAAAAAACAAATACACTTTTGCTCTCCGTTTTGCACAATGTGTTTTCTTCCCAGTGTTTGGAACCCACAATCTGCTGTCATAAGGCTAAATTCATCTGGGCCTATGCTGCTCTACAGACTCTTGACTTCCTGGGTCTTATAGAAACATGTACTTCCCATGGAAATACTACTACTCCAGCTGCCCTCTCTTCATGTGTTTCTTGTCAGAGTTCAAGAGCACCTCATCCTTTCCTTGTCAACTCCTGCATACAAAGCTGAGAAAGCTCTCGGTCTAATCTCTATAGATTCTATTTGTCAAGATGTCTCACCAGTAAACTGCTGGAGATGTCGTCTTCTGTTTTTCTATCTCCTCCACCCCTACGCTGTCACCCCCCTCCAATGTTTAACACCGCCGCTTCACGTGTTCACTCTCCTCAACTGGGCCATTCTTCTCAACCCTGTCATCTCTCCCATCTTATAAAACATTCAACCCTTCTATCTTGTTTGCCTTTTCCATCGTACTCTAAATGCTTTCCAAGTCCAATGGCTCTCACTGTCCCCTTTCTTCCGGGCCGGCACTGCTCTCCCCTACTGCTCCATGGCTAAGTGTCATACTGTGAGCTCACAGAACTGGGCTTCTGGCAGCTGAAAATGGAGCGAAACAAAACTTCAGAATGAAGCTAGCAAATTCTAACTACTTTGCCTCTCTTTTTCTGGCTAAAGCCACAGATCTCTGCTTTCTAACTACATTGCCTTTCTATCTCTGGCTAAAGCCACAGATCTCTGCTTGCTAACTACATTGCCTTTCTATCTTTGGCTAAAGCCACAGATCTCTGCTTGCTAACTACATTGCCTTTCTATCTTTGGCTAAAGCCACAGATCTCTAATTGCTAACTACATTGCCTTTCTATCTCTGGCTAAAGCCACAGATCTCTGCTTGCTAACTACATTGCCTTTCTATCTTTGGCTAAAGCCACAGATCTCTGCTTGCTAACTACATTGCCTTTCTATCTTTGGCTAAAGCCACAGATCTCTGCTTGCTAACTACATTGCCTTTCTATCTCTGGCTAAAGCCACAGATCTCTGCTTGCTAACTACATTGCCTTTCTATCTCTGGCTAAAGCCACAGATCTCTGCTTGCTAACTACATTGCCTTTCTATCTCTGGCTAAAGCCACAGATCTCTGCTTGCTAACTACTTTCCCCTGGAAATGATATTCCAACTTCTCCTCAATCTTTAACCCTCCGCCTCCTTCCACACAATCGTCCCTTTCTGTAGATGACTTTGTGACGCTCTTTCAAATTACAATATTTGACTATATATGCACCTCTTTACTAAGCCTTGAGTAAAGTGTACTAACCCTCAACCTAAATTTTTACCAGCTTTACCCAGCCTGCAGGTTGTTCAAATGGCATACCAGGCCATGCCTTAGCCGCCTTTTCCACGCTCTAACCATATGATGATATCTACGATGTCTGCAACATGTAGAGTACGACCTTACCTCACTCATTCTTGTTGATATAATAATATAACCTGCAGTCTATTCAGAATGCAGCAGCTCATCTTGTTTTCATTCTTTCCAAGTTTGCCCATGTCACCCCACTTTTTTGCACTCCACACCAGCTTCCAGTTGAATATCACATCGGCTTCTTGGCTATGGTTCATGTCTACGGTGCGACAAGTGGAGCTTCTCCTTACTTTCAGGCAACGCTCAAACCCGACCCTCGTACCCGGGATCTTTGTTCAGCAACCCCTGGGCTCGTAGCTGTCCCACACCTTTGTGGGTAGTTCTCGTCTACGCAGACAAATCTGTTTTCTGTCCTAACACCTACATTTTGCAACAAGCTAGCTTGGAAGCTAATATAGCAGAGTCTTTACCATTTAATCTTCAAACAACATCTGACAACTCACCTTTTCATATAGTACTTTAAATAGTTCCACTGCCACCACATCTTACATTTTTGTTTCACATTTATTACTTTTATGTTCTTCTTTCCAGCTCTGACCTTTGCCGATATCTAATTTATTGCTTATAATTTACCTCCTACAAAACTGTGTGTGGTTGGTTCACCAATGTAAAATGTATGTCAGAACGTAAACCCTCCAAAAAGCCAAACGACCATTCATACGTAGACCAGTGACCGGAATGTCAAACATGAGAGTATGGTCTGAGGAAGGTGATATAGATGGAATTCACAACGTTTCCTCACACGATAATTGTAATCTGCCTTGCTTCAGTTCCTGGCCCTTCAGCTATTCTCTTCTCTCATTTCCTATGTGAATTGTATAAGACATTCAGTGACCTTTTGTCACCCTATTTGCGTGGAGTGTTTACTCAATCCACTGATGTGGTGTCTCGGTGTGACGCACGTATTCCCCTTATTCATAGAAAGGTAAAGCGGGTTCCAGAAGCAGGTTGAGTCATGTACGTTGTATCCCGATTTTAAGATTGAAGATAAAAAAATGCTAAAAAGCTAAATATTTTTGCTGGGCAAACTAGTCCACTGGGATTGGACTAGCACTGACGATAATGTCTTTTTTCAATCTCAGGCATCTTTGTATGCAAAATAGATCACTCTTTTAGGTTACCTAAAGTGGACATTGCTGCAAAATATGTTGATGCTAGGTACATTGATACCTGCAATGAGATTATTGTTTTAAATAATTCAGGTCTTCCTTCTCTGTTCTGTTTTCATGCGTAGATAAAGGATGTGTTTCCAACCTCAGAGACCTTGTTATTACTGCCCCAATGTCCACCCGGTGTTCAAAGAGACTGAAATGCTTCTGGAATATGACAAATACCTTCAGCTCATTTGAAATGAGGTCTTCAACCAATTGCAGTTAATCCATATAATCAGAGATTGTGCACAATTCATGACAGCATTGCCCATATAAAAAAGAGATCTTCAAACCCTTTGCACCATGGTTTAGCAGTGATCTTTGTTCTCTGAAAGCTGATAAGTTTTAACCAGAGTGAAGATGATGAGAAGAACAAAAATAACTGCATGTTCAGGTCCTTTTATGTCATTATACTGCATATGAAGAGGCCTGAGCATTTTGCTCACGACAAGAAATAGGTTCTCTGTATAATAGGTCCTGCCCCTCTGTATCCTAATTCACACCCCTCTGTATAATAGGTCCTGCCCCTCTGTATAATAGGTCCTGCCCCTCTGTATAATAGGTCCTGCCCCTCTGTATAATAGGTCCTGCCCCTCTGTATCCTAATTCACATCCCTCTGTATAATAGGTCCTGCCCCTCTGTATAATAGGTCCTGCCCCTCTGTATCCTAATTCACACCCCTCTGTATAATAGGTCCTGCCCCTCTGTATCCTAATTCACACCCCTCTGTATAATAGGTCCTGCCCCTCTGTGTAATAAGTCCAGCCCCTCTGTATCCTAATTCACACCCCTCTGTATAATAGGTCCTGCCCCTCTGTATAATAGGTCCTGCCCCTCTGTATCCTAATTCACACCCCTCTGTATAATAGGTCCTGCCCCTCTGTATCCTAATTCACACCCCTCTGTATAATAGGTCCTGCCCCTCTGTGTAATAAGTCCAGCCCCTCTGTATCCTAATTCACATCCCTCTGTATAATAGGTCCTGCCCCTCTGTATCCTAATTCACATCCCTCTGTATAATAGGTCCTGCCCCTCTGTATCCTAATTCACATCCCTCTGTATAATAGGTCCTGCCCCTCTGTATCCTAATTCACACCCCTCTGTATAATAGGTCCTGCCCCTCTGTATCCTAATTCACACCCCTCTGTATAATAGGTCCTGCCCCTCTGTGTAATAAGTCCAGCCCCTCTGTATCCTAATTCACACCCCTCTGTATAATTGGTCCTGCCCCTCTGTATCCTAATTCACATCCCTCTGTATAATAGGTCCTGCCCCTCTGTATCCTAATTCACACCCCTCTGTATAATAGGTCCTGCCCCTCTGTGTAATAAGTCCAGCCCCTCTGTATCCTAATTCACATCCCTCTGTATAATAGGTCCTGCCCCTCTGTATCCTAATTCACACCCCTCTGTATAATTGGTCCTGCCCCTCTGTATCCTAATTCACATCCCTCTGTATAATAGGTCCTGCCCCTCTGTATCCTAATTCACATCCCTCTGTATAATAGGTCCTGCCCCTCTGTATCCTAATTCACATCCCTCTGTATAATAGGTCCTGCCCCTCTGTATCCTAATTCACACCCCTCTGTATAATAGGTCCTGCCCCTCTGTATCCTAATTCACACCCCTCTGTATAATAGGTCCTGCCCCTCTGTGTAATAAGTCCAGCCCCTCTGTATCCTAATTCACATCCCTCTGTATAATAGGTCCTGCCCCTCTGTATCCTAATTCACATCCCTCTGTATAATAGGTCCTGCCCCTTTGTATAATAGGTTCTGCCCCTCTGTATCATATATCCCGCCCCTCTGTATCATAGATCTCGCCCCTCTGTATCATAGATCCCGCCCCTCTGTATCATATATCCCGCCGCTCTGTATCATATATCCCGCCCCTCTGTATCATATATCCCGCCCCTCTGTATCATATATCCCGCCCCTCTGTATCATATATCCCGCCCCTTTGTATCATATATCCCGCCCCTCTGTATCATAGATCCCGCCCCTCTGTATCATATATCCCGCCCCTCTGTATCATATATCCCGCCCCTCTGTATCATATATCCCGCCCCTTTATATCATATATCCCGCCCCTCTGTATCATAGATCCCGCCCCTCTGTATCATATATCCCGCCCCTCTGTATCATATATCCCGCCCCTCTGTATCATATATCCCGCCCCTTTATATCATATATCCCGCCCCTCTGTATCATATATCCCGCCCCTCTGTATCATATATCCCGCCCCTTTATATCATATATCCCGCCCCTCTGTATCATAGATCCAACCCCTCTGTATCATATTTTGTGTCAGTGCTGCTGTTCCACCAATTTCACATTGTCTACTCTTAATATCTATCCATCTCTAATGTCTTTGATATTGCCTAAACTAGGTCCTATACTTGATGTAGCATCTCCTCAGTATGTATCCCCGCGTCCGTAAGATCCTATAAGCAAAATCATAAATGATGCTCTTAGAAAACTGCCTCAGTTGCAAATAGAAATATATCTGGACCAAATACTGAGGTAATAATTTCCAGAACATGTGGTCCCAATACAGCTATAGAAGCGTCTGACCAACAAGGCCCATTAAACCAGTCTGGATTCTATGCACAGCGTCGTATAGAAAACCCCCGGGTCGGAGTAATAAATGACCCGTTGATGTCGGCTGGTAATGGAAACACCAGCGTCGTTATATTTCCGGACGAAACAGCCACCTAAAATACAAGTGAATCACGAGATGCTCATCAACAAGTATCCACGACATTATTTTTCAACCGCATAGTTTTTTCTTCTATTCAAAGGATTTTGCTATTCTTCTATTGTACTGCCTGGAAATAATATTAAGCGCTTGGAAATGACAAATCCAACACTGTCATTGTTTCTTAAGGCCCATGACATTGTTCTGAAGCCACTCGAGTTCTCTTTATGCATTCTGATGACACAAATATACAACAGGCCAAATGGACACACTGACAGACAGTTTTGCCCCAAAAAGGAGAGAGAAAGAGAAAGAGTGAGAGATGGTATAAAGCGTTTGACTACACAATCTTTGCATCGACTTGCAATCAGTCAAGAATCTTTGTACTGTGTTACCTGTGGGACTTGAGAACTCAAAGCAATTTGAACCTTCACCTCTGTAAATGTTGTTCACTACACTACAAGGGTAAAATAGCTGTACATGTTGTTCACTACACTACCAGGGTAAAATAGCTGTACATGTTGTTCACTACACAACAAGGGTAACATAGCTGTACATGTTGTTTACTACACTACAAGGGTAACATAGCTGTACATGTTGTTCACTACACTACAAGGTAAAATAGCTGTACATGTTATTTACTACACTACAAGGGTAACATAGCTGTACATGTTGTTTACTACACTACAAGGGTAACATAGCTGTACATGTTGTTCACTACACTACAAGGGTAAAATAGCTGTACATGTTGTTTACTACACTACAAGGGTAACATAGCTGTACATGTTGTTCACTACACTACAAGGGTAAAATAGCTGTACATGTTGTTTACTACACTACAAGGGTAACATAGCTGTACATGTTGTTTACTACACTACAAGGGTAACATAGCTGTACATGTTGTTTACTACACTACAAGGTAAAATAGCTGTACATGTTATTTACTACACTACAAATGTAACATAGCTGTTAATGTGGTTTACTACACTACAAGGGTAACATAGCTGTACATGTTGTTCACTACACTACAAGGGTAAAATAGCTGTACATGTTGTTTACTACACTACAAGGGTAACATAGCTGTACATGTTGTTTACTACACTACAAGGGTAACATAGCTGTACATGTTGTTCACTACACTACAAGGGTAAAATAGCTGTACATGTTGTTTACTACACTACAAGGGTAACATAGCTGTACATGTTGTTCACTACACTACAAGGGTAAAATAGCTGTACATGTTGTTTACTACACTACAAGGGTAACATAGCTGTACATGTTGTTTACTACACTACAAGGGTAACATAGCTGTACATGTTGTTTACTACACTACAAGGTAAAATAGCTGTACATGTTATTTACTACACTACAAATGTAACATAGCTGTTAATGTGGTTTACTACACTACAAGGGTAAAATAGCTGTACATGTTGTTTACTACACTACAAGGGTAAAATAGCTGTACGTGTTGTTTACTACACCTGAGGGGTTAAACAGCTGTTAATGTGGTTTACTACACTACAAGGGTAAAATAGCTGTACATGTTGTTCACTACATTACAAGGGTAACATAGCTGTACATGTTGTTTACTACACTACAAGGGTAAAATAGCTGTACATGTTGTTTACTACACTACAAGGGTAACATAGCTGTACATGTTTTTTACTACACCAGAGTGGTTAAACAGCTGTTAATGTGGTTCACTACACTACAAGGGTAAAATAGCTGTACATGTTGTTTACTACATTACAAGGGTAACATAGCTGTTAATGTGGTTCACTACACTACAAGGGTAAAATAGCTGTACATGTTGTTTACTACACTACAAGGTAACATAGCTGTACATGTTGTTTACTACACTACAAGGGTAACATAGCTGTACATGTTGTTTACTACACTACAAGGGTAAAATAGCTGTACGTGTTGTTTACTACACCTGAGGGGTTAAACAGCTGTTAATGTGGTTTACTACACTACAAGGGTAAAATAGCTGTACATGTTGTTCACTACATTACAAGGGTAACATAGCTGTACATGTTGTTTACTACACTACAAGGGTAAAATAGCTGTACATGTTGTTTACTACACTACAAGGTAACATAGCTGTACATGTTGTTCACTACACCAGAGGGGTTAAACAGCTGTAATGTTGTAATGTTGTTCACTAAAGTACAAGGGTAAAATAGCTGTTAATGTGGTTCACTAATTTACAAGGGTAAATATGTGTAAATGTGGTTCACTACACCAGAGGGGTTAAACAGCTGTAAATGTTGTAATGTTGTTCACTAAACTACAAGGGTGAAATAGCTGTTAATGTGGTTCACTACACTACAAGGGTAAAATAGGTGTACATGTTGTTCACTAATTTACAAGGGTAAATAGGTGTAAATGTGGTTCACTACACTACAAGGGTAACATTGCTGTACATGTTGTTCACTACACCAGAGGGGTTAAACAGCTGTAAATGTTATCCACTACTTCACAAAGGTTAAAGAGGAGGAAAACAAGCACAGTTTATGTAGCAGAATAGTGATCGTTTCCCACTCTGCCCCTCTCCTCTGACCCGCATTTCCCAATTTTTGCTTTAGCGTTAAAAAGTTATTTCTGTCTGTTCGGGGTCACCACTGAAAGTTCTAGTTTGTATTGGCTTTTTACTGCCTAAATACAGCACACAGAGACCAACAAGTATGTATTTCTGGGTAAGAGTTTAGATTGGGTTTTAAGATAAGGTGATTATTCTGAATTGTTCTGGTTAGGGTTTAGGTTGGGTCTTAAGATTAGGGTTAGGGGATTATTCTGAATTGTTCTGGTTAGGGTTTAGGTTGGGTATTAAGGTTAGGGTTAGGTGATTATTCTAAATGGTTATGGTTAGAGTTTAGGTTGGGTCTTAAGGTATTAAAGCAAATATCTTTGTCTACCTGGATTTGAACACGACATAAACACCTATCCACCATCCCTATTTACAATTTCCTTGCAAACCTCTAGTCAATTTGAACGTAATAGAGCTCACCATTGCCCCTAGTCGTTAATTTTTAAATCATCTGTAGGTCTTGCAATTACCTGGACCAAAGTCAAATATTGACCTTCATCTGCCGAGATAAGTCTTATGCGCGTGTGACTGACAGCCTTTTTGACGTTTGCAGTCTCACCTGCCAATGCTAAGTAGGATCTGAGTGAAGATTTATTGGCTGTTAAAAAGAGAAGTGCGTGTTTGTGTGTGTGTGGCGGAGTGGTGCTTTGGTGAGAAGTACAAGTAAGCTATTTGTGGCCTATCGACAGGCGTGAAATGGTAAAAAAAGATTGTGTAAAAAAGCAATGCAATTGTGAAATTGAGTCGGTGATAAAGCAATCGGTCAGGCTGAAACAAACTATTCTGGGCAATCAAGATAAAAGCAATCACAGTTTTGAAACTGCATTGTTTGATTGTGTAGTCATGCAGGTCTGTGGGGAAGCCTAATGCTGTTTCAGTACTAAAGAAAGCACATTGGGTCATGGCCGGCAATTTCCAAATAGTTCATGTCGATTGGATAATCAAAAGGCCGAAGGTCCTGGCTGGGACCGTTTTACCGCTGTTGAACAGAGTAGTGAACGAATGTTAAGAAGGTCAGTACATGGGAGAAATAGGATGGACATCTCTTTACCATTGTACATTGATAGTACAATTACTAAAAATGCCATGTTACAGTCAGGATATATTAGTCACGACAATATAACAGTAGAATCCCAATGTGCAAATCAGTAGACCCTGGTACTGTTGTACTGGCTCAGTCATACTTCTGGAACGGTGGAATATTTCCATGATGCAGATTTAGTCTATTCCAGAGGACCTGTACACTTATACACACGATACACACGCATGAACACTTGTTTATCTGTCTATCCTTGTGAGGACCTGCACACTTATACACACGATACACACGCATGAACACTTGTTTATCTGTCTATCCTTGTGAGGACCTGCACACTTATACACACGATACACACGCATGAACACTTGTTTATCTGTCTATCCTTGTGAGGACCTGCACACTTATACACACGATACACACGCATGAACACTTGTTTATCTGTCTATCCTTGTGAGGACCTGCACACTTATACACACGATACACACGCATGAACACTTGTTTATCTGTCTATCCTTGTGAGGACCTGCACACTTATACACACGATACACACGCATGAACACTTGTTTATCTGTCTATCCTTGTGAGGACCTGCACACTTATACTCACGATACACACGCAACAACACTTGTTTATCTGTCTATCCTTGTGAGGACCTGCTCACTTATACACACGATACACACGCATGAACACTTGTTTATCTGTCTATCCTTGTGAGGACCTGCACACTTATACTCACGATACACACGCAACAACACTTGTTTATCTGTCTATCCTTGTGAGGACCTGCACACTTATACACACGCAACAACACTTGTTTATCTGTCTATCCTTGTGAGGACCTGCACACTTATACACACGATACACACACACATGAACACTTGTTTATCTGTCTATCATTGTGAGGACCTGAGACCTAATCCAGACTTGGTAAATCAGGTGCTCTAGCCTTAAACCTAACCTTTACCCACAACTTCAAATAACCTTAACTTCAATAACTTATAGTTTTTAACTTAACCTAGCTCTAACACCCCAACACCTAACTCTAAATCAAACCATTTCAAGAAACCTCAATTCTGACACCATCACCAGTTATATTTTCTTCCTAAACATAACCCCAAAATTGAATTTGAAAAACGTTAGAATTTTTGTAAAACATTAACAACGGAGTTTGGATTATGAATGAGTGTGTGTTTGTGTGTGTGTGTGTCTTTAAGAATGCAGAACCATACCCTCCGCAGACAAGAGATAACGTTGGATCTTTAAAATGATGTTCTACTAATGGGAGTGTCTGATACACATCTACTTTGTCTCGGTCTTTAAAGAACCATCCTCAGGCTAAAACATAGGTAGACCTTCACAGAAATAAAAAAAGCATTTTCTGTCTTTTATGACATGAAGTGCCGCTATGAATATTTCTCTTCTGCTTTGCCTGTAAGTATCACTGTTTGTTTTTGACTGGAAGTCCAAACACGTACGGTGTTTTTATGTTATGAATGATGCAGCTTGGTGGATTTGTGTGTCTTCCATTTTTCTACTAAAAGTGTTGCTATTAATGTATTCAGATGTAAAGGATAAATACCTCCATCCCACCATCTTAGCGAGTACCCATGCATGTGGGTGAACACAAACGCACACACAGAAAGTATATAGCTGCACAGTTCCTGAAAATAAAGACACATGATTTGTACTGTCCATTTGATATACTTTCATTTGTGTTAGAGCCATTTGCTAGTCCCTTTCATTTATGCTGTTTATTTTGTTAATCCGACATTTATAATGAGACAATTAACTTTTAGGTTTACGAGTGTGGGATACAGCCCCCCCCCTTTTTGTTTAATAAGTAATGGCAAGGTACACAGGTGTTTAAGGTGAGACAATTACTATGTCACGGTGCACAGGTGTTTAAGGTGAGACAATTACTATGTCACGGTGCACAGGTGTTTAAGGTGAGACAATTACTATGTCACGGTGCACAGGTGTTTAAGGTGAGACAATTACTATGGCACGGTGCACAGGTGTTTAAGGTGAGACAATTACTATGTCACGGTGCACAGGTGTTTAAGGTGAGACAATTACTATGTCACGGTGCACAGGTGTTTAAGGTGAGACAATTACTATGGCACGGTGCACAGGTTTTTAAGGTGAGACAATGACTGCTGAAAGGCAGAAGGAGTCCAAGATAAATGGGTGACGGTAATGTTTTTGACCACACACAGCCACACACACAATAAGTATTTTCTCTGTATATATAAAAATGACATAACTGAAACAGTGTGCGTCCGAAACTCGTCTCGATCTTGGGCGGTGGCTATACCACTAAAGAAGTCACCATAACAATTTGTGTTAAATTGATGTTGAGATAAAACATTTATATTTAACACATTTATACCAGGTTAGCACCACTTACACCTGACCTCCAAAATAATTTAAAGTTGGCATCTAGTAGGGATATCTGATGACTGCAAATATACCCTTTTACAAAATTGTGTTGTATTTCAGCAGACACTGCTATCCAAACCAACATGCGTGAGCAATAAGGGTATATCTCTCAAAAGCTGAGGTACAAGTGCTTCACCTTGTCAGACCTGATATTATAGTCAAAGTCAAAGTATTTTTATTATAATATGTACCGAATGACGTGCATCATATTGAACAATGACATTCTCTTGACATGGCAAGCAAACAACTACGTAGTTAGATAGATGAACAAAAAGAAAAACAGAATAACAACAGAATATGTACAGAATATACATAGCTACAAGATAGACATAATGAAGTGAGAATATGGACAGTATGTAAAACGTTAAATACTGCAGTTAAAGTGATCTAGTGCCAGTAGTGGATACATGAGATAAGTATATCAGTGTTGCTGATTGAGGAGTCTGATGGTCTGAGGGTAGAAACTGTTTGCGTGTACCAATGCTGCGGTAACGTCGACCAGATGGTAGCAGTGTGAACAGGCGATGGCCTGGGTGGCTGTTGTCCTTAATGATATTTCTTGCTTTTCTGAGGCATTGTGACTGGTAGATGCTTTGCACCGTATGGAGGTGGCAGCCAATTTTTGTGCTTTGCAGTCTTTACCACCCTCTGGAGGGCCTTGCGGTCAGCACCAAGCAGTAATGCAGCCTGACAGAATACTCTCAACGGTGCACCTGTAGAAGTTGCTCAGAGTTTTCTTTGACGTGCCAAACTTCTTGAGTCTCCTTAAGAAGTACAGGCATTGGGCAGTTTTCACTGCAGAGTCAGCTTGCCTGGACCATGTGAGGTCATCCCTGATGAACACACAGAGGAACTTGGAGACAGGTACTCTCTCTACTTCAGCTCAGTGTATGAGGGCATGTTCCCCCCCTGACGCATCCTGAAGTCAATTATCATCTCTTTAGTGTTCCCGACGTTAAGAGAGAGGTTGTTGTCCTGACACCATGTAGCCAGGTCTTTAACCTCTTCTCTGTATTTTGTCTCATCATTGATAGAGATGAGACAGAGGATGGTGGTATTGTCAGCAAACTTGAAGATGACGTTGGGGCTGTGTGTGGCCACGCAGTCATACGTAAACAGGGAGTACAGCAGGGGACTGAGTACGCAACCCTGCGGGGCCCCAATGCTCAGAGTCACGGCAGAGGATGTGAGGTTGCCCATTCTCACCACCTGGGGTCTGCTCGTCAGAAAGTCCAGGATATATATATATATATATATATATTATATAACCAATGTCCTATCTGTGACTGGCTTTACACTCTAACCACTAGGATAGAACTCACTGTGACCTTTTGACTGTCTCAGCCTCAAAATCAAAAACAAATCACACTTATCTACTCATTGTTGACAGTAATCAACAATTATTCCAGATATATGATATTTTAATCAGAAATATAAATTAGTCATTTTGACGGTAAAATTATTTTAAAAACATCTCTGGTAAAAAAGTACTCTGCTTAGTTGTTGCTATTTGTTGTCGCTGGATTAGTTGTTGCTGAGATATTAACACTACTTATTAAACAGAGATTAGTAATATTTGAACACTGGCTTGTAGTTTAGGAATTGTATATATTTACTATTGAAATAGTGAAGATATCACAAATTGTTTTAGTTTTTGTAAAGAAAAACATTGTAAAGAAAGTACAATTACTGTGATAACTGAAGTGAGAGCGGGTGAACCTGATTTTACATGCTGCACTGTTTTATACAGCGCTTTTATCCAAAGCGCTTTACAGATCCTGCCTCACATTCACCCATTCATTCACTCATTCATACACTGACGGCAGCGCCTACCATGCAAGGCGACTGCAGGCTCGCCAGGAGCAGCTGGGGTTAGGTGTCTTGCTCATGGACACCTCGACAATTTCCCAGGAGGAACCGGGGATCAAACCCCGATTGATAGACAACTGATTCAACCCACTGAGCCACTGCCGCCCTTGAGGCACTGCCGTACATGTTTTAAATTCACATGCATTGTTATTTTACCTTCCTGCCACCAATGCAGCTTTCATTGTCAACATTGCTGCCAAAGACTGAGAACTAAAAAAGAGAGGGGTTTTCCCTATTTTTTTTCTCACCTCACACATATTGGGATTTATTGTATCCTAGCAACTTTCTGCAGTAACTGCAAAGTAGAAAATGGAGACCTCAGAGACCTCTGATTTAAATGAAGCCAAGTTGCTCGGCTCGCGTTACACTGTTTGCTGAACTAGCAAAGTATTCACTAGATGCTGAGAACATTCTCCTGCCAACAAACATGTGTCAGGCTTGAAAAGTCTAGACCGGTTTGATTGAATCCTTTGCAGCATTCGGAAATGCAGCCCACTTTGTAATTCTAACCTGTTCCTAGGCTACGGTGGAAAAGGCGTTAATTGTACATTATCTACTCTGCATTAGCAGTGTTTTGTAAACACAACCACGTACGCTCACCAGCCTTGTCATTAGTCTCACCTTGTTAGTGCCAGGTTGTAGCTCTTTTTGCTCCAGAACTGTCTTTGTGGCATAGATTCAACAAAGTGCTGGAAACATTCCTCAGAGATATTGGTCTATATTGACATTATGACATAACACAGTTGCTGCAGACTGGTTGGCTGCACATCCATGATGCGAATCTCCTGTTCCACCACATCCCAGCGGTGCTATTGGATTAAGATCTGGTGACTGTGGAGACCAGGGGAGGGCAAACCTCTCAGCTTAGGGGCCACATCAGGACTTTAAAATAAAATGAAGGGCCAATTTTTTTGGGAATTTTGTTAATTATGAATTATTTGTGCACCAGAAAAGGCCAATAAATAAAACAAATACACATAACATTTATACTGTAGGTCGATTATAATATCAGAATAATGTTCATTCAGAAACGTGAATATTGGACTGGCAAGTAATTTAGTGTAGACCATTTGAGTACAGTGAAGTCATGGTCATGTTCAACAAACCAGTTTGAGATAACGAGAACTTTGTGACGTGGCTCATTATCCTGCTGGTTGTAGTTAGATGGTGGATAAACAGTGGGCATAAAGATATGGACATGGTCAGCAACCATACTTAGGTAGCCTGTGGCGTTCAAATGATGCTCAATTGTTACGAAGTCTGCAAAGAAAATATCCCCCACACCAATACACCCCCACCACCAGTCTGTTTCATTGAGACAAGGCAGGATGGATCCATGCTTTTAAGTTGTTGTTATTATCATCAGACAAGGACATGTTTTTCCAATTTTATATGGTTAAATGTTGGTGGGCCTGTGCAAATTGTAGCCTCAGTTTCCTGTTCATATACTGATGTGGCACACAGTGTGGTCTTCTGCAGCTGCAGACCATCTGCTTCAAGGTTCAAGGTGTTGTGTGTTCAAAGATGCTTTTTTACTTGGTTGTAACACATGGTTATTTAAGTTACTGTTGCATTTCTATCAGCTTGAACCAGTCTGTCCATTCTGATCGGACTTCTGTCATCAACAAGCCGTCTCGTCCAGAAATCTGCCACTCGCTTGAAATGTTTTATTTTTCTGACCATTTTCGGGAAAACCCTAGTTACCGTCGTGCCGGAAAATCCCAGTCGATCAGCACTTTCAAAAATACTCAAACCTAAAAAACATGCCACGTTCAAAGTCACAGTTTTTCACCATTCTGGTTCTTGGTTCGAACTTTAGCAGATCATCTTGACTATGCCTACATGCCTAAATGCATTAGGTTGCAGCCACGTGATTTGTTGATTAATAATGTGCGTTTACGAGCAGTTGACAAGGTGTACCTAATGAAGTGGCTGACGAGTGCTGCTTGTTTGTGTCACTTTTGTTTTCTGTTGATTTCCTGCTTACTTCATATGGAGAGATCCAAATTATTTGCGTAGGAACCAAGGAAACTGGAAATAATTCAGACACAGTGGGCAGATAAGAGCCATTGTAATGTTATGTGTAGACACTACAAATCTAAACTTTGACCGGAGTAAAACAACCAAGTGTTATTGGAATGTGTAAGCAAGGCTTCATTCTGGATTCGTAGTCCATTAAACATTGTTAATTGAATCAGGGCTGATACTGTTTCCCTATGAGATTGAATTCCTATGGGAAAGAATGTGCATTTAATCCCTATGAGAAAAAATATAAATGTCCCTTTTGTGAACAGAGGAAATGTTTTCAATCATTTCTAATGTTCCTTGTTTTTCGATCCTTGCAGGGATATTTGTTTTCCATCAGAATTGTAAAACCTGTACGCAGGTACACACACACACACACACGCACGCGTTATTTTCTGTCTCAGCATGACCCAATGTGACAGCCTTGGGTTTATAGCTATAATGCACTCCTAAGTCTTCCTCAGGTGCTCAGAGGACCGTAATGTGTAACTGGTCTCCATAATCAAACCATCCCAAAATAGTCCATAAAAGAGGGGAGCCCAGCTGTGTCTGAGATGATGTTACACCTCCCCTACTGTCTCTGAGAAATGACCTGCATTCAGATGGAGAAGGATCATATCAAATGAGCAATGTTGTGTATATTACCATCTGCTCACAACCAGATGTGTCACCCAGATATTCACGCTTCTGTATGTAAGCATGTGTTTGGACAGTTAATTAATTGTTCTTTATATAACCATGCAATTGGAGATTGAATGAATGGTGGTTTATACAAACTTGTGACAAGACATTTTAAAAATGTTTCTTGATTTAACCATGTGACAGGATATTTTACAGTTTTTAGCA
Organism: Dallia pectoralis; assembly: GCA_029465975.1. Classification (NCBI taxonomy): domain Eukaryota; kingdom Metazoa; phylum Chordata; class Actinopteri; order Esociformes; family Umbridae; genus Dallia; species Dallia pectoralis. Next base: position 13,897,382 of record CM055740.1, on the reverse strand, counting down.
ATCCCTTTGACCATTATCTCAGAACCTTAATGTCATTTTCCACAACTCTAGACACAAAACTCACAACAGTAAACACTTGTAACACAGGCTCTCCAATGTTCAAAACATTGCATTGTGCATTCATATCTTTAAAGATACCTTGCATTTGCACAATCAATGGTTCAAACAATAGATTTATCATGGAATACCATGGGTACATTGATTTAGATCACCCAGACAAAAGATACCCATAGTTTCACTAGTTAGTTGTTTGTCCAATCATTAGATATTGGTGTACAAAATTGATGATACATGTTCCATTATGGTACTACAAGCAAATGAATCCCTGTAAATGTACTTCTGTGGTAAAGAGAATAGTACAAACACAGTGGAATCATTGAACAAAATTTGAAATGTATTACTATAATGAAATAGAATACAATCACAACATATGTTTATTTGAATCAAAGCAAAAATAATTAGCTATGAAATAAAAAAATAGAGACAGTACTGTAAAACATCAAATGCAGTGTTCCTCAACTTGCTTGCTTGTACTGTAAGAAAACAAACAGGAGTGATTACAGTACTTCTACATTGTCATCAACTCTGTGTTGTGGATTTGGCCACTGGTTCTCATCTACATCTCATTGGATGTTTTCATCAGCCAAACATCTTGGATTTCTTTATTTTTTTGCCTGAATTTCATTGGACACTCTATGCTGTTGCTGCCGCTGTCTTGGTCCATGGCCTTGTCCTCTACCACGTTCCCCCACACCTCTCAAACGAGGCCGACGACCACCTTTCAGAAAGGGTCCCTGCCATGCCATGCCATTCCTTTGACCAACACGTCTTTCTCGTCTTTCTCGTCTTCCTGCCACCATTGCTTGACCTCCATTGTGACCTGGATCACCTGCTGGCTCCATGTTACGAATCACTATGCTCTTGCAATTGGATCCAAATAAACTCTTTATGTGTATACTCATTCCACAATGTGCACTAAACCATCAGTAACGGGTTGCTGAATTGGACAAGCAATTACAAGGGCCTGCATCTATACAGTGTAGTACTGTCAGTACTGTAAATAGTCTAAAACAGTGGTGCAGTATTTGGGACCATAGACACAGTGTCTGTTGAAGCATTACAGTATGATAAAATATTAGGCTACATCCATGGATATTGTAGTCTAATTGGTTCATGCTCCATGCTAATTGCTGACAATAAATCTCAGTATCTTGAATCTTTCATGATTTACTGTAAACGTGGAATATTGTTTGTCAGTTTCCATAAAACTATGCATTAAGAGTAATGCAGCAAATACTTATCATTTTGACTAGTTGTATCAATTGATAGTTAGATCTGTCAAATTAATAGAAACACACTATCATTTCAAACGTAATGTAGGAATCGCATTTTGAAATAGTAGTACTTTGATGTTACATTGTATCATATTGAACCGATGATAAAAGTTAAATGAACAAATGATCTTCAGTTTAGGTGTATTGTATCCAAGCAATTGAAAAAACGTGTTAGAGTTTTGAGAAAAGTGCATTTTGATCTTCGGTTGTGAGTTTTGTGTCTAGAGTTGTGGAAAATGACTTTAGGTTCTGAGATAATGGTCAAAGGGATCGCTAAAAACTGTATAACTGTTTCTTTATTTAATCATGTAACGAGACATTCCATTAATGGTTCTTTATATGACCATGTGAAGGGATCTTTGGATGATCATGGCATGAAATCAATAGGAGAACCAGGCAGAGATGGTGTTGTTCAGAATGACATAAAGACTGCTTAACCTGAAAACACTACAAACAGAAATGGCAAAACATGTGTGTGTGTGTGTGTGTGTGTGTGTGTGTGTGTGTGGGGGATCCTGCGAGCACACACCAGTAAACACCCTATCAAACTTTTCCCCAGCTGTAACTTTTAATTACAGGCCCCAAAGCGTTGACTGATTCTCCGCAGACTCATTTGTCACTCAGCATGAATAAGTTAGTTAGCGATACACTGATTGTTTTCTCCTCACAGATTCTCCTGTTAAACATATCATTAGCATACCCACGTAGGTTTAAGGACTGCCTTGATGCTTCCTTACTAAATGCAACTAGATTCTGCATATTTTCTTCTGGGGAAATTGTGACGAGGCTGTAGAAATTAAATGGTTATTCATAGCTGGCATAACAAGGCGGGTTCCACATTTTTTTGCAGTTTTGACTAAATGACGTAACTTTCTATATTTGATATGAACTGTAGCACTATAGACATATACAGTAGCTTGGAAATTAACTAACAACGCATGTATGTACCATATGCATGTGTTACATTGATAACTTTTACATTCAATCTTTCAATTTTGTGCATAAAGTCCGACTTTCTTGTTACACAAAGTGATGATGACACTAATGTATTTTTGAATATATTCTGCTATGCTCTATTGCTTAGTGACAAGTTCAAGATTTATGAAGACAGAAAATTAGGATACAGGGCTTAGGGAGAAAACAACTAAGGAGTTAATAAGACAGGACTTATGGAGGCAATACTTAAGGAGACAGGACCTTAGGAGACAGGACTTAAGGAGACAGGACTTAAGGAGACAGGACCTTAGGAGACAGGACTTAAGGAGACAGGACTTAAGGAGACAAGACTTAAGGAGACAGGACTTAAGGAGACAATACTCAAGGAGACAATACTCAAGGAGACAATACTCAAGGAGACAGGACTTAAGGAGACAGGACTTAAGGAGACAGGACTTAAGGAGACAAGATTTAAGGAGACAGGACTTAAGGAGACAGGACTTAAGGAGACAATACTTAACGAGACAATACTTAAGGAGACAATACTTAAGGAGACAGGACTTAAGGAGACAATACTTAACGAGACAATACTTAAGGAGACAGGACTTAAGGAGACAGGACTTAAGGAGACATGACTTAAGGAGACATGACTTAAGGAGACAGGACTTAAGGAGACAGGACTCATGGAGACAGGACTCATGGAGACAGGACTCATGGAGAGAGGACTTAAGGAGACAGGACTTAAGGAGACAGGACTTAAGGAGACAGGACTTAAGGAGACAGGACTTAAGGAGACATGACTTAAGGAGACATGACTTAAGGAGACAGGACTTAAGGAGACAGGACTCGTGGAGACAGGACTCATGGAGACAGGACTCATGGAGAGAGGACTTAAGGAGACAGGACTTAAGGAGACAGGACTTAAGGAGACAGGACTTAAGGAGACAGGACTTAAGGAGACAGGACTTAAGGAGACAGGACTTAAGGAGACAATACTTAAGGAGACAGGACTTAAGGAGACAGGACTTAAGGAGACAGGACTTAAGGAGACAGGACTTATGGAGACAGGACTTATGGAGACAGGACTTAAGGAGACAGGACTTAAAGAGACAGGACTTAAGGAGACAGGAATTAAGGAGACAGGACTTAAGGAGACAGGACTTATGGAGACAATACTTAAGGAGACAGGACTTAAGGAGACAGGACTTAAGGAGACAGGACTTATGGAGACAATACTTAAGGAGACAGGACTTAAGGAGACAGGACTTAAGGAGACAGGACTTAAGGAGACAGGACTTATGGAGACAATACTTAAGGAGACAGGACCTAAGGAGACAGGACTTATGGAGACAGGACTTAAGGAGACAGGACTTAAGGAGACAATACATAAGGAGACAGGACTTAAGGAGACAGGACTTATGGAGACAGGACTTATGGAGACAGGACTTAAGGAGACAGGACTTAAGGAGACAATACATAAGGAGACAGGACTTAAGGAGACAGGACTTAAGGAGACTTAAGGACCTGATGAATCAAGACTTAAATACAAGACAAGATATGATCTGTTTATCAAGTCTAGATAGTTAGATAGTTATTTTTTATATTGGGTAAGCTTAATATAGTGTCTCAGCTGATAGAATAAGGAATGTTCAGAAGTATTTATGGTTGCAAAATGTTCTAGGAATGAGAAGGGAATAATCAGGGAATGTAGAATCTTCCAACCTGGACGTATGCAACCATAGGTGTACTTGTCATGATAATTGTCTTCCTCACCCTTCTTCGTCTAGTTGTTAATTAGTGTGTGTACCCTCTGAGACCTGACTGAGTGCCGTTCCAGTGCCTCGGTAAAATCACTTTAGAAAATGATGCCAGGAAAAATATCACATTGACTCTTATGATAATTGCGTTGTTCTTGTAAGAAGAGAACAATTAACAGAGGCCTTTCCATAATTACTGGTTCCCTCCCAGACATGATATATCCAGGGTCCCCTGCTTTCCAGACAATATTATTTTTAATCTCTTTAATGTTTTTTGATTTCATTTTAAGCAACTTGCCAAATTTGACTCTGTTGTACGATGTTTTTTGTTTTTGTTTGTCATCAACAAGGCTAATGTCACCCGGCCAAATGTTTACTAGCTAAGCTGTATTCCTTTAATGTAATGATGAGCCAACTAGTTATCAACTTCACTTCTTTCCTCAGGTGCACAATAAGGTCCATAAATGTAATCACTGGCCAGGACAGAGAATAATGGAAAACAAGGACCAACAGTGTAAAACTATTTATTTATTATTTCAGAAAATGTGATCCTGTCCCACCTCCTACATCCCCTCACCTCCTCCCTGTTCCTACATCCCTCCATCTACATCCCTTCATATTCTCCTTTTCCCTGCATACCGTATCTCCATCACTTCTGTCCTCACACTTTCTCCCTTCTGCACCTTGTCCTTCCCTCCATCTCATCTCTCCTGCATGCATCCATTACTTGCTTGTTTGCATCTCCTTATGACTCTGTGTTGTCTCTTGTCCACTCCATATATCCTCCATCTCTCCATCATCTCCTTATGACTCTTTATTGTCTCTTGTCCACTCCATATATCCTCCATCTCTCCAACATCTCCTTATGACTCTTTATTGTCTCTTGTCCACTCCATATATCCTCCATCTCTCCATCATCTCCTTATGACTCTTTGTTGTCTCTTGTCCACTCCATATATCCTCCATCTCTCCATCATCTCCTTATGACTCTGTGTTGTCTCTTGTCCACTCCATATATCCTCCATCTCTCCATCATCTCCTTATGACTCTGTGTTGTCTCTTGTCCACTCCATATATCCTCCATCTCTCCATCATCTCCTTATGACTCTGTGTTGTCTCTTGTCCACTCCATATATCCTCCATCTCTCCATCATCTCCTTATGACTCTGTGTTGTCTCTTGTCCACTCCATATATCCTCCATCTCTCCATCATCTCCTTATGACTCTGTGTTGTCTCTTGTCCACTCCATATATCCTCCATCTCTCCATCATCTCCTTATGACTCTGTGTTGTCTCTTGTCCACTCCATATATCCTCCATCTCTCCATCATCTCCTTATGACTCTGTGTTGTCTCTTGTCCACTCCATATATCCTCCATCTCTCCATCATCTCCTTATGACTCTTTATTGTCTCTTGTCCACTCCATATATCCTCCATCTCTCCATCATGCCCGGCATAGAACATTGGATGCGGCTATGTCCCAAATATCTCTCCAATGAGATAAGCTCATCAGAACAATATGTTGGATAATGTACCATTGCACCAATCACTCAACAGAGGCTTTCAAAGGATGTTTACCTGGCATCTGTCTGTCTTTCTCTTTCTCAATCTCCCCATTGGGCATTAATCTAACGGCGTAGTTAAAGGGTTGCTTGGCTGCTTCGGAGGAAATGTACCCAAGAATAAAACGTCACATAATATGAGTAATGACAAAGTACACAATCTGGAATGAATATGATTCTGTCCGGTAAATACTCCTTCTACATCTCTAGACTAGGATGAAATACTGTTTTAGAGATATATTAAGGACTTATATTTGTCAAGATCAATGACACATGCTCACCCTGGGCAAAGGCATTCTCCTGTTAGGAGTTTGATCATAGTCAGTCTTGAATTAATTCGCATGAAAATAGGGGTTTTTATTGTTTCATGATAAGGATATGAAGCAATATCTGACAGGTTATTGTATACTTGTATACTGCAAAACCCTTTACAGAGAACCGTAGCATTAGTTTTTATTATCCTGTCATCGCTGTTACCTATGTTATTCAATGAGTCAGATTCATGTCAGCCTGTTGATTCAAAGAGATGGAGTCGTGTCGCCCTGTAATTCAGAGAGATGGAGTCCTGTCACCCCTGTCAGCCATGTAATTCAAACAGTCAAATTATTGTTAGCCCCTTAATTCAACGAGATGGTGTCCTGTCACCCCTGTCAGTCCTATAATTTAAAGAGTCAAATTCTTGTCATCCCTGTAATTCAGAGTGATGGAGTCCTGTCATCCCTGTCAGTTCTTCAATTCAATGAGAGGAAGTCCTGTGATCCCTTTCATCCGTTGGGTTAAAAAAGCCTTTATTCTTTCCCCTCCAGAAATTCAATATTCTGCACTGTGTCCCTAGTATCCAATGTGTTTGGGTTTTTGAAGAGTTGAACTGAGCGAGTTTCTGTCCAGTTGGAGACGAAAATGATTTAGATGGATGGATTTAACCATACTCCCTACATGCATATTGATGATTGACACCAAATGCCTAAGCCTAATTGTCGCGAATGTGGTGAGGTTTGTGTTCTACACGGTGCTTTTAGGGCGAGCACTTCCTGTTCTAGTTCCTGTTTTGCTAAATGCTCACAGCTGGGGAGAATTAGCTACTGGTTGGGTTATTTAAGGTTCTAGGGAGTGTCACTAGTTTGACTGTTTTGTTTCCATGTTACGTCCTATGTGTTGGTGAGTGTTCTTGATGTAAATATATATATATATATCTATCAGATTTAACTGTATGAAGTAGTGAGTCGCTAGTATGCAATACTTTGTTTCATTTTCTGTGGTGATATGTTTTCCGTTGGAGTTTGTTTTAGTTACCATTAAACCCACGAACAAACGATTGAAGCTCTGCATGTGGCTTTATACTACACTACATCGTAAAGGAAACGTGACACTAATTAATACTAACCAAATTTCTTAAACTAACTCCAAAGTACCTTATACCATAAATGTCGGGATTAACTGTTAGATACAAATGGCATTTTTTATGTAGGGACTAGCTAATGTATGGACCATGTATAGCGCCGGGGGGGTTATCTCAGGGGCCACATCAGGACTTTAAAATGAAATGGAGGGCCAAATTTGTTTTATTATTTGTTACTTATAAATGATTTATGAACCAAAAAAAGGGCAATAATTAAAAAGTATACACATAACATTTATACTGTAGGTCTATTATTGTATCTAAGTAATTTTAGTTCATTTATTTATTTGGTACAGCCACCTACAAATATTTAAATGCCTACGGCGGGCCGGATGGAATTGCATCAAGTGCCGGATTAGTTTTTCCACCCCTGTTGTGTAGCACAACCAGGATCACACAGAAACACGCACAGCACCTCGTGACCTTTGCACTCTCGTATTCTGTCATGCCACCTACTGACCACTGATTGGATAAGATGTTGCTGAGGTAACGACCTCAGTAACTACTGTATTCTACATTCGTCTTTCTCTCTCACACAGACACTCTTATAGAACAGGACATTTGTTTCTGTGTTATAATGGACTATCAAGCACCTACTAATCAGACTGGTCCTTTATTGCATTTGACAGAAGAAAGAAAGAGACATATTCAATGGGGACAGTTTCTCTATGGGAATCAATGGGATAAGCGGAGATAGAGAGCAAGCTAATGGCAGATAAGAGATGGAGAGGTGAAGCTGCAGAACGGAGAAGATTGACCTGATACAAAGGACAGATGTATCAAAAAGGAGAAAGGGAAACGCTTGTATGAACAAGAAGCGGAGAGAGTGAAGTGTCTGGGAGACGCACATTATAATAACAGGTGAAATGTGTATTGAGCAAGAAGATGAGAAAATAAAGGGAAGAGATGGAGAGAGACAGCGGGATCAGGAACCAGTTAGAGAATGTATCCGACGCTGAAGGGGTAAAAAAAAGTCATAGTGACGGAGAGATAAAAAGTGCCAGAAAAACCTATAGCAAATGTAAAAATTGTGTGAGGGTGAAAGAGAGAGGATGAAAGTTGGCTCATTATTGAGCAAACACCAGGACAAGAGCTTGTCACACACACACACATCTAGAGCATCATTTGGTCTATAGGTACACCGTGTATATATTCATTTCCAATGGAAAGTTAAGTTTGCAGCGATATGTATAGGAATACAACATGATTGCTTAGCTTTCATTTCACATGCATCCAGGTGAGGCTGTGTACCATTTGGTAAAACAGAACACCTATCTATATATCTATCTATATATATATATATATATATATATGTATACCTACATTAAAAAATATACATATCTATATATCTATCTATGTATCTATCTATATATCTACCTATATATCTATGTATGTATCGATCTATAGATATACCTATCTATCCATCTATCGATCTATAGATATACCTATCTATCTACATATCTATCTACCTATCTATCTATCCCTTTTTCCCTGTTATCATTTTACGCGGACATAAGACAACTAAAACAAATGTCAGTTGAGTGAGAAAAGTTACGTGTGATGAGATAAATAAATACACACACATGCTCCCCTCTTAGCCTTTTCCGTTGAATGTAAAACAGATCTGACTACTGAAGTGAAGTGAAGAGAATTAGAAGAGAGACAAGGGCATTGGTGTTGTGGTCACGTTCACAAAGCAATTACGGTATGTTCGGCGGTGTTTGCCATTTTCGAACGATTTGGCAGTGGTTCAGGGCCCTGAACTGCCTTCTTTGGATGAACTACATTTCTGAGAGATTCTAGTGATCATCACTAATGGGTCAAAATGATGAAACCAAACAATTCCAGACTATATACATAGATGATGATTTACATTAATGCATTTTTCTGACTATACATGCAGGCATATAACAGTTTTTCAAGATCACTAATGGATCGGCACTGATTATACCATTTTGCAACCGATAAATCCGGAAGGAAGACAATTAACCCTAACTTGTAGGCATTATTCAATTGTTTTTTTCACACATTTCTCAACCTTTTTTAAACCATGCACACAGGACTCAATGCCAAGTACAGTTGTCACCATGTTGTTAAGTAACAAACATTGCCATTCAAATATACTAAACTAAAATTATTGTAATTTTAACGTTCTCAAGACACAGTAATTGTGGTGTAAAGAAGAACAAGCACAATTCGTCGACAGACATTTGTTATGTTGGCATGAATATAAAAGGCGTAAGGAAAGCTAATTTTTGTAAGAGAACAATGGATGATCACATCAGAGAGTTATATAAAGATAGACAGAAGGGGGAGAGAGAGCAATGATCTCTACAGATGATTGTGACAGGATACTTGACCATGTTCTTCTGTATTGTTCCACAATAAGAGACGTTAGAATAAGAGTGCAGCCAAATCTGTACCATTCAACCGTTTATGTCACTGTTGACATGAGAACTAAAGTATGATTATTTGTCATTATTCCCAAACTCTATTGAAACTTGGCAGTGGCGCTTTTCTCTTTTGAATTGTTTTCTCGTATATATGTACATAACTCCGCTGTGACAAAACTAAAACAACACAGAAACTGGAACAGGACGTTTCATAGGAACAAAATGCAAACATAAAGACTGACGAGTACCCTGGGAAAAAAGGAATAGAAATAGGGACAGCCATCTGGAACAGGTGAGGGAAATAAGAAGAAACCGTTCTTCAGATGTTGGCAGAGAGGGCGTTGGAGCTCGGCGTGCCAGGGCATGACAGCTCAACTTGAAGAATCCATTTATCGACTTTAAGGTGCAAAATCTGACAGAGATCACAATTTTAACACACTTTGAAAAGCTGTTCCTGTAAGTGGGAAAGTGTGGGTGAATGGACGATGTGTATCAGCAATATCTGTTGGTTTTTCTTTGTTTTCTGATGTTAACTAAACACCATAAACGTCAATGATCACAACAACTTTATGCATGTATGCATATAGCAACTGATTTGCACACTGATGCACTGTATTGCAGGGGCGGCAGTGGCTCAGTGGGTTGAGTCGGTTGTCTATCAATCGGATGGTTGGTGGTTCGATCCCTGGTTCCTCCTGGGAAATTGTTGAGGTGTCCCACCTAACCCCAGTCGAGCCTGCAGTCGCCTTGCGAGTCAGGATCTGTAACGCTTTTTGGACAAAAACGCTATATAAAAGCGCAGCATTTATTGCACTACAGATGGATTGAACGCCAGAGCTGCTCGACACTGTCCAGCTCATCATATTAGCGCAGTCTGGGAGATGAGAAGCACCATAATACAGACACACGCCGTTTACGAGAGTCACACAAGTACCCATCTGACAGAGGCAGTTACGGAGACGGTGTCAGAGTGGAAACTCGAGAGGCTAAACACATTGATCCCAGATACCATCAGAACCACCAACACCGGGGAACATTCAGTTGTCAAATAACCTGGACTAAGACGATTTGTATGGGCTGAAATATGTGCCACCAGAAATTGAATTTGAATCACATAATTTGAAATTGAATTTATTCGTTTGAAACTGAAGTTCAATCAAATTTAAACGTCACTGAAAATTCCACTGTTATATATCTTCACATTCAATTCTCACAATTCAAATTCAGATCTCCAAATTCAGATTCAAAATACTGTGACCGACATCCGGGTAGTTTAAGGATGAAGGAAGAGCAATCGAGCACACATACACATGACTCTTCTTCCGACAATTAGCACATAAGTTTCGGAGCACAGTACTGCCAGAAATGGAATGTCCAATGAAGACTGAAGACATTGAAACTCTACGCCTTGCCATTCCCTTTGTCATTCAAATAATTTTAACACTAGGAGCACCAGAGCTGTTTTCACTCCTTTAAGCACCAGAGCCCCGCGCCCGCCAGCCTCATTTCGAATCATCCCAATTAGCACCTACATTCTCATCCGCAGCTTCACCATCCATCCACTGTGTAACCTGCTGCCATCAACAGCATCAGATCATCTTCTGTGTTACCATCCTAAATGAAAGGAATTACGATGAATTATGTAGTAAACCATTTTACTAAAACAGTATGTATTTGTCTTGTAACCATAAAATACAAAAATAAATGCAATTTTAAAATGCACAGAACATGGCGTTTAAATTTCTAAAAAGCCATCAAACTGTATGTTTTATTTTGTTGTCGTGCTAAAACATTTTAGATCACAAGCGACGTGCACAATCAAATGATTTGCGCATGATTGGCCGATAAACGAACCTATTTATCTCTCCGGTCCAGTCACTCACAGCTTCAGATGTTTGTGTCCTGAGCATCGCAAACTAACCGGTTACACTGCGCACAGTAATCGTATAGAACGGACCAAAACGGGTACAGTGTTCATATAGAACGCACCAAAACGGGCCTAGTTTCATATAGATCGGGCCAAAACCAGTCCAACTTCATGCTCTTTCTACCGTATGCGCCCTGGACTTACAAAAGCGCAATGAAGGCTTTGAGTTCACCAACAGACATGTCCCAGATCCTTCTCTGTGTCCCTATTGATAATTATATTTTATATTCGTTTAATTTCGATACAAAAATATATATTGTTGAAGTCTTTTGTAGGCTATATCAATACACTGATGATTATTCGTTAATTATTGAGTGCAATAGGCGCATGACACATCCCACATGGAACTAATACATAATTAAAAATTAAATGAATGGGCTGTATATGTAATTCGATGAATTCGTTCTGTTTATTTAGTGAAACATATTTCTTTATAAACTTACCTCTTTTTTCTAGTTCATTCAAATTCAACCAAGCCAATCTATCTATTGTCTATGTGTATCTCGCAGTCTTTAGTCTGCGTATCGCCCATTCAACCATTGATGTCATAGGTTCAGTGAGGTGTGATCGGTGTCTGGGTACCGCAATTAGCCCCTCTTGGGTACCAACGCCCAGCGGCGTGGGATTATGGCGACAGGAGGGCAGTTTAGGTATCAAAAAACATGTAAATAGTAGTTTTATATAGTGTTCGGTTTGTGATTTTGCAATTCTGACGTAATGGTCGGAAGAGTAGTCATGTGTATCTGTGCTCGATTGCTCTTCCTTCATCCTTAAAATACCCGGATGTCGGTCACAGTATTTTGAATCTGAATTTGGAGATCTGAATTTGAATTATGAGAACTGAATGTGAAGATAAATAACAGTAGAATTTTCAGTGAAATTTAAATTTTATTGAACTTCAGTTTCAAAGTAATACATTCAATTTCATATTATGTGATTCAAATTCAGTTTTTCAATGCATGTATTCAAGTTTAGCAATTCAAATTCAAATATAAATGATTCAAATTCAGTTTCTGGTGGCACATATTTCAGCCCATAGATTTGCATGTGCAATCCCAGTAGCATCACAGAAAGCCAATTACAGTTAACCAAATGTGCTTCCTTCTTGGGATAATTGTCAACGCTGATGTAGGTGGCGGAAGGATGGAGCCAGACAACCCACGGATATACTCTCGAGTCTTTTAATACCGGACGGAAGAAACCCGTCGTATTACTCCACGCCACACAGGCAAAGTAGAGGATGCGACACAGCGCATAAATGAACCACTCCTCACACGGAGGTATAATAAACAAAGAGCCCGAGCTCACAACAAGACTCGGGCTGCACAATATCACACGTAACATGTAACAATTCCACACAAAGACAACCAATACAAAGGGAGTTTATATAGACCTCTAATGAGGTAATGGACACCAGGTGAGTGATGACGAGACTGAACAAGGTGTGCAGGGAGGAGGAGCTTCGGTGACGACTAATAGGCCGGGGAGGACGACCGCCGAATACCGCCCGCAGGTGGAGCTGCCGCTTCTCCCGTAGGAGTCATGACAATAATCCAAAAGTCGGTGTCCGTTTTTCACAGCTGTTGCTGTACCGAGAACTAATATTGTCACCACTCACTGAAACTCCACTTATGAAATGGTTGAGTGTCGCCCGCCGCAGACACTGACAGTAAAAGCCACCACACAACGTGTCAGACATCCCTCCCCCGTCTGACAGTGACATGACAGCGCTAGTCATTCAGTGGCTCAAACACAACGGGAATGCCGACAGCCCGGATGGTCTCCGTAATCCCGGAGCTAAAGAAACAAACTATTCTTTCAATGTGACTAAACAAGACAAAATAGCGTCAGACATGACAAAATAGCGCGCTAAGTGGATGTTGTGTGTGTGTTCGTGTAACACCGGCGTGCTGATACACTGTATCTGCATGGCGAGAAATCTAGAAGACAACAGCCACATAACTGCCATGTAATAAAATGAATAGGCTATTCTATCAGCGGCGTCACGTTTGAACTGTTCGGAGGTGATAGGGCTGACGGAGCATAATGCGATCAGCAACATTCATCTTGGTGTGACAGGTTCTAGACGCAATTATAAAATGAATCAGTCTGTAAAACTGTTGAAAATCAGACATCCCTTGTTCAGTGTGAAACGTCGTTGTGTGAAACTGGAGGAACGACTATGACGACATTTGCAGACAGCGCCCGACAAAGCCGGAGTTGAGGCCAAACTGAAGGTTTTTTCCTCATTTCTTTTTGTTCACAGTGCTGTGGTGTTATTAAATTGCCCTTGGGCATCCCCCCGTACTAAAGGTAGCCTGGCTCTGACAGCCCATTACACCGGCGGAGGAGCTCTTGTGCAATGTAGCTCGCCTGTTGTGTCGCAGTGTGTGCAGTTTGTTTGGCACGTCGCTGATTGTGTGTGAGAACATGCCGCTTAGCGATGCAGAGGCCAACTGCCAGCTGGCCCAGGTGGCCATCCGGCAACACCAGCTAACCGTCCAGCTGTCCGCTTTGCACAAGCAGGTTCCCCTGAAGCCGGACACCCAGATGGGAGGCAGATTCTAGGCACCAGTGTCTCCTTGTCTGTCCCAGCCCTCAATTCACCATCAGACCTCTGTTGAGCAAGCTCATCCAACAAACACATTAAGGTGTAAATGTATGTCTTTGTGCTGGTGGCCGATGGGTAGAACTGGAGGCCGGACAAGTGGACCCGAACCCTGGAGCTGTTCCTAGCTGGGCGGGCCTGTCCCCAGTCGCCACACCCCCTCCCATATGGCCTAGCCACACCCCCTCCAATATGGCCCAGCCACACCCCCTCTCATATGGCCCAGCCACACCCCCTCTCATATGTCCCAGTTACACCCCCTCCAATATGGCCCAGCCACACCCCCTCTCATATGGCCCAGCCACACCCCCTCTCATATGGCCCTGCCACACCCCCTCCAATATGGCCCAGCCACACCCCCTCTCATATGGCCCAGCCACACCCCCTCTCATATGGCCCAGCCACACCCCCTCTCATATGGCCTAGCCACACCCCCTCTCATATGGCCCAGCCACACCCCCTCTCATATGGCCCAGCCACACCCTCTCCAATATGGCCCAGCCACACCCCCTCTCATATGTCCCAGCCACACCCCCTCTCATATGGCCCAGCCACACCCCCTCTCATATGGCCCAGCCACACCCTCTCCAATATGGCCCAGCCACACCCCCTCTCATATGTCCCAGCCACACAAGCTCATTGAGCGGTGGCACCAGCCGGAGTACCTCACCACCCTGCAAGTTGGTGACCACATGACAATGGAGAACGTCGCTTACCGGCCTAAGAGAAGAAGGTGATGGACAGGGGACCCTGGTCAACCCCTGTCAGATTAGGGGCAGGTGGAGTGGGTGTAGGTCGCCCTGTGCCTAGAGCAGGAGCCAATCCACAGGCCGATGCTGCCCTGCGACCTTCATCAGAATTGCCACCCCAATAGGACACTGGGAGGAAATGGCAGGAGTGGTGGGTGTGCCGATGCCCTTTATCCTGGGATGTGACTCGCCCAGATGGCCGTCTAACAGATTCCAACCTGCCCCCTGTGAGGGCTTTACAGTGTGATGGAAACTGGAATATTTGGAACGTCCCAGCACCACTGAATCCCGAAAAAATGTCTCAGAAATTAAATATCCATCAGATTATTTCCTATTTTTCAAACCGTCACACGACCTCCACTTATCATTGTCATATGTTTCTTTAAACACTTCAGTGAACAGGCGTTTCTACATGACCTGGCCTTTGTACACTGGCACATATCCAGCCTTATGTCCTCTATTACCAGACCCTGGTTTACCACCGAACCAGATGGACGCTCTAAAATCAATGGGAAATAACAAACAATTCCTCTTAGCTGCCTGCAGCAGCGCAGGAAGTCCAAAACACTTTACCTCTGCGGAGCTCAAATGATTGAGTGCTTTAATAATCATTTCTCTCTGGCTGGCACGCATTCAGATCTGCCGTGCCTTTTGCTATTTCCGACACTGATGCTCCTATTCCAAGTAGAGCGTTCTTCCTAAACTCACAGTTTTCCCGTTTATTCAGTTCGGATTAATGAGGTTTCTAAGTAGCTCCAACGTGTACAACCTTTGAGCTCTGCTCAGTTGGTTATCTGCTTAATTATTGCAGTCGCCATCGCCTGCCATTCATCCTTTGAATAAAGTCTGGAACCTCTCGATCAAAATGCCATGGTTGTCATTACCCCGTTGAAAAGGGGCAGAAATCGCTACACGAACTGTAATAGCTGGTCTTGTATCCTGCTATGCCGATCTACAGTTTTGGAAAGCCTGGTAAATACCACCCATCATATTCTGTCTGCACACCCCTTAGTTGGCTTTCATGTCCAGGCACCACAGGCTTGCCACGCCACTGAGACCCAATGCCCTCTCACTGATCTGGAGCACAACTGACAACTGTTTGTGAAAATTGCCCTCATCTGGGTGACCTGGGAGTCTTCCTTTCAAACCTGTGTCCTTTGTTGTTGTGGTCAGTCTTTCCGTAACGTGGCAGGTACAAGGCAGGACACGAGAACATTTTATAAATAACTAACATATGACAAAACTGAAACTAAAAGACGAAAACTGAAACGAGGTTATACCGAAACGAACAGCAAGCATGGACATTTTATCTTTGATAGATTATTCCATGTACACTAGAAAAGGAGGAATTAAAATATGGACAGTAATTAGGAAAACATGTGAGGGTAATAATAAAAAACAAGTGTATGTGCTCTACATTAGTGATCCTCCTGGCATGGCAGGCTATATCTAAACATGAATATATCATTTGTGGGTAGGACAGAATATGTTAGGCTGGTTAAAGGAAATCCTAATTTTCTATGTATGTGCGATTCGGTAGAACTGTTATACAGCATTATCACATTTGGAAGTCAGTGTAGATTTGAACAAAACGCTTGACTGTGAGGAAGCTGTCAATTGCAAATAATATCTACAGCTGTTGAGTATGGCGTGTCTTCATACCATTTTTAATCGATTGGTAGATGTTGATAATTGGTTTGCGTAAAACATGCATAATGTTTAGCATATACTGTTCCCTCAACCATGCTCTCATTTGCTTATGGCTTGGAGGCCAAAGTTGAACCCCAGGGTACCCTGTGAGCAGAGTAAAGTGGAACAGAGCAGCAAATGGAACAGAAATATGAAGATATAGGGAAATGCATTACATCCAAATCCCCTCACACTGCACTGGATAAGATATTGTGTCTGTAGCAGTGTTGGGGTAGTCACTCAAAAAAAGTAATTAGTTACTAGTTTCATCTGTAAATTGTAATGAGATTACTTTACTAGTTACTGCATTTGAAAAGTAACTTCACTACCTTTTACTTTACTTTCCCGTTTATTAATTTACCATGAAGATACATGGACAAACATCATAGCCATATCATCACTTAGCCTTCTGCATAGTGTTTGTATGAATGTACACAAAATGGCATGTAAACCCATATGAAAGAACAATATCCCTGTCTGCACAAAAATATGCCTCAGTGTAAAACCCACAAACAACAGGATAAAGGAGCCTGTTCTATTTCACTAGCTATGACATCGTAAGTGTGTCTTCCTCTCACCCTCTCGCAGGCAAGAGCAGCCCTCTCTCGTTTAAAACTAATGCTGTCTATCCAGTGCACCATTCCTAAATAACTTTTGTTGTTCCCGGATTAAATGTCCGCGGTGGTAGACACGTATGATCCATGGACTCAAAAGTTATTTTGAGCTCCGATTCCATGTCGGAATAACACTTGTCCAGGTAAAGGGAAAATGCGAGTCGCGGGCAAGCAAACACACACACACACACACACACACAGGCAGCATGCACGCACCACATAAACAGATCATAACTTAACACACAGTCAAACACGGCTTGGGTAACGCAGGAACGTGCGTTCTTATAGTCTAGTAAAGAAGTGTAGTTACCGATCATTTTAGTGTATTGCGTTACTTTACTTCGCTACCAAAAAAAGTAGTGTTGTCACTTTAACCGTTACTTTGTAACTCGTTACCCCCAACACTGGTCTGTACCCAAGAGAAAGCTATGACTGTTAAAATTTGGCCTTGTTCATAAATATTTGACCTTGTCATACATGTTCAAATTGTTTTTGCAAAACAACTTAATGTATATTTTTTTAATCTATCATATATATATTACATTTGTGTGTGCATTACCATATATTTAATACCAATTATCAGGAATTGCAGTCATTTTTGGCAATACATTTCAGGAGGCAATAATATGTATACATATATAATATATATGTATGTTGTTCACTGCACATATAGCTTCTATTAGGTAGCTTGATAGATCTATAATTTATGAATATGTGGTTACCCAAGTAGCAATGATGGGTTGGCCCAACGTTGGCTGTAAGTTGGCATTGGTTGAATTAGTCGCGGTTGTAAATCAGCTTGTTTGCCATCGTTGGCCCGACTAAGCTTAAGTCGGCATTTGTGCTGATTGGTTGGAACTTTAGACTGTCCACAACGCTATTCCCATGCAGCGATGAACAAAGTGCTGTATCACAAGAAATTATAATACGTTTCCTGGCCTATACTATTTTGCTGTAATGTACATTATTTTTGTTATGAATAAGATGTTAAAAAGTTAGATGTTTATTTGCCTCAAATATTGGTGTTGCTGTCACTTTAATATTCTCAGCTGGTATAACGCGTTGCGATATGAAGTAAACGAATTACAAACTAACGGTTCATTTAGGGTTGTAGTGTAGCAAAGCCAACTACAGTTGCCTAAATTTATACCTACAGCGTTGTTGGTATGTATTCATTCACTGTTTTTTAATAATTACATAGGTTTATAGTTTAATGTCAATGTTGTTTGGGGTTAAGTTTGTATTAAAAGTGTCCAAAATCACGAACGTAATTATATATGAAGTTAAATTGTTGCTAGGTATGTCATAGATGCTACACTTGTCTCGAGTCGTATACATTAAATAGATATTTAGCAATACACCTAGTATATAACTTAAAGTAATACCAACTTTATTGATAATGACTTGCTAAACAGTGAAATGTTTATCAAGAATAAACCTTGAGCAGGCTAGTTTTGATCAAATTCAAAAGTCAAGCAAGCCTACCGAGGTAAACTGTGTTTTATATTCGCACATTCACATTCAACAGACATTCAACGGACATTCGAAAGTTTGGAAAATTAATTAGTTATAAGATGTAATTATGTTATAGCATATAGGTACAGTATCTAACTGTACAATAAAGGTATTCTTAGTATTTTGGGAAAACAAGTAATCCTTTTTTCTTTTACAGATTAGAAGATGTCCACAGAAGCTATTAAATGTGCATGTTCAATAATAAATACATTCAAAATAACTACATTTGACTTGGACTTCATTGTGTAATTTTTGGGATTTATATTAGCCAATGAATTGGTCCGGAAAAGGGCACCATGACAACAACGTTGGCAGTTTCTATTAGCCAACGTATAACCAACTATGAATTGGTTGGTAAAAGGGCAACATGACAACGCTATGCCAACGCCGAAGTAACGCCAACATTGGGCCGCTAGACAAAACTCGATTGGCCCAACGATGTTTGCCAACGTCATGCCAACGGATCGCATGACAGAAGCCCAACGTTGGGCCAACACATCATTGCTACTTGGGTATAATTCAACAATATTCTAAAATGGATTGAACTTCCCAAGATCAAAACACTATTAGCATACATACTGATTCAAGGCTCCATAAACACGCCTAAGATGGTTGCCACCAGTGGTTGGGAGTTATTTTTACGGATCTTTTCTAGTCGATCAGTAAACAGAAAACATTGTTATGAGTCCTTTGATTGTGTCAGTAACACCCGGACCAAACAACGCAAACAATAAATTGAATGACCTAGTCCGAGTCAACGCTGTTGTTTGGATACACTGACCTGAGCTGCAGGACAGCGTGTGAATACAGTCAGTGATATTGTATAACTCAGCTGCTAGCCATCCAAATTCCCTTACAGAAAAGTGTTACGGGAAAGCAGGACAAATCCTACAGGATTTTGGGGCCACTTGTGGGAAGAGTTCATGTCTGATTTATCGCAACAGATGAAATTCCTGCAGGACGGTTGTGGGACATTTTCTAAGGGAAATAATAATGAAATTGAATGTCACGACTCCACCCGAAGCGCCGCATCTCCGTCGTCGTGCAGACTTCGGCGTTCCTCGTCCTAACCGTCCTGTCTCCTTGTTCATCATCCCGTCTGTTTTGTCTCGTCTTGTCAACCTACACACCTGGATCTCATCCCCTCATCATTACCGTCTATAATATAGACTCTATATAATCCCCCTGGTTTTGCTCTGTCTTCGTGCGTTACTGTTTCCTGTTTGGTGTTACGGGTTGCGTGTTGGTTTAAGAAAGCGTGCGATTTGTTATGTGCCCGATTAAAGTTTGCCAGCGTTTGGGTTAGACGCTGCTTGAGTCTCTCACGTCTGTGATATAGACAAACGCTGTTGTGCGGCTGTGTTCCAAATGACAGGATGATATTGCAGCCTGTGCCTGGCTCTGCTCATATCGGCCACAGTGACACCTTAGCATATATATTATATTTTCAGATAAACGTGTGTATCATCACCGGGCCGGAAGATAGCGCTTTTGCATCCTGCAGGTGATGTAGTGCAGATCGAGCTCGATTCGCTCGCACGAACAAAACAGATGTTCAATTGAACGACATAAGTGAACGACATGAACGAACGAGTTAGTCGCGTCAACCTCTATGTGTGTATCTGGATTCATTATTGAAACCAGCATCCGATATCTGGGGGTATATTCTGCCTGGGTTGATCTATTGTTACTCTGCAGCTGTTGGTCGGAGCACTTAGCTAAAGGACGGCATATGAAACCAATGGCTTTGTACCAATCCGCGGCAAAACCACCGCCACGCGGTTAAATGAACGAAACAGGCGATAACAAGTGTGGTTAAGATAAGAACCAATTGTCGCCAGTCAGTTACGCCCAGAGCACGTCAGACCTCCTTTCACTAAAAGGTCATCTGCTTCATCGTTCAAGCAAGCAATTTTTTGGAAATAACTACTTTTTGGTTTAAAAGTGTTTTTAGATTAAGCAGATCGCTTATATTATACTGTATATAGCTGTGTATATCAGATCATTCAATAGTCAATAGATGACAATATTGCATCTTGCGTCAAGTTGCGTAAATGTAAACGAGGCATTAACAGACATCCCAAATTTCCCTGAAGTTCCAAGAGTCTCCCGCATTTTAAAAGTGTCTCCCTGAGGTCCACAAACTAGACACAAGTCCCTGGAAATTTAGAGCGAGAGTGTAAATTACGAATGCTAGGCAGGCTCTGGAGAGGGCAAGAGAGCGAGTGACAGACGTGGTGAGAGAATGACACAGCTCACGTCCAGAATGGTCTCTCTTTGTGCTAATCTATCCCTTTTTTTGGTGGGTGGGCTTTACAGCAGACCTCTCTCCAGTTCATCTATACATTTGGTAGCGGAGTGGCAGAGTGTCCAGATACAAAAAGATGTACAAAACGCACCTCAGCCAAGACAACACTAACATGTGTCTGTAATAGGGGTAAACAAAAACACTGTGTGTAGAAGTGATGTTCAATTGTCCATGATGGATTAAATGACACTAAAAGACATTGAGGTGAGTTTAAAAGGTGTCATTCCTCTGTTAGCATAGTTAACTTTATTTGAACTAGCTGCTATATACTTCAGTCTTACAAATATATAGTTGTGCTCTGTCATGATAAAATCGGGTGCGTCAGTTAGGGTTCATCAGTTAGGTGCATCAATTAGGGTGCGCCAGTTAGGGTGCGTCAGTTAGGGTGCGTCAGTTAGGGCGCGTCAGTTAGGGCGCATCAGTTAGGGCGCATCAGTTAGGGCGCATCAGTTAGGGTCCATCAGTCGGGATGCGCAAACGCTTCAGCCGGAAAAAACACTTCCCGGAAATGAGTTTTAGCAGGTTGGGATGTCTCGTTAAGCTCTGGGCTGCGAACTGTCACTAGTATTGTTTGTTTGAGTAGCAAGTTGCAGTAGGACGCGATGCCAGTAAGTGTTAGTAGGGTACCACAGTTATGCACCACATCCTGTGTCTGTATGGGTTTGTGCAGCTGTATCCCATCGCCTGGTCACCACCACTACGATTCTACTTTCTTTCATTCAAGGTGGATCGATAGAGCATATCCGGCAGGTGACTGTCTGTACTTTTGTATTGTTTTAAGTTGAATTTTATATAATGCCATTGATATAAGATGATGTGCCAAAACACAGATGAGCCAGAACAGAACAGTATCACAGGTGAAACAAATTACATTTATCACTGCCAACAATCAGTTCATAAGCCAACAATCAGTTGTCATAGTCAACGTGTTAAATGGAGCAGAAATTGGCAGTAGACCTGAGCGACTTTGACAAGGCGAAATCGTTATGGCCAGGCGGCTGGATCAAAGAATCTTTAAAAATGACAAGGAAGAAGTGGAAGTGGAAGAATAAGTGGAATAATAAATGGATGGAAATTGCCTGGTCCAATGAATTGCGTTTTCTTTTACGTCACATGGACGTGTGTCGTTTACATGGGGATATTATGACACCAGGGTGCATTGTGGGAAGACGATGTGCCAGTGAAGGGAGTACGGTGCTTTCGGGCACTTTGGGACACCCTGGGTCGGGGGCATTCATGGGGATGTCAATGTGACCTGTGCCACCTTCCTTTGCATGATCCATGCAGACCAGGTGCACTTTATGGTATTAACTGATGTCAGTGACCTCCTTCAGGTGAATAAGGCGCCCTGACACACTGCACACATTGTTCGGGAACGGTTTGAGGAACAGGATGAAGAGTTCAAGGTGTTGCCCTGGCCTCTAAATGTTCCAGATCTCAATCCGATTATGTAGAACGTGCTGGACCAAGAAGTCTGGTTTACTGAGGCTCCAACACGCAACTTACAGGACTTGAAAGGTCTGCTGGTAATGTCTTGGGGCCAGATACCACAGGACACCTTCAGGGGTCTGCTGGTAATGTACTGGGGCCAGATATCACAGGACACCTTCAGGGGTCTGCTGGTAATGTCTTGGGGCCAGATACCACAGGACACCTTCAGGGGTCTGCTGGTAATGTACTGGGGCCAGATATCACAGGACACCTTCAGGGGTCTGCTGGTAATGTCTTGGGGCCAGATACCACAGGACACCTTCAGGGGTCTGCTGCTAATGTCTTGGGGCCAGATACCACAGGACACCTTCAGGGGTCTGTTGTTAATGTTTTGGGGCCAGATACCACAGGACACCTTCAGGGGTCTGTTGTTAATGTCTTGGGGCCAGATACCACAGGACACCTTCAGGGGTCTGTTGTTAATGTCTTGGGGCCAGATACCACAGGACACCTTCAGGGTTCTGCTGCTAATGTCTTGGGGCCAGATACCACAGGACATACAGTTTTTTTTATTCGCTTTGGTACTATTTTCACAACTAAGGTGTACATTTTCAAAATTCTTAGTACAAATATCCAAACTGATCACACTTGTAACGCACCTAGTCATTCTTTCAAAACATTTACATAATCTATAATTTCCAAAATATCCATCCTATGTGTAATCAAGTACATGTAAAGGATCAATGAAGACATCCTCTACAATCATTTGGGCAAATACATTTTTACGTATTTTTCAGATATAATTGTAACATATGTATAATTTCTATTATGTAACTAAATGAGAACAAAACATAACATTTAGTGCACACATTACATGTAATTTGGATCAAGCCTGTCTTGAGCATTTGGCCATAGATTCTAATCCACATCTCATTTCAGTGAAATCAATTAGCAATAACGAGTATTCATCATGTGTGGTTAATTTATACGTTTGTACAAAAACACATTTTATTTCTGTAGTTCTCAACATCGATACTGTTTATTGCTGAAACTAAAATATATAGGTTTACCAAACGGTTCAGTGATTAACCATTAAGATCAGTTGGATTAAGTGTTGGTCAAATGTATTTTACGCAAATGAGATGAGAAGCAAATCAAAAGTATTGTGAGCATTGCATTGTGAAAGACAATAACTTCATATGAAAGGTATTTCTTTGATTTTGTGCATTGTACTTTGTCAATTGAAAATGTGATTACATGTTTGAAAAAACAGACTTTTTGATGATCTGCTTTGAGTTTTCTACTAACAGTTGTGAGGTTTTACCACATACTTGTGAAAATAGTACCAAAGCGAATAAAAAAAACTGTAACAGTACTACTGCAAGCGACCTGATACTCTATTCACACTTGTGGTATGTCTGGACAATGCAATGCCTGTGACCCAGTGATGTTCAGCTTCATATCTGTACAGCTCTTTTACTGTGAATCTCTAAGGGGCTTTAGTGTCAGATCAGAGAGAGCTGAGTGAAGTGATAAAGTGTAATGGGCATTGTGTGTGTGTGTGTGTGTGTGTGAGCTGTTGGATGCTTGAAGTATTGCAGTTATATTATAATACTTTTACTGAATGTGTAGGGCTTAGGAATGGGGCATAAACACCTGTGCATTCAATGAGGGTACTGTTGTAACATATTTGTTTAAAAGCTGAATATTGATAAGCGACTGTAATTGTGGTGTATTGATATTCCATTTATGGATTGATTGGCTACTGGTGGGGTGTGTCTACCTCTAAGCAGTTGGTCTGCTGTCTTATATTTTAAAGCTTGTTTAATTTGATCTCATTTCCTTTTCACTCGCCATGTTTTCCGCCTCTCTCAGGCTTTATTTGTCTTATCTCTAGGGGGTGACTGGAGAAGTGCTAAAGCAACACACCATTGTTGTATGTTCACTTCTGATCAAAATGTTGCGATCACATAGACATTTCCAGGTTGTCTTATGACAAGCAAATGTTTTGTTCAATAACAAAACATCACATTTATCAGAATCACAGTGTAGATATTGTTAATGTTGTAGCGGAAACAGCAGCCATCACTCCTGTTTTCCAATGGCACATTGTGTGTCTGCTAATCCAAGTTTATCATTATAAACGATTTATTGATCATTCGAAAAACATTTAGCAATTACTTTAGCACACATGAAAACAGTTGCGCTGATTTAATAAGCAATTAAACTGGTCTTTTTAGAATGTCTGTTGCATCAGCAATTTTGGGTTCGAAATGACCATGAATAAAGAACTTGAGGCCTTTTGTTATTCTGGGAAATGAATTATAATTCTATGTGAGAAATGGCCAAGAAACTGAAACAAAAAAGCTGTTGTATAACATTGTGTATTACTGTGTTTCGCAGACAAGCTTTTAGACTGTAGTGCAGGTCTCCCTGACACAGTGCACACAATTTGAAATAAAACACGTTTACCTTTAATTTGGAATAATTATTTGACATTGTTCATGAACTAAGTGAGCGGTGACAAGATGGTAACGGATATTTCTTAAACAGTGCACATCACAGCTATCTTCAATACTGATCCTGAGCCAGCCCATTAACCCGAGTATATCCTGTTAACATTTAGAACATGAATAATGCATCGTGGCGCATCGTTTAAGTGTTAAGGCATTCTAGGGGCCTAAGGTGAGCCGGATGGTTTAATCTGACTTTATGAGTATTGTGCTTTGAGCTCCGTTCCGGTCAGGGGTTTATAATGGCACCCTTGTGAGTGTACACTATGGCAGGGAGTACTCCATCGATGATCGAATCTGTCTCGGTCTATCCTTCCCTTTTCTCTTTATCTCTGTCTTTCCTTGCTGTATTCTGGTCTGTGAGACGAGGACATCCTCCTTCTCCCGGACTGACTGGGATAGCTTGTGTCTGTTGTAATTTATGTGTATATCAGTACCCCATCGTCCATTATAAGGCACTCCTAACGTTACGAACCTTCCCTCACTCTGTCCCCTTTCCCTTCAGAAATGTATGAAGTTCGACGCAGACGCTCCGATCTGGTTGTCCAAGCAGCGCATCCTGTGTACTCTGAACCAGAGCTTGAAGGATGTGCTGAACTATGGCCTCTTCCAGCCAGCTTACAACGGAAAGGCTGGCAAGTTCCTGGATGAAGAAAGGCAGCTGACGGAATACCCATTGCCTTCTGTCACACCGGTCCCATACCTGGAGGTAGGTCCCAGTCTGGCGAACACGCTCTGCCTTGATGTGTCTGTCAGAGTGCGGTCGTATTGGTCTGTACATGTGCTTGTTCTCCATCCTGCTATTGGCACGGTGTTGCCTTCATACGTCTTCCCCCTGAGGGACAGGACACTTGAAGCCCGATGTCACCTGTCAGTTATTCTGTGATTCAGTCTGTTCTCCGAGTATGTGTGTGACTCAGCTGAGATAACCCTAGTCTGAGCGCCCGCACCTGTCATCGGTTTGGTGTAGACAGCGTTTAGCGCGGCTGTGTGGGAAGTCACGGTTTACACAGAGCAAACAAATATGTTACATTGACAGCAAAAAATATTGTAATCGGATTACAAATACTTGCAAAACACAGTTTCAATTATGAAGACATTGTGAGTTATGACGCGTTGCGTGTTTGATGTGGTTTCTAACTTGGGCCCACGTTAATGAAATGAATGACGGTCGTTAAAAGCAATTGGTCTGTGCTTCAAAACAGAGTTGCTCGCTTTATTGTAGAAATATATCAAATGAATACATCTAACTGATAACTAAGACAAACGTAAAACGCGCACATTAATCATACAACAAAAATCAAATGTGGTGGGTGTCTGTTTGGGGTAGAGAGGTCTGGGCTCAGCAGCAATGGGGGCTCGGCTGTCTGTCGTGGTCACAGCGTGAAACAAAGAGATTGGGAAAAATAGCACATCACTACAAACCGCGGTTGAATCCCTTTTCCCCCCTCAGGCTTTTTAAGCCTCCCAGATCTACTCTTATCTGCTGAAGGCACGTGCAGGTGGGGCTGCTTCACCCTGGCACCTCCAGAAGCTTCCACCCACCACGATCCAGGGATGAGCCCGTCTCACTTCTCTCTCAATGGTCGCTCACCTTGGTTATGAAGTTAAGACAAATTTCAGCCCATCTAGAAAACAGTTTGGCAGTCTACCACACCTACCACATATTTGCCAGAACCGTAATAGGTTATATATTTTCTTGTCTAAAAATACTGTACCTGTAATCACATTGCCAATATTTTGGGGTGAATATGGACATTGTTATATATAGGCCAAAAGTTATACATTACCCAAATGTTTGTAAGCAAGAGGAATAATCCGTCCTACTGTGACAATATTGTTTTTGTTTAATATTTTTGGTAAAAACCTTAATATGCAATATTTTAACAAAATATTTGATTATTTTTAAAGATCATTCGAATTGATCAAATGTGAAGGGTGGGAAGTCCAATACCTGTTGTTTGTTAATTATCTGAAATATTTTCTGTATTGAAGTAGAAAGAAATTGGTTATATACCCATCCCATGAAGTATATGGCAAATAAATGAACTGGTAGCTGGTAACTAACTAAGATTTACAAAGTAACCCCCCTAGCCCTGAAATCAGCACATTTGCCATTGTGGTTATTTTAAAAGTAAAAGATAGCATTTCCTGAACAATTTCTTCTCCCCAGTCTCTCTCTATGTTTACTATTTCGTGTGTAGGTGTGTTTCTGTGTAATTATGTCTACGTTTAGCAGATGTACAAAGGATTTTAACACCTGGCCTCTACAAGGTTTTGGTCCCAAAAAGAAGAACATAGATTTGTGGTTAGGGTTAGAATTGGGGTTAGTTAAAGGCATAGAGTTAAGATTCGTGTTTGGTTTATTGGATGGGGTACATAAACAGAGCCCATTGAACCTTTAACACATCCATTTCCAGACTTTTTTAAATGTTTCACTATGTGTTGGATGGGTGCCTTATACTGAACACATTGACCTGCCTTAGACTGAACACATTGACCTGCATTAGACTGAACACATTGACCTGCCTGTGACTGCACACATTGACCTGCATTAGACTGAACACATTGACCTGCTATAGACTGAACACATTGACCTGCATTAGACTGAACACATTGACCTGCATTAGACTGAACACATTGACCTGCATTAGACTGAACACATTGACCTGCATTAGACTGAACACATTGACCTGCATTAGACTGAACACATTGACCTGCATTAGACTGAACACATTGACCTGCATTAGACTGAACACATTGACCTGCATTAGACTGAACACATTGACCTGCTTCGGTCATTGAAGTCTGTACCTCTGTCATTGCCAATTGGTAGAGATGGGGAGTACTGGATTTCATGTAGTTTAATTAGTAATTTAACTTCAATTTGCAGTAACTTGGTGGTTATTACATTATTCTCACTGATTAGTAGTGTGGTTAGTAATTCATTTCTTGTTAGCCATATAGTCGTGCACTTAACTAAAGTTAAATTGTTCATGTTTAGGACATGATGTTTGGGACTTCCTTTGGAATCATTGTAAAGTTTCCTGCCATCTCTCTTCTGGTCCTCATTCACATATCCAAGGGCGTAGGTTTAGGGCGGGGGCGCTGGGACATGTCCCCACCAACATTTTAACATGACCAAATTGTCCCCACCAACATTTTAACATGACCAAATTGTCCCCACCAACATTTTAACATGACCAAATTGTCCCCACCAATATTTTAACATGACCAAATTGTCCCCACCAACATTTTAGCGAACTCCGAGTTTGTGCTACTATTTGGATAAATTCCAATCGCCAGCGCCAGGAGGACGGTACTAGAAACGTGTAATTTGATTGGCTAAAAAACTTAGGGGGGAGGAGTTATCTGACACGATAAGTCCACAAGAAAGTGAAATCAAGCAGGTGTGTGCTACCGAGTGACTGAAGACAACGGTAAAGTTACCAGTGCTTTCTGTTAATACATACCCCATAAAAGAGTGAAACTTTTTAACATTCCTTTTGCCCTTCAGCATATACATGTTTGCTCCTTTTTGTGCTTTGTAGGTCAGCTATGCCACCCGAAAAAGGGGACATACAGATCTTTTTCAATCAAAATAGCAGTGGTAGTGACAACTTTAATGAAGGACTAACGTGTTAGCAATGTGAATAATTTGACATTATTGGTTAGTCAAGTATAATAAATCATTATATGATTAATAATAATAATACATTTCCATACTCAGTAACATAAATATTACACTAATTAATCTGTGCAAAATTAAGATACTGTATCGTCCTGCGGGTGAAAGCCTACAGCTCCGCAGCCGAGCACACTACTGCCCCCATATAGGGATATCACAACGGGGTCGCTACAATATGCATGAATCTGACAAACAGCATTGCCATCTAAAAGTCATACGGCAGGTACATAATTATTTTTGTCTGCACATATTTCTCTCCACATGTCCCCGCAATAGCTGAGACCAAACCTATGCCATTGCACTTATCAAATGTATTGTCTTGTTATTTAAGTGCAATAGACCAAAGAAAATAAGTAGCTATTAAAGCAGGTCAGATCTGTGTGCTGGAAAATATTTGGTGAATCAAACAATAGATATGTTTTTATTTTCGTCAGACCTAATTATTCATTTTTTATGTAAAAAAAAAAGCTCTGATATGTTTTTGTTGAACAGCTGTCATATTTGCACTTTTTAACTGTTTCAAAAACAGTGTTTAATAAAACTCATTTTGGTAACTTCTAACTCCAAAGCAATCTGTTTCTGCTGTTGTTTAAAAATGTTTTATGACATAATTATTCATACCTTAGACAGCTGATTGGCAGCAGTGATGATCTCTCATCTACTTGCTCTGTCAACCGGCCTGGACTGACAGCCTGAGCTAGACTCTTTGGGGTCCCACAGAGCTTGCAGATTTTGATCAATAACTGTTTTGACCGTGCTCCAAAGCATATTCACTAAATGTGTCATTGTTTTGTGCCTGAACAGTTTCTTTTCAGTACATTAAGGCTTTTCACTTTCAAACGCTACTTGGTACCAAACTGTTTGATACGCAATTGACTATGCAACACATGAAAACAACTGTTCAACTGTTACTGGATGTATTGAATTTATGGATAGTGTTGGTGAAAAATTGGATAAATCAGTGTGATAGAAAGGGGATATTTAGCATTTAACTTTGTTATAATGTCTATAACTGTGTTATAGGGAATATGAAAAACCAGAAGTGTTTCGGCTTCCAGAAAAAGAGTAATAGTCATGCAACATAAAATCTGGAGATGATCTGAGTTTGTCCCAATTCTAAATGAGGTTGCAAAATTCTGATTGAACATGCTTTGATATCAATTAATAAAACCAGCTATAGTAGGGTCTATGGCCAACTGTAAAAATGCACAAAGTTTTAGGTTGTAACAAAGGTATTCAAATTGTTTGAATTGTTTAGGTTGATAACAGAAGTCAGAACAGTTGCAGAAAACCAGCGTTTAATGTATATAGAAACACCGTCACCCTTAGACTTTCATTCTGTCCTAAGTCTTAAAAACACCCAGGAGCTGATAGTTCCTTCCCTTACATAGAGTTTTAATTGTGGGACTATTAACCTGTATCAATTTGGAGTGTCACCAAGGAGTTGAATACTTGTTGACTAATTACATTTCAAGAACTAGCAAATGCATTAATATAGTGTAGTTCCGCTAACCCTGTATTGCTTTTTTGTTTCCTTTACCAGTTTCGCTATAAGAGACGCGTCTACACACAGACCCACTTGGACGAAAAGCAGCTCTCAAAACTACACACCAAGGTAAGAACACACACAAGCCACAAGTAAGACATGACACTTGTTTTCCACCTACGTTGGTGAGGCAATCTAGGCTTTCACGTCTGGTGGGGTGAGTTTAATTGAAATACGAGACAGTGTCTGTCACAAAAAAAGCATAGAAGAACTGTATTTACTTACATTCCCATGAGAGGGCAGGAGATGAGTGAAAATGCCCCATGAAGAGCTTATGTTTTGCTTGTGTGAGAGACCATGGCCATTTGCGGCTGAGTTACCTCTAATGACGTTCACGTATTAATGCTTGCTTATTGTTCTGTTTAATCAAAATGTTCCTGCCGTCATTAATTCCTACTGCATGACTGCTTTATTGATGAGACAGTCTCAGATCACGTAAGAACATTGGACAGAGCCGGGCTATGGGATTGTGTGACTGTAATACATCATTAGTGACACAGGCTAGAGAACAAGCATTCTCTCAGAAAGAGAGAAAGAGAGAGAGAGGAAAAGATCAAGAAATATGAGGGACAAGAGACAGAGAGTGATGAGACAGATTGGAGAAAGATCAAGCTACATAGAGACAGCAAACCGCTTCAGATATGACTTACTGGATTGTTCTATGAAAAATAATTGGGTAATGTTTTTATGCTCATATTTTAAACTTAGAAATGTTCTAATGTTTGTGTGAAACACATTTAGCGCGGGAGATGAGAATTCCGAGATGTGTATTTCCCACATTTCTAACATTTGTTGTCTTGCCAATCACGACTATCATAACAGTTGGTATTCACTATTATCTTAACTCGTCTGCCAGCCAGTATTGCAAGCAGGAATCAGTACACCAACATTTAACATTACGTTTGGCTTCAGTTTGCAAATATGTCTAATGCGGGTTAACAAGTTGTTGGTTTGATAACAAGTAGTTCTGTTTTGGGTATGAATTAAACATGTGCAGTTACACAGTTTTGTGGTTAAATTTGTAATTTTGCTTTTTGGAAAAACAATATGATCTAACGATGTCCCAGATGTGTGTCACTGCACAGACAACTAAGCTAATTGCGACAGCCTCGTAGTGTTTGCTGACATTTGTTGGCTTGCTATGAACTTGTAGCATTATGCATCTATGTATTTACTAAGAACTTTAACAACAATCCAGCAATGCAAATATTAGGAACATTTATTCACTTTTTTGTTTAGGATGAGATCTTCATTAAACGAGATAGATAAGGTAAGTTTAGGAAAGTCTAAAAAACAACCTTATGGTTAACAACCTTCAAGGTTTATTCACAAACTGCAGAGTTTGAGTTATGGTCTTAACCTGCCCATCCAGTATTCCCCAAGCAAGCAAGTATCACGTTTTATCCTTCAAGTCTCAAGTCAAGATCAAAGTAATAATGGACAAATCTCTGTCTTTTTCATCCCAACCTCAACATTGTCCTTGAATCCAAATATCAGAATTTCAGAACCAATTCAGATGCCACAATAGCTAGTTCTCAATCACGTCCGAATTGACAACCCTTACATAGACAGCTATACACTAGGCCTAGTTTGAGTGACATTTACAAAGGCAAACTAGAGTCTAGTATTGTTGTTGTCCCGCCCACCCCCAACCAATGGACCCAATGCGTGTTAAGAATATGGAACACTAGGTCTGTGTGTCTGTGGTGAGTCTGTGGTGAGTCTGTGGTGAGTTTGTGGTGAGTCTGTGGTGATTCTGTGGTGAGTCTGTGGTGAGTCTGTGGTGAGTCTGTGGTGCTGCATGTGCAGACTGAGGTGAGAGAAGATGAAAGGAGGGTGCTGGGAAAATCTAAATTCATCTCTCGAGCTATACAGGTCAAGTCCATGTAAAGTCACAGGTAATAAGCTTCAAGTCAAAATCGAGATGCCAGCGTTTTCTGTTTTTACCAAGTCAAGTTTAAAGTCGGAAAAAATATGTGACTCGAGTCCACAACTCTGCTATTCCCATTTCCAACGCGCTCGCAAAGCGCTAGTCTATTTAAATGTAAATGTGCTCACCAATGCCCCTAGTAATCAAGTACTTTTACCCAGCTGGACAAACATCTGATAAAGTGTATATGTTGATATTGGTTGATATTGCTCGACAGAAAAGCTAAGAGCGGTAAGACGGAGTGAATGGGGAAAGAGCACAAAACTGTTATATGGTCATCATCATTTAACATAATAAGGAACTCCCTCTGTCCCCCTCTATGCTGGTACTGACACTCCCCCAATCAGCAGAGAGGGAAAATCAAAGACATTCTTTGCACCTGTGTTTTTCGTCACACCTGTTCAGTGTTAGTTCGTTAGTGTCTGTATATAGTTTGGTCGGTGTCTGTCTGTCGTTGTTGGGTGATTGTTTAAGGTATGTTTTCGCTGGTTCTCGGTCTGTTCTTTTGTGTGCTTGTTCTCTGTTTTGTAGAGGGATTATGTTTACTGTTAAATGAAACGTTCTGTCACCTGTCTGTTCTCTGTAGGTTAGTTTGTCCAGGTTTCCTGTCTTTAGTTCCTGCGTTTTAGTTAGACATTGGGTGTCGGTGCTTGTCAAGGGGTGTGGGTTATTGGGGTTACGTTTGTCCGGTTCTTTGTAAGGTCAGTTTGTTTATACTGTTTAGTTCATGTTCTTTGGGTATTAGGTTCCTGTTATCATGTTCTGTGTTGACCGTTTGTTTGACTCGTGGTTTTGTGTTTGTTAAAGTTCTCTGTTTTAGTGCCTGTCTGCCAGTGATCACCAATAAAACCAGTTAATGGAGTTCTCTGCGTTTGGGTCAGCTTCCTGTCATCTGCCTAGGGCAGATCGTTACAATAATCACATGTAAAATATTGATTATAATGGAGATAAAGTTTCCCAAATGAAAGTTACTTTTTATATTAATAGTTATTACATCAAATATATCAGAATTCTTGGTAGATAATGTGTTGCATAAAAGAATATCAGGAAATATACTGTGAACTACAGAAATGTCTTCAAAAATGCATCAAAAGATTTTATGGCCAAATAGCCAGTTCTTTTAGTTGCATTTTCTGCCAAATTTCAGGCAAATACCTGATGGATTTAATGTTTCTGATCGCAAAGTAGCCTTCCAGCTATGCCTTTTTTCATTATCAATCGAGCACGTCGTACACGGTCCTGTCTGTCCAAATGACTCTTTTGGTCAATTTGGAGTATACTAGTTAGCAAATGCAGCCGTTTCCACCCTTTGCTCAAAGATTTCTGTGGTGAAGTGGCTATTAGAGAACGCAATGAGCCTACGCTTTGTTACACATCAAAGATTGTGCCTGGAACACTCAGTGACACTGCATGGACTTACCTGAGTCGTAACAGAAACCAGAGCAGGTGCTGGGCAAAGCTAGACAACCCTGTATTTCAAGAAGTCACAAGATATGCCGAATGTTTATGGAAGTGTACTGGTTAATCAAAGATGAGTCCTCAGTTCAGTGTTTGAATGAATTGAAAGCACATGGTCGAGATTATCTCTGTACCGTATCACAGGTTAATAATAAACATTGCCCTCACTAACCTGACAGTTTAAATATTTAACCTGTCCATTATTGCTGTTGACCAGGTGCACCACACATGCTTTGCCACAGTCGTCAGGCCATTACATTGTGGCTCTTGTCAAAGTCTCTCTCAGGGCTTTACTCTTGCCTATTTCTTCTGCATTCAACACGTTGTCTATGAGAACTGATTGTTCATTTACTATCTAATCTATCTGGACCGTGACATATGCTCTTGCAAACGTTATTTGCTTCACATTTGAGAGGTCATAATAATGTTTTGGCTCATCAGAGTATAAGATGGTTAATTAAAGCAGCACCAGCACATAAGTGACAAGAGTTCGCTTATTCGTTACCTTATTCTTGATCTCTTTCTTTTCTTTTTGCTCATCATAATTAACGCTGAAATTATATGGTTTGATTGAAAATTCAGTGTTAATTAAAATCCGTAACAATAATTGCTACGGCAATTGTAGCATTACGGCTGTGACATTATTGCACACAATTGGAAACGTGTATGTTTGTACGTGTGTGTGTGTGTGTGCGTGGGCACACTGATGAGCGAAACAGTATACTCTTGCCAATTTCTCCTGCTTACAAAATATTCCCTACAAAATTTTAGATTGAGATAGAGTTCGCAACTATAAATTAAGGTCTTGTACATTTGCTTGCGTATTC
Source organism: Dallia pectoralis (assembly GCA_029465975.1). Classification (NCBI taxonomy): domain Eukaryota; kingdom Metazoa; phylum Chordata; class Actinopteri; order Esociformes; family Umbridae; genus Dallia; species Dallia pectoralis. Next base: position 13,863,197 of record CM055740.1, on the reverse strand, counting down.
CTATATTTTTATTTTGTACACTTTTGTAGAGGTTGGGATAGACTGACCATGTCACACTGACTGTTTATGTTTATAGAGTGTGGATAGACCGACTGACTGTAGAGTGGGTATATATCAATCCATCTGCATAAATCTCACTAAATACATAGACAAAATTGTTCTTTGACCAGAAACAGCACTTGTTCAATGGAAATGGCCATGTCTTTTACCAGGTAAACAACATATTATGTTAATATCATTACACTTTTTAGGCCCCTATACATTTCTGCAAGGCTGCTGTATATTATTGAGAATTCCGTTCTCACAAACATTTCACAAAAACAAAGAACCGATAGCATGTTTTCTTTAGATAGTCTAATCCAAAAACATTTTACACTCAACACAACCAGCACGGCTTCACAAGTTTTTGTCACATATACAAAATTGCAAATATTTGTGTCATGCACATGTAAAAGGATTTTATTTTATATCAATCTCAAGAAACGTAATCTTTCTGTCCACCTCTCCCTCTTCCTCCACCTCTCCCTCTTCCTCTCCCTCTTCCTCCACCTCTCCCTCTTCCTTCACCTCTTTGTCCACCTCTCCCTCTTCCTCTACCTCTTCCTTCACCTCTTTGTCCACCTCTCCCTCTTCCTCCGCCTCTTCCTTCACCTCTTTGTCCACCCCTCCCTCTTCCTCTACCTCTTCCTTCACCTCTTTGTCCACCTCTCCCTCTTCATCACCTCATGATTATAAGAGATGGCATATGCACCCTCCCTCAGACAGATTGTGTCCAATCATTTCGTTTTCCCTCCGGATTAACAAAACTTGCACAAACACACATTGTCGATTACAAAAACATGGCCTTGCGTTTGATCAAATATATCCAGACAAATGGGTTAATCTGACAGTAGCAATAGCCAATTATCCAGAGATGATCGATTCCTTCAATATATTTCTGATATGACCTTTGACAACTATTATACAGTGCAGTCAGTTTTCAATGTACTTTCTGTTTTCACAAGCCTGATATTATAATTGCGATATAAACATTTTTGTTGGTAATCTCAGTCTCACGTGTGACCCGCCGAATGGGAACTGAAACCTAGTGACTCGTGACATGACTTGGGCACGGAGAACCGAAGACCCGACCCAAGATGGACTGACCTGACTGCAACACTGGCCGACGGTGTTACAGACCAGTTAATAATGTCTGTGTCACGCTTTAGCAGGTGGAAGGAAGGATGGAAGCCAGGCACGGGAACAGATTTCGTTTGTGGTTGTTTTTAATTAGCAGGAAACAAAGTCCACCGAACGTACAATAGTTTACACTATGCTATAATCCCAAATTAAGGATGCAACGCAGCGCATATAATAAATCCAACACCTCCTCGTAACACCGACCAGAGGTTGATCTCTTAATAGAAACGGAGGATACGAAACACACTCAACCTGGAACAATTCCACACAAAGCCAAGACCAAACAGATGGAACTTAACTACTCTCCTAGTGAGGAGATGGACTCCAGGTGTAGTGATGACAAGACTGGACAATATGTGCTGGTAGAGGAGATTCCATGTCCCATGGAATGTAGGCCCGGTTTGAACATTGTTAGCTGTTAGCTATGAATAATCTGCTTAAATACTCACATGTAATGAGACATATAGGCCATGTGTCATAGGAGAAAAGGACATTTACCAACGATGGGTCGGTTCAGGAGATATTCTTCATTTTACGACGACATGCCCAAAGGCGTTCAAGTCAACACACAGAACCAGATAGATAAAATATATACCTATAATATTATAAAATAAAAATGATGGCTAAAGGACAATTAGATTTAGATCTTCACACGCCCCAGAATTTGCGAAATATTAAAAAGAATTATGTGTCCATTCGCTAAAACAGTTCATGGTAAATGTGCCATGTCACATAGTCTTTTTATCTAAGGAATACTTGCATCTTACTTGTATCTTACATAGACTCTGCAGCATGTACAGACACACACACACACACACACGACACAACACGACACACACACACACACACACACACACACACACACTAGATTATCCGGAACCACGAGACACACTCTCACTGAATTCTAATCACAAGAGATGTGAATGTGTCCAGGTTGTGTCAGAAGGAGTGTGAAAGGTTTTGTACCCGTGTTAAAGTGTGTGTGTGTGTGTGTGTGTGCTCATGTTATCTACAGTATATGGATGTCATGGGATCGTTTATGGGGCTGCGCCTTCTGTCAATATATCGACAAAAAGTTGTTATTTTAGTGTTGTTTAATCACATGCTACCTTTAGGCTGCAGTTTCTTTTATGGTGTTGATTTGTATTTATATATTTATTTTTTTACATATATTTTCAGTGTTATGTCACATTGAAATAGATGGCCTCCTGCCAGGTGGTTATGGAACATGGGAATTGGTTACTAACTCACTTTCCTGGTTTGATAAACCAATTGTTGGGCACCTACACCATTCTGACAGTAGCCTAAGCTACTGATCTGATAGTCTGAGAGGTCTCCGTCAAACAAATCCCTAGGTGTCTGTGACCTGCTTGATGAGGAATTAGCTGTATTGACTGGCTGTGCTTGGAAGAGAGAGGAGAGAAACACACACACACACACAATACTGAGGTCAGCCTAAAGAGACCATATGAAGTGATATGACATGCTTCTCTTTCTTTCTCTGTTGGTCTTACTTAGCGGGGACATTTTCTATACTTTAGGTGACTGGCAATTGCGTTCTTCACTGAATCGATCAAATGTATTTATGACGCGCTTTTAACTTCAGCAGTTGTCACAACGTGCTTTTCCAAAGACACAGTCTGGAATCTCAAAGTGCATGCATCAACAGGGAACCTAGAGAGGAACCAGGCTCTGGCGGATGGCCAATTGTCTTCTGGCTGTGCCCGAAAAACTTTTTAGTAGTATGAATAATTAATAAATCCATTTGTGTTTTGTTCAGAGTCTATAAAACATAATCTAAGTCTGATGTATGACCAGGTGGACAGGGACAACCGGAGGTTGAGGTGTTAACGTAGTGGCAGCTGGAGCTGACAGGTGTAGTCAGCTACTTGGTCTGCAACACAACCAGGAGGGATTTTGGAAGGGTACAGCTAAAAGTCATTGGAACCTGCTCATTTCTCCAACATCTAACAGGTTGAACAGGAGAACTGATTGTTTGCTTATCATCTAATCGACACAGACCTTGATGTGTGTGTGCCCATGTTGATGATTGGCCTGAGAGACAAAGAGGAAAAAAGGGACAAAAGATGGCATTTAATAGCGCACGAGTTGGCGATGTGGTCACTGATGTGATCGCACACAAATAAACACAATCAACCAAGTCCTCACTAATCTACCTCAGCCCTGCCTACAACACACTAGACCAAGTCCTCACTAATCTACCTCAGCCCTGACTACAACACACTAGACCAAGTCCTCACTAATCTACCTCAGCCCTGCCTACCACATACTAGACCAAGTCCTCACTAATCTACCTTAGCCCTGCCTACCACATACTAGACCAAGTCCTCACTAATCTACCTCAGCCCTGCCTACAACATGCTAGACCAAGTCCTCACTAATCTACCTCAGCCATGCCTACAACATACTAGACCAAGTCCTCACTAATCTACCTCAGCCCTGCCTACAACACACTAGACCAAGTCCTCACTAATCTACCTCAGCCATGCCTACAACATACTAGACCAAGTCCTCACTAATCTACCTCAGCCCTGACTACAACATGCTAGACCAAGTCCTCACTAATCTAACTCAGCCCTGCCTACCACATACTAGACCAAGTCCTCACTAATCTACCTCAGCCCTGCCTACAACATACTAGACCAAGTCCTCACTAATCTACATCAGCCCTGCCTACAACATGCTAGACCAAGTCCTCACTAATCTACCTTAGCCCTGCCTACAACATGCTAGACCAAGTCCTCACTAATCTACCTCAGCCCTGCCTACAACATACTAGACCAAGTCCTCACTAATCTACCTCAGCCCTGCCTACCACATACTAGACCAAGTCCTCACTAATCTACCTCAGCCCTGCCTACAACATGCTAGACCAAGTCCTCACTAATCTACCTCAGCCCTGCCTACCACATACTAGACCAAGTCCTCACTAATCTACCTCAGCCCTGCCTACAACATACTAGACCAAGTCCTCACTAATCTACCTTAGCCCTGCCTACCACATACTAGACCAAGTCCTCAATAATCTAACTCAGCCATGCCTACAACATACTAGACCAAGTCCTCACTAATCTACCTCAGCCCTGCCTACAACATGCTAGACCAAGTCCTCACTAATCTACCTCAGCCCTGCCTACAACATGCTAGACCAAGTCCTCACTAATCTACCTCAGCCCTGCCTACAACATGCTAGACCAAGTCCTCACTAATCTACCTCAGCCCTGCCTACAACATGCTAGACCAAGTCCTCACTAATCTACCTCAGCCCTGCCTACCACATACTAGACCAAGTCCTCACTAATCTACCTTAGCCCTGCCTACAACATGCTAGACCAAGTCCTCACTAATCTACCTTAGCCCTGCCTACCACAGGGCTGTGTGTTTCTCTTCCTAAACCTATTCTGCAGCGCCCCGATAAAGAGACTTGTCATTGCTGCCGGTGCCTGTATTATATATCCATTATTATGAGAGGCTATTGTAGGTGTCATCAGTATTATCCATTGAGACAGCCACTGTGAGTAGATTGTATTGTGAGCCCTTTTTTATGGCTGTGTTTGTGTTGAAATATGTTACTGTGATTTGTTAATAATGGAGATTAATCTGACTGACGCACACGCACACACACACACACACACAGACACAGACACACACACACGCACACACGCGCACACACACACAGACCCAGATGTATGGCAGAGGGTAGGGAATCCCTTCAAGCCAACGTCCCCTTATAGCTAATCTGTTAGAGAAAAAGCTTTGGCACAGACAATCTGTCCAGGTAAACATGCTGCAGTGTCCCTGTTTCTCATTCACACAGCGTCTGTAGTCCACCACATCGACACAGGCTGTGTGGAGAGGCACTTCACATTGTTGTTTTTAATCTTATTCAACAATCACACTGTGCACGCCTCTGGTGCTCGTTCAGTTATCTTAGCATTGAATAACATTATACACCTACTAATATGATGACTTCCACTGCTGCAACCCCAAATACCACCAGTACTATTAGTAAACTATTCGTATCACTTTTATTACTACTCAAATGGGTACTGCTATGTCTGTTGATGCTTTTACTACTGTAATACTACTATGACATCTAGAAGTAGTACTACTACAATTACTCCTACCAGTACAACTACTGCTGCTACTACTACTATTACTACTGCTACTAACGCCAAACAATTACACCTCTCTCTCACTCTACCTATTTTATTTCCCCTATCACAATCACTTTCATCATGTTCTTCTTTCACTCTCCTTTCTCCCTCTGTTTCCCCTCCCTCTCTTCGTCTCCGTCGACATCCTGGAAAATCTCCCCTCGGTTTCTGTGTTGGTCTGTGCATGCGCGTCAGTGAGCGTGCGTGTGAGCGTGTTTGAGCGCGTGTGTCTGGATGAATTGCTGTGCGTGTGAGCGTGTTTCTGTGTCAAAATGCGAGCGGGTGAATGAGTTAGTGCAAGAAGAGGAAAGGCAACAAGAGGAGAGAGTAGAGTAGAGAGGAGGGGAGAGGTGTGGCGAAGAGGAGAAAAGAAGAGGAGTGGAGAAGAGGAGAGAGGTGTGGAGAAGAGGGGAGAGGAGTGGCGAAGAGGAGAAAAGAAGAGGAGTGGAGAAGAGGAGAGAGGAGTGGAGAAGAGGAGAGAGGTGTGGAGAAGAGGAGAGAGGAAGAGGAGTGGAGAAGAGGAGAGGGGGAGGTCTGGTTATGGCCATGTGCCGGATGTTTTGGTGCTGGGACTAGCTGATCCATGGCGGAGTGTGTTTGTCTGTGTGTTGGTGAGTGACTGCCTTAGTGTGTGTGTGTGTGTGTGTGTGTGCATGTATGTATGTGTGAGATGGGGTCTGCTCTGGGAAGAAGAGATGACGCTTTAAGACAGGAGAGGAAGTCAAGAAAAGCCAGGAAAGCCAAAATCAATAGTAAGGTATCCCACTCTCTGTCCATCTATGCGTTGTATCTCCTGATGTTACTCTCTCTCCCTCTCTCTCACTCTCTCTCTCTCCCCCTCTCTCTCACTCTCTCTCTCACTCTCTCTCACCTTCTCTCTCTCTGTGCGTTTCTCCCCCCTGTTTCCCTCTGCTTCTTGGTCGTTGTGCTTGGCTGCTGTTTGCAGTGTGAGGACGAGGAGTGCTGCAGTTGTGTGTGATGGCTACTCCTCCAGCATGCTAATGTCTCTGTCTCTGCACGGTTTGGGGCTTACAGAGACACTGTATGCTTGTGTCTGGATTGCCCACACACACATGTGAGCTTACACACTTATACACTGATACACATTCATGTGACTGCAAATGGTACGTGCACATCGGTGTGTGTGTGTGTGTGTGTGTATGTGTGCATGTATGTATGTGTGAGATGGGGTCTGCTCTGGGAAGAAGAGATGACGCTTTAAGACAGGAGAGGAAGTCAAGAAAAGCCAGGAAAGCCAAAATCAATAGTAAGGTATCCCACTCTCTGTCCATCTATGCGTTGTATCTCCTGATGTTACTCTCTCTCCCTCTCTCTCACTCTCTCTCTCTCCCCCTCTCTCTCACTCTCTCTCTCACTCTCTCTCACCTTCTCTCTCTCTGTGCGTTTCTCCCCCCTGTTTCCCTCTGCTTCTTGGTCGTTGTGCTTGGCTGCTGTTTGCAGTGTGAGGACGAGGAGTGCTGCAGTTGTGTGTGATGGCTACTCCTCCAGCATGCTAATGTCTCTGTCTCTGCACGGTTTGGGGCTTACAGAGACACTGTATGCTTGTGTCTGGATTGCCCACACACACATGTGAGCTTACACACTTATACACTGATACACATTCATGTGACTGCAAATGGTACGTGCACATCGGTGTGTGTGTGTCGGCTGGAATGTATTTACTGTGTGTGTGTGTGTGTGTGTGTGTGTGTGCGTGTGTGCGCGCGGGAATGTATGTACTGTGTGTGTGTGTGCGTACATTATTTATGTACTGTGTGTATGTGGGACAGTTGCGTCAACTGTAGTGTATTTGTTCAGTGTTTTATCTCAACCCTCTGTTTGGCTCACGTTCTCGTCTCGACCCTGGGGTGACACTCTTAGCTGCCGGAGCGGAACAGGGCCGGACATTGACACGATTGTTTGCCTGTCCGCGCGCTTGTGTGTGTGTGTGTGTGTGTCTCTAACGCATTTATATTAGAATCATTTAGCCATCGGTCTTTACGAGAGCAGCTTACAGTAAGTGCAATGGCTGTAATTTCCCAGCCCACCACATCACCACATACGTCCATGACAGGTCACGTATTGGGCAATAGCATTCACACATGAGTTGGACAAGATCCCATGTGCTCCAGTTCTGACCAATAGCAGGCGACATTATATCAATCGCCATTTAATCATTGTAAAAAAAAAAACAATTCCAAGATGGTGGGACCAAAATGTCTGTCAATGTCAGCGTCTGTCTGAAGTATTTATTACATCTACTTGTGTATCTTGCCTTCGTCTAACTAGAGAAACCCCGCTACTCTCGGTCTACATCCAAGGGCGGACTGGCCATCTGTGTGATCTGGAGAATCACTTACACCACTTTGAGTCTGTTGGCCTTGTGAGGACAATATGAATGTGTCGACCGGGTCAATAGTAGGCCGACTGCTTCTTCCACGCTTATCGTAACTAGCAGGTTTGTCTGGACGAATTTTTTTGCTAAGAGGGAGAGAGAAATGTTTCTGTTGCTTAACTCTCCTGACCTTTTTTTCGTTGGTTCCACTTATCTCATCTCATCTTCAACCGCTTATCCGGGGTCGGGTCGCGGGGGTAGCAGCTCTAGCAGGGGACCCCAAACTTCCCTTTCCCGGGCAACATTAGCCAGCTCTGACTGGGGAATCCCGAGGCGTTCCCAGGCCAGTGTGGAGATATAATCTCTCCACCTAGTCCTGGGTCTTCCCCGAGGTCTCCTCCCAGCTGGACGTGCCTGGAACACCTCTCTAGGGAGGCGCCCAGGTGGCATTCGTACAAGATGCCCGAACCACCTCAACTGGCTCCTTTCTATGCAAAGGAGCAGCGGCTCTACTCCGAGTTCCTCTCGGATGACTGAGCTTCTCACCCTATCCCTAAGGGAGAGGCCAGCCACCTTTCTGAGAACCCATTTCGGCCGCTTGTACCCGCTATCTCATTCTTTCGGTCATGACCCAGCTTTCATGACCATAGGTGAGGGTAGGAACAAAGATTGACCGGTAGATCGAGAGCTTTGCCTTCCGGCTCAGCTCTCTTTTTGTCACAACGGTGCGGTGAAGTGAATGCAACACCGCCCCGCTGCTCCGATCCAAATCTCGCGCTGTTCCCTCACTCGCGAACAAGACCCCGAGGTACTTGAACTCCTTCACTTGGAGTAAGGACTCATTCCCTACCCGGAGTAGGCACTCCACCGGTTTCCTGCTGAGAGTCATGGCCTCAGATTTAGAGGTGCTAACCCTCATCCCAGCCACTTCACACTCGGCTGCGAACCGATCCAGTGAGTGCTGAAGGTCACCGACCGATGAGGCCATCAGGACCACATCATCCGCAAAAAGCAGTGATGTGACCATCAGCCCACCGAACGGGAACCCCTCCCCCCCATGACTACGGCTTGATATCCTGTCCATGAATATTACAAACAGGATTGGTGACAAAGCGCAGCCCTGGCGGAGGCCAACCCCCACCTGGAACGAATCCGACTTACTGCCGAGGACACGGACACAGCTCATGCTTTGAGCGTACAGAGATTGGATGGCCCTGAGAAGAGACCCCCTCACCCCATACTCCCGCAGCACCTCCCACAAAAGATCCCGGGGTACCCGGTCATACGCCTTCTCCAGATCCACAAAACACATGTAGACTGGATGGGCATACTCCCAGGCCCCCTCCAGGATCCTTGCGAGAGTAAAGAGCTGGTCCGTGGTTCCCGGCCAGGACGAAACCGCATTGTTCCTCTTCAATCTGAGGTTCGACTATTGGCCGAACCCTCCTTTCCAGCACTTTGGAGTACACTTTACCAGGGAGGCTGAGGAGTGTGATACCTCTGTAATTGGCACACACTCTCTGGTCCCCCTTTTAAAGAGGGGAACCACCACCCCGGTCTGCCACTCCTCTGGCACTGTCCCAGACTTCCATGCAATGTTGAAGAGGCATGTCAACCAAGACAGCCCTTCCCCACCCAAAGCTTTTAGCATTTCTGGACAAATCTCATCAGTCCCTGGGGCTTTGCCACTGTGGAGTTGTTTGACTACCTCAGCGACTTCCCCCAGGGAAACTGACGATGACCCTCCATCAGCCTCCAGCTCTGCCTCTGTACTAGAGGGCGTGTAGGTCGGATTCAGGAGCTCCTCAAAATGCTCTTTCCAGCGCCCGATCACATCATCAGTTGAGGTCAACAGTGTCCCATCCTTACTGTACACAGCTTGGATGGTTCCCGTTTTCCCCTTCTGAGGTGCCGAACGGTTTTCCAGAAGCATTTTGGTGCCGACCGAAAGTCCTTCTCCATAGCTTCTCCAAACTTCTCCCACACCCGCTGCTTTGCCTCTGACACGGCAGCGGCTGCAGCCCTTCGGGCCTGTCGGTACCCTGCAACTGCCTCCGGAGTCCCCAGGGCTAGCATATCCCTGAAGGCCTCCTTCTTCAGTCGGACAGCTTCCCTGACCACCGTGGTCCAACACGGTGTTCTAGGGTTACCACCCCTTGAGGCACCTAGGACCTTGAGACCACAGCTCACTGCCGCAGCTTCAGCAATAGAAGCTTTGAACATTGCCCACTCAGGTTCAATGCCCCCAACCTCCACAGGGATGCCTGAAAAGCTCCGCCGGAGGTGTGAGTTGAAGATCTTTCGCACAGGGGCCTCCTCCAGACGTTCCCAGTTCACCCGCACTACCCGTTTGGGCTTACCTGGTCTGTCCAAAGTCTTTCCCCACCCTCTGATCCAACTCACTACCAGATGGTGATCAGTTGACAGCTCTGCCCCTCTCTTCACCCGAGTGTCCAAAACATGCGGCCTTAGATCAGCCGATACGATCACAAAATCGATCATTGACCTTCGGCCTAGGGTGCTCTGGTACCATGTACACTTATGCGCCTCCTTATGTTCGAACATGGTGTTTGTTATAGACAATCCATGACTAGCACAGAAGTCCAATAACAAACGACCGCTCGGGTTTAGGTCAGGGAGGCCGTTCCTCCCAATCACGCCTCTCCAGGTGTCTCCATCGTTGCCCACATGTGCGTTGAAGTCTCCCAGCAGAATGATGGAGTCCCCTACTGGAGCCCTATATAGGACTCCCTTCAGGGTCTCCAAGAAGGCTGAATACTCCGAACTGCTGTTTGGTGCATAAGCACAAACAACAGTCAGAGTTTTCCCCCACCACCCTTAGGCGTAGGGAGGCAAACCTCTCATCCACCGGGGTAAACTCCAACACCGCCGTGCTCAGACGTGGGCTCGTGAGTATCCCCACACCAGCCCGCCGCCTCTCACCCTGGGCAACTCCAGAGAAGAACAGAGTCCAACCCCTATCCAGGAGTAAGGTTCCAGAGCCACGGTTGTGCGTAGAGGTAAGTCCCACCAGATCCAACTGGTATCGCTCCACCTCACGCACAAGTTCTGGCTCCTTCCCCCCCAGTGAGGTGACGTTCCACGTCCCCAAAGCAAGCTTCTGCCGCCCGGGTCTGATCCGTCGAGACCCCCCACCTTCACTGCCACCCATATGACAGCGCACCCGACCCCTGCGGTTGTTCCTGTGAGTGGTGGGCCCACAGGATGGAGAGGAGAGAGATGCCACGTATCTCGTTCGGGCTGTGCCCGGCCGGGCTCCGTGGCAAACCCGGCCACCAGACGCTCGCTTTCGAGCCCGCCGTCTGGGCCTGGCTCCAGACGAGGGCCCTGGGCTTCCTCCAGGCAGGGTCTCGCTCCTTTTCCCTCTATCTTTCATGGGGTCTTGGTGAACCATTCTTAGTCTGGCCCCTCGCCTGAGACCACTTTGCCTTGGGAAACCCTACCAGGAGCATGAAGCTCCAGACAACCCAGCGCTCAGGTTCATAGGGGCACACAAACCTCTCCACCACGTTAAGGTGATGATTCCCGGGGAGGATTCCACTTATGTGTGCAATTATTTTAAAGATTGTTGCATCAGTAATCGTGAAATGCGTTGCCAAATCTAGGCCGAATAAGGCTGAAAATTATACTTTCACCACTGAATTTAAATCATAGGCGGGGTTAGGTTATATACATTTCAATCTACCTAGCTAAATGGGAAACATTTATTTGATTCCTATTTGGTAAAGTACTACCAATACCAATGTGATCGGTTTATCATTATCAGGGTCATGTCTCGAACAATCTGTTCTAGATGTATCCATAAATGTGGAAGATGTATACTGGGCAGGTTGACCTAAAGGAGGTGTTGGGGTGTAGTAATATACAGTATCTCACAATAGTGAGTACACCTCTCACATTTTTGTAAATATTTGATTATATATTTTCATGCGACAACACGGAAGAAATGACACTTTGCTACAATGTAAAGTAGTGAGTGTACAGCTTGTTTAACAGTGTACATTTGCTGTCCCCTAAAAATAACTCAACACACAGCCATTAATGTATAAGCCACTGGAAACAAAAGTGAGTACACCCCTAATTGAAAATGTCCACATTGGGCCCAGTGTCAATACTTTGTGTGGCCATCATTATTTTCCAGCTCTGCCTTAACCCTTTTGGGCATGGAGTTCACCAGAGCTTCACAGGTTTCCACTGGAGTCCTCTTCAACTCCTCCATGACGACATCACAGAGCTGATGGATGTTAGAGACCTTGCACTCCTCCACCTTCCGTATTAGGATGCCCCACAGATGCTCAATAGGATTTAGGTCTGGAGACATGCTTGCCCAGTCCATCACCTTTACCCTTAGCTTCTTTAGCAAGGCAGTGGTTATTTTGGACGTGTGTTTGGGGTCGTTATCATGTTGGAATACTGCCCTGTGGTCCAGTATCAGAAGGGAGGGGATCATGCTTTGCTTCAGTATGTCACAGTACATGTTGGCATTCATGGTTCCCTCAATGAACTGTAGCTCCCCAGTCCTGACAGCACTCATGCAGCCCCAGACCATGACACTCCCACCACCACCATGCTTGACTGTAGGGAAGACATTCTTGGTTGCCGCCACATATGATTGACACCATCTGAACCAAATACGTTTTTCTTGGTCTCATCAGACCACAGGACATAATTCCAGTAAGCTATGTCTTTAGTCAGCTTGTCTTCAGCAAACTGTTCGTGAGCTTTCTTGTGCATCATCTTGAGAAGAGGCTTCTTTCTAGGACTGCGCCGTGAAGACCAATTCGATGCAGTTTGCGGCGTATGCAGTAGCACAGGGTGACCCCCCACCCTTTCAACCAATGCTGCCGTAAATAACATAAGGCATTGTTTACACCTAGTTCACTTTCATTTCTATGCAGACAATACTGTGATTATCCGGCCCTTTCTTAGTTACACATTTCATCGATTTATAGATTAATCAGCTGAATCGTGCACTCAATGCTGATAACACAAAAGGCATGTTTTTTCGAACAATAAGCAAATCAACAGATTTTCCATTACCCACTGCACTGCATGGTAATATATTTGAGTCTTGAGACTTTGATTGATGACACTCTAAGAAACGAAGGTTAGGTTTAGAAGTACATATTTTATCCCTTTAGATTGTCATTCACATGCACTTGTCAGTCTTTATATTATTTGGACACTGTTATTTGTGCTAAGTTCACTCCCCGCTGTGTGCCGTATAATAGAGTGGAATGGCCTTTATTGTCGACACAGACTCACTCATTGGTACTTTCCGTCTTAAAAAGCTATTCTTGGTTTGACATCATCCTACTTTTGGAATCTAATCCGCAAAAGATGTTCTCAAAGCAACTGCTTACAATCCCAGGATCTCTGTTTATTGCATTTACTGGGAGTTCCCACTGTCCACACAGAAATGAGCAGAGCAGTTTTTATGGTTGGTCTTCAATCTTACCTACAAAATGCAGGAGCTTGTAGCACTGGGCTTGTAAAAAGCTGAATTAATAATCCTGGATGGCGGCCAATCTAGTTGTCCGTGCTTTTAAATGTGTGCATCTCTTAAAAAAATTCTAACTGTATTTACTTGGTTCATTATTGATGCTGGATTGTATAGTTGGTGTATTTTAATGTTTTGATATGTGTTTTATATTCGTTTTTGTTCTTTGATGCCCGTCTTTGCCCTTGTAAGAGAGATTATTATCTCAGTGAGTCCCTTTTTCTGCTTAAATAAAGGTTTATTGATTGTTTTCTTTTATCTGCCGCTTCATGCGAATGTCCAATCCTGCCTAATGAGCAAGCTGGCACTGTTTGTGTGTGTGTGTGTGTGTGTGTGTGTGACTGTTAGTAGAAGCATATGGTCTACATAGAGTTAGTGATTGTAAAATAATAGACAGTCTCTCTAGAGTTGTTGCTTCCACTGTGTCTGTGTATGTTAGCGCAGGTTTAGGGATTTAGGCTCAGCCCCGTCTCCAGCTGTGTAGGAAAGTGCATGCAAACCGACAGTAGGTTAATGTGAATACATCGAGAGGGGAAAGACAGGGCAACGATGTTTAAGGAGGTCGGGACTGTGACACGGAATGGGGTCACGAAAAGAAAGTGATTCAGCGAAGCAGAATGAAAAGGAAATGTTAAAACATGGTTGGTGAAGTGGAGAGTGGAGGGACAGAAATAGAGTACAAGAGATTGATTCTGATGTGGTCAGGGGCATTGTTCTGAAAGCAGGCCATGCTAGAACCAGCAGCCTGGGGCACTGGACTACAGGACCCTACACCAAACAACTCAACATGACTCCGGCTCTCTCGTCCGTTCACTCTCTGTCCCTCTATGGATGCAGCGTCTGAACTTGAGCCAGTTTCACACAGTTTATCGTTTGTGAAAAGACATTTTGAAAGGATGATGATTCTAAATCCAGAGTGATTATCGCATGTTCCTGTTTCTTTCTTTTATTATTTGTCCTGTGCGTATTCAACCTTCGAGTGCCTAGTTGAGTCTAGGAACTCCACCTGCCGTAACATCTGCTTATCACCAGCTCCTCATTCATGTCCTCCTCATGCCTCCTCCTGCCAACATGATTCAAAGAACTGCCGGTGGTTGCTGGCACGCGAGGTCGACAAGTGGAGTGGCAAGCTGGTTGGCTGGGGTAAGACTCAGGACAGAGGCCAGAACAAACAATTAAGTCAGTGTATTTGCGGACAGATTTAGAGTGATTCCGGAGTGTGGCTATACTGTGTGAGAGTTCTCACTGTGTCCATTTGTTCCATCCGACAGGTCAGTCGCTCAGTCAGTCTGTTAGCACATGACTGTTCCTGAATCAGCTCTTCTCTTTATAAGGCCTGTTTGATGACTTTATGCATTCTTCACATTCCCCATGCCCACCCCAGATAAAAGCCAGCCCTTCTACTTCCATCCTCCACCCATAAGCACTGGTAATGAAACTATTTTGTAGTTGTTGTCCTCCCTCATAGGTAACAGGTTTCTTTGTGATTTTGGGTTATTTACTGAAGGGCTATACAGTGCATCCGTAAAGTATTCACAGCGCTCTACGTTTTGTTACGTTACAGCCTTATTCCAAAATGGATTAAATACATTTTTCCCCTAAAAATTCTACACATAATACCCTAAAATGATAACGTGAATAGCCTTTTTTGGAAATAGAAATAAAAAAACAGCAAATCCCATGTAGATACATATTCACAGACTTAGCAATGACACTCAAAATTGAGGTCAGATGTTTACTGTTACCACTGATCATCCTTTGGATGGGAGTCCACTTGTGGTAAATTCAGTTGATTGGACATGAATTGGAAAGGCACACACCTGTTTATATATAAGGGAAACAGACTGAGACCTGGACTGAATCTGTCTTGCGGCTGTAGCCTGTGCAATTTGTTTTACATATTACAGTCTATAAAACAATTATAAACGACTAATAAAATACAAATAAACAACAAAAATAAGACAGAATCAAACATCAGAGCCCAAACAAATTAAAAAAAAACTCAGACAGCAACATACAGATTATTTAATACATTCTTAAAACGGCAAGGGACACCAGTGTGTTTAATTTAATTGCGATCTGAAATTTGTTCCATCGATGGGGGGAAAAATAACTGAAAGCAGTTCTACCCAATTCTGAGCAGAACGCTGGAAACATTATAATGTAATCTAAGAATGATTAGTATTCACAGCCTTTGCTCAATACTTTGTTGAAGCACCTTTTGGCAGCAATTACAGCCTCAAGTCTTTTTGAATATGATGCTTCAAGCTTGGCACTATCTTTGCGCAGTTTCTCATATTCTTCGTTGGGGGACCTCTCAATCTCCATCAGGTTGTATGTGGAGCACCCGTGCACAGCCATTTTCAGATCTCCCCTTGAGATGTTCAATTGTTTCAAGACTGGGCTCTGGCTGGGCCACTCAAGGACATTCCAGAAGCCACTCCGGTTGTCCAAAAGCCAATCCTTTGTTTTTTCATTGTGTGCTTAGGGTCGTTGTCCTGTTGGAAGATAAACCTTCGCCACAGTCTGAGGTCCAGAGCGCTCATGAGCAGGTTTTCATTAAGGATGTCTCTGTACATTGCTGCAATCATATTTTCGTAGATCCTGACTAGTCTCTCAGTTCCTGCTGCTGAAAAACATCCCCACTGCATGATGCTGCCACCCCCCTAATTCACTATACGAATGGTATTGGCTAGGTGATGTCTCGGTGCTTGCTGTGCCTGGTTTCCCCCACACATGACGCTTGACGTTGGTTTAATTTTTTCATCAGTCCAGTGCATCTTGTTTCTCATGGTCTGAGAGTCCTTCAGGTGTCTTTTGGCCAACCCCAGGCCAGCTGTCATGTGTCTTTTTCTGATACATGGCTTCCGTCTGGCCAATCTATCATACGTGCCTGAGTGGTGGAGTGCTGCAGATATGGTTGTCCTTCTGAAAGGTTCTCCTCTGTTCATAGAGCAACGCTGGAGCTCTGCCAGAGTGACCATCAGGTTCTTGGACACCTCCCTGACTAAAGACCTTCTCCTCCGACTGCTCAGCAACTCTAGGAAGAGTCCTGGTGGTCCAAACGTATTTCATTTACGGATGATGGAGGCCATTGTGCTCATTGGGACAGCAGAAATGTACCCTGTACCCTTTCACAGTGTTTTATTTTTGCCTCAATACAATCCTGTCTACAGACAATTCCTTGGACTTCATTTCTTGGTTTTGGCGTTGACATGCACTGTCAAATGTGGGGCCATATATAGACAGGTGTGTGCCTTTCCAAATCATGTCAACTGAATTTACCACAGGTTGACTCCAATCAAGTTGTAGAAACATGTGTCACAAACATTTTCTCATTAAGGCACTTTAGTGAGCACCAGTTAAAGAAAAAAGCTTGATAATTCAAGAATGCGCACACACTCTATTCTCTATTGCCGTGACTCATTGTTTTGTAGATGTTTGTGCATTGCGCCACTGTCAATACAGCCTATGTTTCACTGATCATAGCAACACAATTAATTGTGTGTATCAAGACAACAGTCTAAATAATTATGTTTTCAATTGTTGGAAAAAAAAATAGTTTGTTTGCGCAAGATGACCTCGTAATGTGTGCGGTTTTCTGTTAGGCGGTTGTATTTCTGTCTATTTTTTGTAACGTGCGAATAGAGGGAGCGAAGCCAGGTGCAGGTTAAACAATCCCTGATGAAAGAGATTAGTCTCTCTCTACTATATAAGCTCGTACACGAGAGCTGTCCAAAAAGCGCAACCCCATGAAACACGTAACACGGACAATGACACACAATAAGACACTGATGGAACGTGAGGGCTAGAAGGCCGGAGACGAGGACTGCCGAAGTCTGCCCGAATATGTTGATAGTTGTGGGTGTTGGCAACACAACTATTCAGGAGTGTGTGGAGGGCGGCCGCGCACTCATAATTCCTTTGTCCATTTTGGGCGCGGGACTGCATTGTGTATGTAGCAACACTATGGTAACCTAATTATCCACCCTTCTCAAATATGCATTATTAACAGAAAAGGTGCACCGATTTGGAAATATAATGTGATAATAAACAATTTTGTTGTGATTAACTTATTGACTTTTTGAATACAATTCGTGTGGCTCAAATTCCCTGTTTGTGTCAACACACTTGGCTAATAAAATCTGATTCTGATTCTTAACTAACCGTCTCAACCCTAGATGTTACTGGTTATGGACAGGACAGATACGTACGTTTAGAATGTGTTTATTATTACGTACTATACATCCACACTGGTGCACTTTAGTAGTTTACATTTCACATTTGCACTGCAGCTCATACGAGATTATGATCACAATTTTTTTGGGGGACGTTGGTGTTTGGTTGAAATGAATTATTTTGTGAAGATTGTTTTACATTACTGCTTGTCTGTCTTAACACAATCACTCTGAGGAGTTTATACAACTTTTTTTGTTTACAAGTTTATACCGGACAGAGCAGACCTGCTGCAATGCAAAATCTATTTTTATAACTAAACCAAAGAACCTTGTCAACTGTCAAGCAAAGCCAAGCATTAACTAACTACATCTTTCTGTTAAGTTTTCGCAAAATGCATGTGTGCAATAATTTAATTCACCCAGAACTCCTAAACAACATGTGTGTGTGTACATTCAGTGTTTGTACACCCAGTGTGATATCTGGCCATCTGACTCCCTGTCTATCTGTGTATCTGTGTATCTGTGCAGAAGGGAGGGCAGGCGGGTGACCCACTGATGCTCTATACAGAAATCCCTTGCTCTGCAACTGTGTTTGTGTGCTGGTCAGTGGTGCTGAGGGCCGGCCACTCCAGCTGTATTTGTATCAGCGAGCCAGTCAGGCTAGCCCTGCTCGAAACTAACCCGTCTACAGTCAAGGACTATAGTCAGCATGCTGCATCACACTGAGAAAACCTTCAGGAGCAGAGCAACTGAGGTTAGATGCCACAGGTGTACATCTACTGAGTGAGATATTAACCATATGCGGGTTTGGAAAGTAGATCATCTTAGAATTGAATTGGTGTGGTGTGGTGATCCCAGAAAGCATATGGGTTCTAGCCATGAACGCTGCTGTTTTCTTTGGCTGTGAACATTTTATAATGTATTTTGTCTGTATACTCTGAATGCTTCAAGTTCAACAAAATCAAAATAAGACAATTTGAAATTCCACTCAGCAGTCTAAGAATATTACCAAATTCATGGGACCAGCACATTGCTCGATTAAAGGGACTTTGTATTGATTACGTGACTAGTGGTTGGAATATTGAGTTATAACTAGCTGTTTTTTTAATTTTTAATAACAACTTAATGGTCACCTAATGACCAACTTAATCCCAATATGTAGTTATTCAATGTTTTCATGGATTACTGAAATCCATAACAGTTTTGGTGAGTTTTCACTATGATGCCGCACTGTTTTGTTATTGATACTTTTCAATCATTCAGTCATACCGAATGTGAAAGCTGGTCCTTTAAGTCATAAAGTTATTGAATATTTACATGCCTCTTCTCCTAGCCTTATAGTGTTGAACTAAATCTGGGTCTTGATTGTGGACGTTCTAGATGTGGAACAGACTTGGTCTGTCATATTTCTGTTTATGTCTATAACCTTTTCTCTTTGAGGCATGTCTATAACCTTTTCTCTTTGAGGCATGTCTATAACCTTTTCTCTTTGAGGCATGTCTATAACTTTTACTCTTTGAGGCATGTCTATAATGTTTACAACTTGGGACACAACTCAGATAGAACAGGCAGCTTTGACCAAAATCAGGATCTGGCAGAGACATAAATGGAATGCAGATCATACATTGTAGCACAGTCAAATCATTTGACAGGGCTGTTTTATTCGAAAGTACATTTAAAAATAGAACAAGATTTAGAAGCATTAACCGATAAATGCTAGCTGCTGTTTGTATATGATGGTAGCATAGCTGGCATACATGCATTACAGTTGATTAGTTACAAATACATACTGATATTGTGTATTAGGTTTGGCGAACAGCCAATTCAACACAACATAAGATATTTCATAAATCTACAGATATGTATTAAGTTATAGCCATATATAAAGCAATTGTTGTATTATTGTAATAGACGTTATAGTGAATCGAAAGGGAAATGGCTATACGCTCTGATGGATTATTTCCCAGACCTTACATTTTAGATTAGATTCAATTCAACTTTACAAGTACAGTACAGCTGTGTCGACTAGAATGACTAGTCCTCTTTTCGTTCTTTTTGTATTGTTCTCACCTGGTCCTCTTTTAGTTGATTTGGTATTTAGTTCTCTCTGTTCTTGGGTTTGGGTTCAGTTCATTGTTTCTACGTCACATCATATAGTAGGTGCGTGTTTGCTGTTCTGGTCTGTGTTTGTATTTTTTTTTCATTCACAGTTAATGCTTTTCGTTCGTTGTATCGTATTTATTTTAAGTTTAACAAATACCACAAACGAGTATCAAGCTCTGCGCATGGCCTTTCCTCTGCACTACATCTGAGTTCATGACAGAATGAACTGCCACCAAAAAAGCCAGCAGAGCCGGCTGGATCCCTCGGCGGGGCAAGCTACAGCACTCTGAGGGATGAAGCTCACCTTCGCACCACGGCGCAGTGGGAACGGCGTTACACCTGGCAGGGTGATTGGGGGTCCGACTCCCTCTCTTGCCTATGAGAGAGGACTCCCTGGAATGTGCCATGTGGTGGGATCCCGTCCTAAGCCGACTGAGCCCAGTTAACCCCAACGCCGGCTGGGACTGGAGAGCGCGGCTACCAGGCTCTCCCATAGAGATGGCAAGAGTGCCCCCCATAGGCGCCTCAAAAAAGCGTTTGTGGGGAGCTAATGGGGTGTTCTTGGAGGACTGCGGAGAATAGCCTACGCACTAGACCCAGCCAACAGGTGGTACAAGAACACCAGCCACGCCCGGGGAAAAGGCAGAAACACCGGGTAAAGCCACCTGTAGGTTCAGTGTCACCCACAACCTTGGAGCCACCAGTAATGCCACCCACTGCTCTGGGGAAGCTGCCAGAGCCGGACCCTGTCTCCAGCAAGCCTGAGGTGGTCCCCTCGGCAGCGTGCTGGTGCTGGGCCCCATCGCCAGCAGTCCAGTGCTGGTCCCCACAAGCTGGGTCGCGGAGCTGGTCCCCACTGACATTAGACCAGAGCTCCAGGAAGAGTGGCCCCTCCCCCCTCCACTTGAGCTCCAGGAGTGGCCCCTCCCCCCTCCTCGTGAGCTCCAGGAGTGGCCCCTCCCCCCTCCGTCCCCCGGCCTCCCTCCACTTGAAAATGTTTTGTCTGGCCTGTCTGGGAGCCAAACCCTTGAGGGGAGCTACTTTGATGACTGTCGTCCTCTTTTCGTGACTAGTCGTCCTCTTTTTTTTCTTTTTATATTGTTCTCACCCTCTCCTCGTTTAGTTGATTGGTATATTAGTATTCACTTAAGAAAATATAACCCAGGAATGACATCAAAAATATATATACAATAAAAACTAGAGTCAATTGTAGCAATGGCACGACTATCATAAACCAAATGGACTTGGTTTAGTTTGTTTAGTGCCTTAGAATTGTACGAGGAATAGGTTGCATATAGTATCACCTGCAAGTTGAAGGTGGAAGGCTGTTATATTTACGTAATGATGGGATTCTGCTTTAATGTTCAGTCTGTACAACACACGCTGATGACATTTGTATGTGCCTAGACTACACGAGGGAGCTGTTATGGATAGGAAATCTATTAGTTATTGAATATCTGCATTTTTAAGAACAGCATATTCCCTGACACTTCAATAGTCTTAATGGGCCTCTCTTAAAGGGACAATGTGTTCCATTTTTACTGCACTAATAGCACACATACACACAGAAATGACCAGTACACATCTGCAGTTAATGTTCTATGATTCCATTAATATTTTTCTACTAAATGTATCTGTGTGCCAGAGATATTCCCCATTCTTTCTCACAGGCTAATCTATCAGTTTGCATTGTCTTGTTATCTCTCTATTTATCCTCTTTTGACACTTGCAGTGCAACACTTCCCACTAACCCACCCTGGACTAGCTTATAATATACCAGTCAGTACTGTCCCCCCACCCTGGACTAGCTTATAATATACCAGTCTGTACTGTCCTCCCACCCTAACCCACCCTGGACTAGCTTATAATATACCAGTCTGTACTGTCCTCCCACACCAACCCACCCTGGACTAGCTTATAATATACCAGTCTGTACTGTCCTCCCACCCTAACCCACCCTGGACTAGCTTATAATATACCAGTCAGTACTGTCCCCCCACCCTGGACTAGCTTATAATATACCAGTCTGTACTGTCCTCCCACCCTAACCCACCCTGGACTAGCTTATAATATACCAGTCAGTACTGTCCCCCCACCCTGGACTAGCTTATAATATACCAGTCTGTACTGTCCTCCCACACCAACCCACCCTGGACTAGCTTATAATATACCAGTCTGTACTGTCCCCCACCCTAACCCACCCTGGACTAGCTTATAATATACCAGTCAGTACTGTCCCCCACCCTAACCCACCCTGGACTAGCTTATAATATACCAGTCAGTACTGTCCTCCCACCCTAACCCACCCTGGACTAGCTTATAATATACCAGTCAGTACTGTCCCCCCACCCTAACCCACCCTGGACTAGCTTATAATATACCAGTCAGTACTGTCCCCCACCCTAACCCACCCTGGACTAGCTTATTATATACCAGTCTGTACTGTCCTCCCACCCTAACCCACCCTGGACTAGCTTATAATATACCAGTCAGTACTGTCCTCCCACACCAACCCACCCTGGACTAGCTTATAATATACCAGTCAGTACTGTCCTCCCACCCTAACCCACCCTGGACTAGCTTATTATATACCAGTCTGTACTGTCCTCCCACACCAACCCACCCTGGACTAGCTTATTATATACCAGTCAGTACTGTCCTCCCACCCTAACCCACCCTGGACTAGCTTATAATATACCAGTCAGTACTGTCCTCCCACACCAACCCACCCTGGACTAGCTTATAATATACCAGTCAGTACTGTCCCCCCACCCTAACCCACCCTGGACTAGCTTATAATATACCAGTCAGTACTGTCCTCCCACCCCAACCCACCCTGGACTAGCTTATAATATACCAGTCAGTACTGTCCTCCCACCCTAACCCACCCTGGACTAGCTTATAATATACCAGTCTGTACTGTCCCCCCACCCTGGACTAGCTTATTATATACCAGTCTGTACTGTCCCCCACCCTAACCCACCCTGGACTAGCTTATAATATACCAGTCTGTACTGTCCTCCCACCCTAACCCACCCTGGACTAGCTTATAATATACCAGTCAGTACTGTCCCCCCACCCTGGACTAGCTTATAATATACCAGTCTGTACTGTCCTCCCACCCTAACCCACCCTGGACTAGCTTATAATATACCAGTCAGTACTGTCCCCCACCCTAACCCACCCTGGACTAGCTTATAATATACCAGTCAGTACTGTCCCCCACCCTAACCCACCCTGGACTAGCTTATTATATACCAGTCTGTACTGTCCTCCCACCCTAACCCACCCTGGACTAGCTTATAATATACCAGTCTGTACTGTCCTCCCACACCAACCCACCCTGGACTAGCTTATTATATACCAGTCTGTACTGTCCTCCCATCCTAACCCACCCTGGACTAGCTTATAATATACCAGTCAGTACTGTCCTCCCACACCAACCCACCCTGGACTAGCTTATAATATACCAGTCAGTACTGTCCTCCCACCCTAACCCACCCTGGACTAGCTTATTATATACCAGTCTGTACTGTCCTCCCACACCAACCCACCCTGGACTAGCTTATTATATACCAGTCAGTACTGTCCTCCCACCCTAACCCACCCTGGACTAGCTTATATTATACCAGTCAGTACTGTCCTCCCACACCAACCCACCCTGGACTAGCTTATAATATACCAGTCAGTACTGTCCCCCACCCTAACCCACCCTGGACTAGCTTATTATATACCAGTCAGTACTGTCCTCCCACACCAACCCACCCTGGACTAGCTTATAATATACCAGTCAGTACTGTCCTCCCACCCTGGACTAGCTTATAATATACCAGTCAGTACTGTCCCCCCACCCTGGACTAGCTTATAATATACCAGTCAGTACTGTCCTCCCACACCAACCCACCCTGGACTAGCTTATAATATACCAGTCAGTACTGTCCTCCCACCCTAACCCACCCTGGACTAGCTTATAATATACCAGTCAGTACTGTCCTCCCACCCTAACCCACCCTGGACTAGCTTATAATATACCAGTCTGTACTGTCCCCCCACCCTAACCCACCCTGGACTAGCTTATAATATACCAGTCAGTACTGTCCTCCCACACCAACCCACCCTGGACTAGCTTATAATATACCAGTCTGTACTGTCCCCCCACCCTAACCCACCCTGGACTAGCTTATAATATACCAGTCTGTACTGTCCTCCCACCCTGGACTAGCTTATAATATACCAGTCAGTACTGTCCTCCCACCCTAACCCACCCTGGACTAGCTTATAATATACCAGTCAGTACTGTCCTCCCACCCTAACCCACCCTGGACTAGCTTATAATATACCAGTCTGTACTGTCCTCCCACACCAACCCACCCTGGACTAGCTTATAATATACCAGTCTGTACTGTCCTCCCACCCTGGACTAGCTTATAATATACCAGTCAGTACTGTCCTCCCACCCTAACCCACCCTGGACTAGCTTATAATATACCAGTCTGTACTGTCCTCCCACCCTGGACTAGCTTATAATATACCAGTCTGTACTGTCCTCCCACCCTGGACTAGCTTATAATATACCAGTCTGTACTGTCCTCCCACCCTGGACTAGCTTATAATATACCAGTCTGTACTGTCCTCCTACACCAACCCACCCTGGACTAGCTTATAATATACCAGTCTGTACTGTCCTCCCACCCTAAACCACCCTGGACTAGTTTATAATATACCAGTCTGTACTGTCCCCCACCCTAACCCACCCTGGACTAGCTTATAATATACCAGTCAGTACTGTCCCCCACCCTAACCCACCCTGGACTAGCTTATAATATACCAGTCTGTACTGTCCTCCCACCCTAACCCACCCTGGACTAGCTTATAATATACCAGTCTGTACTGTCCTCCCACACCAACCCACCCTGGACTAGCTTATAATATACCAGTCTGTACTGTCCTCCCACCCTAACCCACCCTGGACTAGCTTATAATATACCAGTCTGTACTGTCCTCCCACACCAACCCACCCTGGACTAGCTTATAATATACCAGTCAGTACTGTCCTCCCACCCTAACCCACCCTGGACTAGCTTATTATATACCAGTCAGTACTGTCCCCCCACCCTAACCCACCCTGGACTACCAGTCAGTACTGTACATGAATTTGTTTCTGTGAAATGTTCAGTGGAGTGGAGTGTAGTTTGTAAGGTTGTGACGAGATCTTGTGCCACGATATCTCGCGATATTGAATATTCGTTGTTGAGCTGAAAAGCTGTCTCACGGTAATTTAAGAATTTAGCACTGTAAGAAAATCCTCTGTACACCGCAGCTAACACGAGCACAATGTGCCCTTAATATGGAAGTGGCTGTGCCCGAGGGAGGATTGGTTCCACACATTAAGGGCTTTGCGTACTCAATAAACCTTGCCACCCAGGCTGGTCTTGGTGTTCATCGCGCGTCACTCGTTTGCTCAGGCAAGTGTGTCGTTTTGGCTGCTTCTTTTTTATCGCAGTTCAACAACTACCATGGAGTTGATGTCCAAGCAGAAGCTGCTACAACTGCCATCTCACAAAGTTTGCACTTTTAGTATTGAGAGAGGACTACTTTGATTATGGCTGCACTCATTGTTTGTACCTTTTAAAAAATTAAGTTTACTGTTTTTAGTTCAGTTAGAATGTCCCACACAGCTTCAATTAGAAGTTAGGAGAAGCTCATGCATATTTCATGTAGTTATAAGGTCTGATGAGACTTGTGAAATCATACAGGAGAGAAGCCAGTCAGTTGAGTTTGGGGCTACATTTTTTACAGTCCTTGCATATTGTTCTGTCTTTTTACTGCATATTATAATTCCTACTCAGAAAGTAGAACGGAGGTGACATTCATTACAGGATGATTGGTTAAAACATTTAAAAGTGCATCTGCATTAGTTAGCTTTTTTTTAATTTTCAGTAAAATTAAATACTTAATTTTTCAACAACACAAAATTGTGTATCGTCTCGTGAGCTAAGTGTATCAACGCACCTTTAATGTTTTTTTTTTACTTTACTTAGCAACGCTTGGTTTTTGTTCAGCCTACATTTGAAGATAAACACCACTAGTACTCCGACGGTCACTCCGTTAGGACAAGACTTATTGGCTGTTACTGAACGTCTGCCGTAGAATAGAAAATACATTTCTATAAAAATAAAAGAAGGCTTAGAATTACCCTCAACTACAGATTGACTCTTACAACTACAGATTGACTCTTACAACTACAGATTGACTTTTACAACTACAGATTGACTCTTACAACTACAGATTGACTCTTACAACTACAGATTGACTCTTACAACTACAGATTGACTCTTACAACTACAGATTGACTCTTACAATTACAGATTGACTCTTACAGCTATAGATTGACTCTTACAACTACAGATTGACTCTTACAACTACAGATTGACTCTTACAACTACAGATTGACTCTTACAACTACAGATTGACTCTTACAACTACAGATTGACTCTTACAACTACATATACAAAACGACTGGACTACGATTCCCAATTCCTTAGCAGCAGCCCTGGCTGAAGCTACATTACCGTCTGGGACTTCCAGCACTCTGTCTCTCCTTTTCTCCTTCACGTTCCCGCTCATCACCCCCACACCCTCCACCGACTCCCAGGGAGAGGGTACCGATGTCATCAGTGCAGAGGGGTAAATGATAATTCTTATCATTGCTTAGTGGTTTGTGTGTGAGTGCTAGTGGGCCACCGAGAGACCACCGTGTGTTTTATATGAGGGATCGAGAGGCAGTGTGTAAACCAGTCACACGCCGAAACACCCAAGGTGAGCGATGAATTGCTTGCTGTTGCTATGGTAACAGGGACTCTAGAGAACCTATTCGGAGAATGGACAAGCTTACCCCGAGGCAGCTTTTATTGTTGTTGGTGACTTCAATAGGGCAAATGAGTTTTGCCTAAAAACCCCCAGCACATTAACTTCCCTACTCGTGGTGATACTCTAGAACATTGTTATTCGCAAACACGGAACAGCTACAAACTGTGTTCGCTGAGTTTCCATGTACGTTTAATGCACATTAGTGTATTGTAATGTATAGTTATATGTCACGAGTGGTGAGTTAGGGTACTGCACTGTCTGGTTTCAGGTGCACCACTTCCTGGTTTTGTTGGTTACAGCTGTTGGGGATTGGTAATCACTGGGCTATAAAGGGATTGATAGGAAGTCACTCGTTGCTGTTCATTGTTTCCAGGTCACAGTATTATAGAGGTGAGTGTCAGACTATTGTTAGTGCTATTTGGGTTTTGGAACTTATTATTATAAGACGCTATATGCGCACCTTTTGTTTCAGTTTAGCCCGTAGCCTTTTGCGCCGTTAGCGGTTTGTTTTATGTTGCCGTTGTGCCATAATAAACCTGATTGAACGGACTACCTGGCTCTGCACATGGCTTTTACCTGCACTACACCCTACGGCCGTGACAGTTATATACTGTACATACATATCATTTTTGTAATTATTTCCACAAGGCGTTTATAATGAAGCCTATCTATGTTACCCCAATCGTAGATTTTGCTGCACACAGACATGTTAGTCAGAAACTGTCTCGAACCGCTGCAAGTTCCCCGTGTCTGACAACAGTTCATCAGAGAGGTTAACCCCAGAGTTTTGCTCAGTGCTCTAGACTGGAGGTCCTCCAACAGAACACAAAAGATAAATACCCATTAGGAACAGCCTGGTGCAGACCGTAGGGTTTCCCTATTGTATCTTATAGTAATTCAATTTAAGATTGTTAGTTCTGGTTATTTAAGAGGATCTCGCACATAGACCTAGAATATGTTGTGTACACAGAGTCACAGTAAAAGTCATTCTAATCCTGTCTTTGTAAAACAGCTCTGTCCCTCCCTACGGCGTATAAACGCCCACATTAAACCCTTAAGGGTTATTCATTGGTTCAATTAGGGAGCTGATTTGCCCAATCCAGCGATTGTATGGCTCTATTGTAAGGCTCTTACATCAACTATCCACTCAGTTACAAGTCTGTGTGTATTCCAATGCTTCCATAACACATTGAAATGGTTATCGAGACCACATAACATACGTTATGTTTGCGCTTTCTCAATACGGCAGCTGAACGTTGATTTGAAAAGTAGGCCGATATTTGGTCACGTTAACACTTGACAAAAATGCCGGTTACATCTGGCTTGGTTCTCTGAAACGTTTTGTTAACCGCGAGCGGTTTTATTTCAAATGTGGTTTGTGTTCTAGATGTTTTCGAAACGAATAAGACGAGTATGATAAGGTCATACCTGCACATCCTGACAGATTAAAATGAATCACTGATCAGTCTTGGTGACACAGATGTTGTTTTAGCATTGAGATATTGCTTCAAATGGATAAAATCTATTTTTTTCAGCTCTATAGATCCACCTAGAAATGTGGGATTCATTTGCCAGGCTCTTCTGCTTCATTTGCCATACCCAAAATTAGTCTGTGTTGCTCTGAGCTAGAGAATATTCTAATTTCTAATCATAGGCCAGAATGTGTGGGCTGGTGCTCCCTGTGCAAATGCTGTCGCAGATTTCATCTGAATCGAGTGACTGAATTCAGGAGTTAGCAGGAATTCTTGCAGGACTGTAACTGCTGAAAACTGAACATTAAATATTATGTTTTTCAGAGCCGTCCCACATGCTGCAAGTCTGTCTGTTTTCCTTACAATCCCTTTAAAACCAGCAGTTATATTGTTAAGGGAACCTGGTTCTATCACAGGGGACGTTTCTGAGGTCACTTACTCTTTCAATTACCAGAAAATTCAGATAGTGTTTGGAAAAAAAATGAATTCCAACTTTGATCTGTGCCAATGTAATTACATTTGAGTTTTGTTTGCTTTCTGGATCGACTGGAATTGATATGGCCCTGACTGAGACCGTGTCACAAAGTACTGGTACCAGAGAGTAAATTATATAATAGTGACACACACACACACACACACACACACACCTCGGCTTTACTCTTTACAACAGAACTTGCAGGGCAGTACTAGGAACACACCTAAATGCATCGCAAGACATGAACTATCCACTGGGAGTCAGGGCTTGCCCAGAGAACGGAGCTGTGTGAGGAGATTGGGAAAGTCAAACACAATTATCCTCCCTTCTCTCTCTAAGGCGTCCACCTTCACCAACCTCTCCCCTTGACAGTGTCCTACTGCTCCCACTACTCTGACTCTGTCTTCTTTTCCCCTTTTCATCCACTTTCATGTCATTCGTCACTATATTGTAATTACTATCCTTTTTCCAATCTCTCCATCTCTTCAACCATTCCTCCACTTCTCCCTCTACTCTACTCTCTCTCTCTATCCATTCCTCCACTTCTCCCTCTACTCTACTCTCTCTCTCTATCCATTCCTCCACTTCTCTCTCTACTCTCTCTCTCTATCCATTCCTCCACTTCTCCCTTTACTCTACTCTCTCTCTATCCATTCCTCCCCTTCTCCCTCTACTCTCTCTATCCATTCCTCCACTTCTCCCTCTACTCTACTCTCTCTCTCTATCCATTCCTCCCCTTCTCCCTCTACTCTCTCTCTCTATTCATTCCTCCACTTCTCCCTCTACTCTCTCTCTCTATCCATTCCTCCACTTCTCCCTCTACTCTACTCTCTCTCTATCCATTCCTCCACTTCTCTCTCTACTCTACTCTCTCTCTCTATCCATTCCTCCACTTATCCCTCTACTCTCTCTATCCATTCCTCCACTTCTCCCTCTACTCTCTCTATCCATTCCTCCACTTCTCTCTCTACTCTCTCTATCCATTCCTCCACTTCTCTCTCTACTCTACTCTCTCTATCCACTCCTCCACTTCTCTCTCTACTCTCTCTATCCATTCCTCCACTTCTCCCTCTACTCTCCATGCTCAATTCAATTCCCCTCAACTCTTCCTTTTGCTCTTATGTGTTTCTGTCATGTCCCTGCCATTCTAGTGCATATTTTACTGGAACATAAAACCATGAATTATAGAATCCCACTGACAAATCCAAAGGCCTTTTACTCTAACTCGTTTCCGGGTTAAAACTAAGAACATTTGACAATTTGTGGATGTGAAAGCCAAGTACAGCCAAATGCCAGCTAAATGTTTTGTCCAGTTTTTTTGTCTCTTTCCGATTGCAAATATATGTTTCCATATTTCAATGGTTGTTACTGCAGTCTGCAAGCGTTTTAATGTGTAAAGTGGATGAGGTTCTGACCCCGTTTTCATATTTGCATTTGGTTTAAGGCAGTAAAGAAAGATGGCAGCAGTATAGATGAGTAGTGGATGAAACCAGGGATGGATTGATAGAGGACTATGGTTTCCTGTCATGATTCTCGTTAGGTACAGTGGAAAAGAAGCCAGGCCCCGAGTGTATTTCTCGTTCATGGAGTTTTATTACACAAATAAAACCAAAAGACACAACGGACGGAAACTAAACATACACTGGATTGAAATCAAACTACACAAAATAGCGATATCCCTAAATAACAAATAACACCAAAACCGACACTTGACTTGAAACAATGAGAAGCCCAGTTCAAACTACACCCAGTGACAGTACCCCCCCTTATGGCCCCGGCTCCCAGACAGACCAATTATTGTTCACGGGAAAGTGAGGGAGGGTGGGCAACCAACAAGGAGGTGGATCAGCTTCAGCCCTGGAGGCGGCTCACGTGTTGGGGAGGGACACTCCACCAGGAGCACAGGTGGGGGAGGAAGGGGACACCTCTCCAGGAAAAAAGGCAGAAGAGGAAGTGGCCACTACCCCAGGAGCTCTGGGAAAGGAGGAGAAATCGGCACCTCCCCCGCAGGCCTCCAAGAACACCCCTTTAGCCTCCCCCTAAAGACTTCCTTAGGGCGCCTTAGAGGTGTTCCCAAGCTTAGTTCCTTGGAGATCCGCAGGGCCGAGGTAACTGGTCCTGGTAGCCGCTTCCATTGCCCAGTGAGGCATCGGAGAGGGAATCTTTTTCCCTTCTGGCTCTGCTGGGTCAAAGTTGGGCTTCTCATTCTGTCATGATTCTCGTTCGGTGTAGTAGAAGAGGAGCCGGGCGGAGAGCGTATGCCTCGTTGGTGGTTTTTTATTACACAAATAAAACCAACAGACACAACGAAACGGAAGCTAAACATAAACTGGATTGAAATCAAAGTGGGTTTACACAACTACGACAACTACATTAAACCGTGATGTCCCTAAATAACACATTACACTAACCTAAACCGACAAGTGACATGAAACAATGAGAAGCTCAGTGCAAACCACGCCCAGTGACTTACATACACCTGCTAATTATCAAACTCAAACCAGGTGTGCCCATAAGCAACACAAACTAAACTGAAAGAAAGGGTGACCAACTCTGAACACCCAGAGTGAGGAAAAAGCACTCACTCGTTACATTTCATTAAGAAACTTTTCATCCATTTTGCCATGATGTGAAGTCCTTGTGTCCCAGAGTAACATTTTTTAGGCTGGTGATTCATTTTATGTTTATATAGTCATCATCAGTCAGACATTTGTTATTTACTTATCCTGTTGGGGTGGCCTCATTCCCTTTTTTTTGCTAATAATTAGGTAAGGTTTTGTTTGCTTGTCACAATGTCGAATTCATACACAGAGGCAGCTTTTTTGGGAGGGCGTGGCATTCCCAAAGTAACATCTTAAATAAAGACGACAGAATCCTCATTCAAATTAAGTTAAATAATGGACGGCAGGTGAGCTGGTGAGTTCGCTGTTCTACAAGTCATTCAACACGGTATCACTGTAATTAACCCAAATCACCTCAACCCCCTCAACCATTAACCTACATTTGTTCAACACATTATCTCCGCTCTCACTAACCCCCACACTTCTGTCTGACTGTGAGAGCCATGAGCAAAGGCCCAGATGGTTGGAGGATGTATGTTGGAAGCCAGCCTGGACGACCTAATGACATTACTAATGTCTTAAGGATGTGT
This sequence comes from Dallia pectoralis, assembly GCA_029465975.1. Taxonomy (NCBI): domain Eukaryota; kingdom Metazoa; phylum Chordata; class Actinopteri; order Esociformes; family Umbridae; genus Dallia; species Dallia pectoralis. The sequence continues at coordinate 13,831,735 of CM055740.1, read as the reverse complement.
TTGCACGTTGGCAGCCGCGTCAAAAACCCCCCACTGTTTGCTCATGTAGCTCCCTACTGTCTATCACCTGAAATGAGTGTGTATGCAAAATGAACTGTAGCATGGATGTGACATTTTGTAGGCTAGCACACACAGGTACTGCATATTTAAGCAAACGGGCACAAGGGGATGTGTTGTGCCGGAGAAAAGCCGCGTGGCATTAGCTTTACACTACAGCCCTTCCTGTTTCAACCATTACATATACAACAGTGATCCGGCAACTAGTATTCAGCATTTGAAACGTTTTTTGCTGTTGTAAATAACCTATACACATTGAGTATCATTGCAGAACATTCTCTGTTGAAATGGCTTTTATTACTGTGGACTGTAGTGGTGGTGGTACCTCTGCTGTTTGTAGGCTGCATAATGTGGTCATTGGCTAGGCTCAAGTATATCTTACAACTGTGACTCTTTTATATGTGATTTGGCTGTTATGCGAGTACACAGTACTGTACACTTCTAATGGGTGCCTGTTCTTCTAATGCCTCCACGTACAGTAGATCCACCATTCCAGGTTCCATGTTGCGTTCCACTGCTCGTTCTCTTCTCTCTCGCTTCTCCCTCTTGGTTTTAACGGATTCCCCCTGCAGCACGGTTCTTTTAAAGCATCTGGGACACGGGGGTCAAGGACTGGCGGTTCCATCTCTCCTATACACGAAGGAGCCAATACATTATGACCACACCATTGAAGATAGACATGTTGATAGTCATGTTGATCATCTTCTAACACTTTTATGGTCTAGGTTAATTCGATGGTAAGCAAAGAATCAGCTCCTATAGCCAATGTGTTGGATGCAGAAGAAATAGGCAGAAGTAAAGACCTTTGACAAATGCCACATTTTTATGGCCCGGTTTCTCTGAAATGACAAGGCGTGTGGGGTGCTCTACTGCCAGTGGTCAGAGGAGGGACAAACCACATACCAGCGACAAGGTGTTAGGTGCCCCGAAGCTGCGCGATTCACAAGGGAAACAGAGGCTATTGTATCTGGTCTGAACTGTCCGAAGTTATTATCCGTGACAAATCTGGTAAAATGTTGATGATGATTACGGGAGCAATGTGTTACAGAGCTGGGTCTGCGTAGCCACAAACGGGTTGGAGTGCCTATAATGACCCTTGTTCAATGTGCATGTGGGCATTTGAGTGTCAGAACTGGACCGTTGAGTGGTAGATGACGGGCGTCTGGTCCAATGAGTTTCCTTTTGCATCATGTGATGGCCATGTACGTGTGCACTGTTTACCTGGGGAGGTGATACAGAAACGTCGAATGGGTAGTCTTCTACTCTGTGTCACGGTCTTCCTTTGAACCACTATCGAGTATAGAGAACTGGCCTGCTGAAAATACAAACTGCTGGATATCTCTCCATGCTATCTATCAAGAACATCCCATTGCTGTAGTGGTGTAGCTATGTGGCCCCTGCAGGAATGACGAACGTTCATTTACACTTGGGCATATGAAGGTTATACAATACGAATGCTGTAATCAATTGATGAAATTACGTTTTGCCAAAGCTATAATTCCAACGAGGGCCCCGGAGGAAAACCAAGTGCAGAATCAATAGCACCTACTGCACATCTTCAGTCTACACGCTTGTTTTTGTCAGCGAGCCATATGGACTTGTGTTATGAGACAGCCACCGACTCCCGAACTAAAAGACAGTCCATACACGGTATGCGTAGATCACCAATGCCTAAATAATACGGGGGAATACGCGAATGTGCACACATCGTGATAAAGCCATATGTTGTGCAGGATATTGTGCAATACAGCGGAATGGGTCTCGTCTGACACAAACACATCCTCTAGTTGTCCTAATGATAACCGGGCTTTCTTACTGACTGTGAACTCCACATATGTCTCCGAATGCCAACTCAATTGGTGTAACGTTTCGATATGAAGCACAGCGAGCTCTGCCAGGATTTAGTTATCTAATATGGCAGTCTGAGGTACCCGGTGTCCTGCTCTGCTGCTCAACCGCGCGTGTGTTTGCTGAACCTGTTGTGGATTATTCTACATGTCGGCTGTGAAGTTCAGAAAATAGTGGAGATAAACATGTGATAGAAGATGTGTATATTAGTGAGGCCTGGGGAGGCCAGAAAGGGATGACAGCACCATAAAAGGATATGTACCAGGCCTCCCCTTTACTTGACTGGGGAATGAACCTCGGGTTTTATGACGGCTCCAAACATCACCCATAGTATACTGTATGTACAATTTTCCATACCTTTTACATCTGTTTTCTCTGCTGTGATGTCATCCTCCTGGGCCCAACTTAGCTTCTCCATATGATTCCTAACCTTTTAAGGTTTACCCCATGTATGCTTTCCTGCTCTATGGCCTATATAAACTGAGTGTATTGTATGCCTTGGTCAGGAAATAACCTGCCACCGCATTGTTACCGTGAGCGCGTGTGTTAAGGTTTTCCTCATCTATCAATTAAACTGTTAGAGTTAACTTGAGAGATACTCTTGTCTGTTCTTATTTCGAGTCTGAGTTCAGTGTGTATTTGCTTAATGTTATTCTAGAGACATAGGTATAGTAACATTAATTACGTGGTATTAGAAATAATTCCATAACAAACCCCATCACCACCCCATCCGTCAACTGTTCGGTTCGGGTTTTTTCTCTGGATTATTTCCATCGGTACTGGAGTTATATTATTAACATGTCGTTTTCTTATAAATGATTAAACTAATACGGTGTGTTATTTTTTGACGCTTCGATGCACGGCGCTGCACGTTTGTGCATGTAATAGCAGGTTCACTTGTGTAAATGATGCTTGTGTTCAATCACCAGACTACTAGACTACTACCAGTATTTTTTATGGCCGCTCTGAGTCATTTGTCAATACATAGGTTACTTTTTAAAAACTTCCCGCAGGTCTCCTAACCAACGTTCCGGCGGGCACAGCAGTTAATGGGAAATTCACCTAGGAGATAATCTTCTGGCGGGCGTGCTCCCTCCCTGGCTCCATCTGCAGATATGTGCCGACATCCAGCAGTCATTGTGTCCAGGGGGACATTCCATCATGTGGCCGGTGGTTAGAAACCTTCCACCTCCATTAGGAAAATAAATCTTCTGTGGGGTTGAGGAATGGAGAGTTAGGTGGGAGGAAAAGTGACACAATCTTGGAATGGACTACAAACCAAATTGAAAATGCCACGATGTCCCGTACCATTTCAAACGTTAGACGATTTTGCCGGACCGTAACCCTTTCCTCCGCTGTCACAACCCTTCCATAGAGGTCATCCATGAATGGAACGAGATGCTTGGTGTTGTCCAATTAGCGGTTTGTGTAACAGCAATCCATCAGAAGATTCTGCTCCACGCAATGTATTGGTGGCACCCATTTGGCCTGGGATATCTAGTGTGGCTCTTTCCCAATCGCATTCCTCCCACAGCGCCTTGTTTTGGCCAAGTTGAAACCAGCTTCATCCACAGAGATGAATGTGTGGAGTGTTGCCCTGCTTCAATGTCCAAGACTATAAATAAATTAATTCACAAGGCAACATAAGATTTAGGATATTATGGTTATCTTCACTATATCTCAAAGCAAGCCTTTGTGGGCGCATATGTCCTGTTTGGTGTTTTTTTTATCGAGTTCAATCAATCATGAGTTACACTAAATCTTGAATTGATTCATGAGTCGCTTGACTGAGTCAGAGTTCTTCTCAAAGAGTACAGTGTGCATTGTTCTGTTCGGTCAGACGCCCTTGCAGAATGCAAATGTTACCTGTTGTTTTGCCGGAAATGTCTCACAATAGATGTTGAGCGTTGTGGATTTGGCCGCACTCTCAGACCCGCTTCCCTCATTAATCGACCATGTTTTATTACATGATCATCTATAGTAGCCATCATCTCAGACTGCAGCTCTTGATCTCCTTCCACCACGCGGACACACTCCTCTCCTTCGCCCGGCCCCTTTTCTTCCTCCGACAGCCGCTCTTCTTCAAACTCCTAACACGACCGAAATCGTCAGCATGAGAAATTATAACGTTCGCGGGTAGAATCCGTTCGCATTAATTCCACACACGGCGTTCGTTCGGCACATTCGAGCGCTGATGTGTCAGAGCATGTGTGCATTTCACGGGCCAGTTGACATTAACCCACTGCAATATACGGTGAATTAGCGTCACGTCAGTTGGCTTTATGCTCACTGCTGATCCGTGACAGCACCGTGACCCAGATGACTGTGGCTACGAGCTACAGAAGCATGAAGTGATGATAGAAGGAAATGTAGGCCACAGAGTGTGTCCTATACCCATGCCGGGTTCACCTACTGCGACACACACACACACACACACACACCCTGTAGATTAGGGATGCCAATGGACGAAACACACATTCGGGATTCGATTTAGCGACGAATGCCAGAAGTAAGTGAAGACGGTTAAGCGGGAAACAGCTGAGGAAAGGGAGTGATAAAACATGGCCAGATTGACGAGTGACTGTTCCTTTCTTACCGGGCCCTCTAGCTGCAGCATCTACATTAGGGTAGCAGATGCACTCTGGGAAGAGAAATACCTGGAGGCAAGAGGGGTAGGAGAACATGCTGTTGTGGATCTTAACCCATCAGGTCATTGGCTTTATACCCTTCTGGCACCTATACGGTGTACTTGGTTACATTCTCTCTCTCTCTCACTCTCAAGCGCTGTGACAGTAAAAAATGTCTGCTTGTTAACTTGCTCTATGAAAGACCAGAATGTGTGTTGTGTTTGCTTGCTCATTCAGACCCTTGCTTACATATGAGTGTAAATCAAGTAACAGAAATACGGAGTGCAAATCAAATGGCTGTCTGGAGACTGCTGTAACCTCATAGAAAACTGAGCAGGCACCTGACACAGCAAAGCAGTTGGATCAGGTTGGCAATCAGGTGCCAGAGGTAATGAGTGTTGCAGTAAGTTGCCGATGGCTTGTTGGGTCAGATCCTTTACCCAACAATATGTGAGATCTCTTGTTTTGCCATTGAACAGGCAAATAAAATAAATAGCTCCAGTTTATCCATCAATAATAGCTGATATGGGCTGTGATCCTATTCTCAAAGTATTTGAAGTTACAATGTGAAAGTTGAATACACCTTAATATATATACACTGCCATTTGGGTCATTAAGAAACGTTTTTGTTTTCCATGAAGACGTACATTAAATGAGTTTGAAGATATATAGCAAAATGAATATGGACATATGATCATCAACAAGGTTAGAAATAATACTATTTTTTTTTCATAATATTTGTGTCCTTCAAAATTTGCTTTTGTCAAAGAATCTTCTATTTGCAGCAATTACAACCCTGCATACATTTGGCATTCTAATTGTCAAATTGTTCTTTTCTCCCGTGTTGGCTTGATGGTCATTTCCTAATAACACGGTCAAGCTGCTCCCACAAAAGCTCAGGAGGTTTGAAATCAGATGACTGTGCTGACCGCTCCATTATAGACAGAATACCAGTGGACTGCTTCTTTCCAAAATAGTTATTGCTTTGTTTGGAGCTGTGCTTCATTGTGCTGTTGTAGGAGGATATTGGCTCTATTCAACAGGGAATGTCATGGCGTTGACAAAAATGTAGTGATAGCTTTCCTTTAATATCCCTTTTACCCTATCAGTTTACCAGCAGTAAAGCACCCCCAGACCCTTAAAATGCCTCCACCATGCTTGACAGAAGACATCAGCACTCATCCAGTATATTTTTATTTGGTCTGCGAAATATATTTATGTGTGATCCAAACCACTCAGACTTAAAATTTGTCTGCACATAACACTTTTCTTTGCAACAATCTTTGCAAGAGAAATGTTCATATACATTTTATCACTTGTGATTAAATACATTATGACCAATCAAGTAAAGCGATTATATAATCGAACAAGGGCACATATCAAGGTCTGGGTAGATTCAATCGTGAACAAAGAATCAGTTCTCATAATCAACGTTTTGGATGCAGTCTAAATGGGCAGGAGAAAAGCAAATTTGATAAGGCTATAAAGGCTATCCTGTCTGGTCCAAACCGACTGAAGGTCTACTGTCTTCCATGGTGGTCTCTCAATAGTAAGGCCATGCTCACTATACGAAATCAAGGTTTTCTGGGGCCGGTATTATGGGTTTTTGATGATATATATATATACATATTTATATATTTAATAATTATTCTTTTGGTTGTTTCCTCATTGACGGTTTATCTTCTGGTTTTCTGCATCTCCTTCCTCGTCATGCAATTTCTTACAGCCAATTGTATATGTTTTTTTACAAGGATTCTTCTAAGTTAGCTGATTGGTCAAATCAATTATTTACTTTCTATTGCTAGGTTTGTACTTTCACTGTGGCGAAGAGTACAAGTACAAGTACAAACCTAGCATTAAACGATCTCTGTCTGTCCGTCCCTTTCTTATCTGTCTTTCTTTTCTCTCTTCATTCTGAAAATGAAGAATGTTGTTTTGTTTTAAGTTTGTGATGGTTTGTTTAAATGTGATGAACATGTCAATCAATCAAATGTTTTTTTATTAAGCCCCTTTTACTACAAAGTGCTTTCACAAATAACCTGAAAAATCCGTACTTATCTATTTAGTAATATGTGCTGTCTGTGTGTGCATACGTGTGTGTTTGTGTGTGTGTGTAATGGCGTTCATTAGGACATGTTCTTAAGTAGATTAGCCATCACAAAACAGTTTTCTCAAACTGAACGATTTTCTCTACGCTGAACATGCAATATTACAAACGTCATACAAAACACATTGCTGGCTAAACCTTCCTCCAACCTTTCTAGTAATGCCGTTAATACAGTAGTACACACACAGACGACTCTTCCCACTCACAGATTGCTGGCAGTCAGAGCTTAGTCTTTGTATCCTATCACCATAACAACCGCTTCTCAAATCATCTGAAAAAAAGCTGGAGTGAATTTCTCTCCAGTACAGCTGAGGATGGTGAGAGGAGCAGTCGACAGTCTTTCTCACTGTCATAGTGTGTGTATGAGTGTGTGTGGTTGTGTGTGTTTGCGCATGTGTGTGTGTGCGCATGTGTGCGTTAGGGAGAGAGAGCTAGGGGGAGCCTGTTTGAGGCAATGGTAGAAGAGATGAAAAAGGGAGAAAATAGATATGAAGTTGTGGAGGAGTAGAAGAGAGGGATTTTGGAAGGAGGACCGCATTTGACTCCTCACATGGTAAGTGGCACATGGCTTCTATGTGATCTTCTGTTTGTCGCTGACACTTGCCACGGCCAAGCGTTAAATGTGTAAATCTGTGCAAGCATGTGCATGTCTTAAATACATGTGTGCCACTGTATCTTACGCCGCATGTGTGTGTGTGTGTGTGTGTAGTGTGTGTTTCAGACAGTGCATTGAGTGATTATGTAACAGGTGAAGCATGAGAAACCTTGAAAGGATTAGAATAGTAATGATATCTCTTGCTTAGCCTAATCTAATGAGTTGCTATAGAGAATATCAGAACACAGCCCTCTGTCAATGAGCTAGCCCAGATGTGTAACACCACCTCTTCATCTCCATCATGAGCCTATCGTACAGTCTATACAAATATAGGCTTCAATATTTCAGATGCTATATCAATATTGTATCACCTTGTCTCCCATTCCTCCATGATGTAGGCAGCGGTGAAATTGAAGCTATGTCCGCGCTGGAGTTATTAGTTAACCGAAATCCAGAGTTGGCATATGAATAGGACTTGCGAAGTCCGAAATTTGCCGGTATATTTCCAAAATCATTTCGACCATTTTTTATTGGAAGTTCACCTGTGAATGTAAGGAATTGTGCTTAAATTTATCGAAAGAATTGAGCTCATAACCTTTTTTTCCTGCAAACGCTGAGTGTACTGGCAGGAGCTTCCTGTCTGGTGCCGAGATCAACGGGGCCTATGGAGTCATCACCATCTTGGCTCGGATAAGGGCTCCTGGCAGTCTGACGAAGTATACTTCAAGCAAGGGCTTTAGAATGGAGATGCAATATGTCGTGCCAACATCTCTCATCAGCCATCTGGTGAAATGGACTTTGTGCATCCTCCCCTGTCGCCTCCATCATCCTCCAAATCTCCCAAACATCAGCCACCACAGAGCACAGTCGGTGTCTGTTTGGGAACACACTACAAAGCAAGCAACAGCAACACAGGGGTTAACCAACTGCTGGCCTTTTGAGAAAATTTGAGGCTTTTTGAGTGTAACGACAAGCCATCCATTACAAGGTTGGAAAGTGACAGTGAAAATGAAGCCTGGGAGTCTGACATTTGAGAGATCAGCATTGAGGAGGTCTAGGGAGAAGATATGAAGGCCTGAGAGGGAGACAACCAACGCTTTTTCTGTGGATCATTGGGAAAACATCATTCAATATTCCCTTTCTTTTGTTGCTCTGTGAAATTACGCTATGTGAAGAGTTAACTTATTTAAAGTTCAAGTTTCATCAAAATATTTCATCATTTAAAATGATGTGCACTTATGATTAGCCAAAATGTTTGTTTCTGTCTGCATATCCAGTGTTTATGTTACCATCATTCCAATACATTTTCCATTAATTTGCATATATTTCCGATAATTCCCATGGAAGGTTTCCACCTCTCAACATTTGTAATCTCTTAATTATCTCAATGTTTGTAAATCAATAGTTAATTAACTAATGTCAAAAAGGTACTTTATTGCTTTTGTCTTTGCACAGAAACCTGGTTAAGTAAAACTATAATCTTTAATTTAGTCCAAATGCCTTTGTTGAAATAATTTAATCAATGGTTCTACTTCATATCATCTTCAAAATTCAATAACTTTCCCCGACTAAAACAAGATCCTCCAGTCTCAACAGGCAAAAGCAACAAATACCACCAACTAACCCCATTTTGAATCCCTAATTCCTGGCACTGGTTATACTCACTGATTCTTGGCGTTGCAGTTAGTTGTTTGAAGCAGGACACTGACCTTGTCTCTGCAGTCTAGTCTCAGGCAGAGTTGAAACACTAACATCATAGGCTCAGCTTGGTGGTTTCTTGGTGCAACCAAGGTGATGTTATTTTGAGGCACCTTGTACTAACCTGTTAGCAGTGCGGTAACAAAGTGGTAACAAATTATTTGCAGTTCCCAGGTTCTCACTGCAATCCCCTCTTGTTAGATAGCTAGCTTGTTCATTGTTAAGAAATAAATGAGTGAGTGATTAGCATGCTAAACAGCGAGCAGGCTTGTTGACTGTTATGTCTAGCATCCAAGACGGTCAGTTGGGGCATCTTTACTTTGAGGCTTTGAAATTCTAAATGCTGTTCACTATCATGTAAAACATTCAAAGCGACTGGGAACATGTCATGGCAGGTGTTTTACTTACCTAGTTTGCTACAGCACTTGTGAAAGAGTACAGACATTTGCATAATCAAATTGATTTGACTATTTAGGACTGCACGCTTTTGTCATCTTTAATGGTTGAATAAGAGTGTCTGCTAAATGACTGAAATGCTAAATGATTACCATCACCTGCAAAACAAGTAGTGAGAATGACACACAGTGGTCAACTCATCTCCTCTCAATGGCAGCTGCACAAAAACCCCAATCTACTCTCATTTGGGTGTTATCTAATATTCCTCAATAGATGTGTTATAGAATTAATTTCATAGAAATTTGAGTGGGATTATTAAATTGTTCTTCAGTCAGAATGAATTGTCTAATGGTTGAAAACTGTTGGACCAAAACAATCGTTTAATTACTATGCATAGTGTAGGAGCTGGTTGTTTACAGGATATGTTCTGCTCTGGGAATTTGTTTGAAAGAGAGATGTTCTGAACTCTCTTGTTTATTGATTTAAATTAGTATTCTTTTTTAATCAATCTGTAGTATAGCGGAGATGGAATATTGCTGTCTACCAAACACTGGCTAATGCTCTATTGTCTCCTACCTTAATCTTCCACTTGGATTGACATGGAAGCCACGCACACAGACACGCACACGCACACGCACACACACACACACACACACACACACACACACACACACACACACACACACACACACACACACACACACACACACACATATACACATGACAGTATACTTTATCTTTCATCTAACCTGCATTATTTAACAGCACTATCCACATGAGTGTTACATCAGCAAATGGCAGAGCTGTTTATTTATCCATGTATAGCTTTTCTCTCTTGTCATATTTTCTTCTTTCTTTCTTTTTCCCATCCAATCTTTTTCTCCTCCTCCTGCCCCCTGTCTCTTTAATTTCTCTCTCTCTTCATCTCGCTTAAAATCTCCGCCTATCCCGCTATTAAATATTATATTACATTGAGAAGTGATCAATTTAAATGTGTATGGCACCTGTTGAGTGACGTGGTCTCTCTATGTCTCCAGGCGAACCTGAAGAAGTTCATGGAGTATGTTCAACAAAGGAACATTGAGAAGGTGTCCAAATTTCTTGAGAAAGGTCTGGACCCCAACTTCCATGACCCTGAAACTGGAGGTGAGGACTGTGTTCATTCTCTGACATTCAGGAATTATGTAATTGGTGACACTTGCCGGGTTAATTTACAGGCCTTTGGAAAGTATTTAGACTCCTTCACTTTATCCAGGTTTTGTTATGTTATTGATTTGATTCGATTTTATTCCATCAATCTAGACATAATGCACCATAATGACAAAGGCACTTTGGGTTTTTATTCTACATTCTTTGAAAAAATTAAGTGAATATATATCAAGTATAAATTATATGAAGTAAATATATACATAATGTATCTCATGCACATGATTTTCTGTGCATAAAGGGTCCCATATTTCAAAGTGCATGTTTGAGCAAACACTGAGCCATGAAGTCCAAAGAAATCCTCAGCAGACTAGCTCATAGAACTGGGGAAGCTACAAGCAGTTTTATATAGCATTAAATGTGTGCAGGACTCATCACTGTGAAATGACAGAAGTTAGGAACCACCAAGACCAACCCAGCCAAAATTAGTAACCGGGGACAGAAGGCCTTAGTCAGGGTCACCAAGACCCCCCTGACTAGGGATGGGAATTGATAAGAATTTAACGATTACGATTCCATTATCGATATTGCTTATCGATCCGGTTCCTTATCGATTCTCTTATCGATTCTCATTGGGTGAGGAAATAATTACAAATGTGTTTTGTTTGTTTGTAACTCGCTTTAATATCTGCTAAGAACACTGCACATACTCAGAGTATACACAAATTATGTGTAGCAACCTCAGAACAAACCTAAAAGTAGGTGAGTTACAAAGTAAAGTCCAGGGACCTATAGATTTTTTCCCATTCATTGGTCCAGCGAAAAAATAAATAAAACTGCCATTTAAGTGCCATAAAAACAAAAAACACAGACGGTAATCAGTCAAGGAAGAGCTTGTTCCTTTGGGAATATTCAACCCGAAACTAAATTCAACTCAACTGACATACAAAATAGAAAAAAGTCTTCTGTAAAGACCACAACTATCAACTTGGGCAAATGATTGACAAATGAGATTATTATCCATATAGTAAAAGTTTACACAATGAAATGGCGCTCACATTAACTAAATAGACAAGTTCCGCTGCTGCTTGACTCACTTGTTGTTGTGTCGCTGAGTAGTAGAGAATCAAACACGCGACAGTCCTGCAAACGGATTGCGTGCTGTGTGGCCAAATGCTTCTGCATATTGGAGGTAGTTCCCCCCATTGCCGAAATTAAACTTTTACAGCTGTTGCAAATGACTGCATTGGCGTCTTTTCGAGTGAAATATAACCACACTTTAGATCTCTTCTGCGTAACCAAAATGCGCAGCGCGTGTGTGACGGTCATGATGACACATTTGCAACAAGCCGAACCGTTAAGCGGAATCGTTAAGCAGGTACACTAACGGTTCCAAGGAATCGATTCACTGGGAACCGGTTCTAAATAAGAACCGGTTCTCGATTCCCATCCCTACCCCTGACAACTCTGAGTTTCATAGTTTCTCTGCAGAGTTGGGAGAACGGTCCAGAACATCTACCATAATCACTCCATCATTCTAGACATTACGGTGTGATCCCACTCCTGAGTGAACGTGTACTCCACGCCACCTGAATGACTCAATTTAAGTCTCTAACGCAACAAAAAGTGGCAAAAGTCAAGAGGTCTGAATACCTTCCGAATGCACTGTAGATAAAAATCACGCTCCGAAATCACGCTCATTGATTAGATCAACAAGTTCCCCGCAGGTTCCACTGATTATTGTTTGGCCCGGGTCAGAGTGTTTGTTGCACAGGGGTTAGACAATAAACTACAAGAACTCGAAGCACCAGTATCCACACAGCTGTAGGCCAATCAGGGAATCTCTTCCAACTGAGGTCCCTGTTCCACAGATGGCACTTTCTGAGGAGTCTGATTAGTGCGGCTATTATTGCAAATACATAGATAAAGATGAAGACAAACAGAGTCGAAGGACTAGGAAGACGGATGGACGGGCAGACAGAGGAAGATAGCAAGCTGTGCTGTGATTGTTCTGGTCGGCTGCCCGCTCAGGGATTCTGGTCCGGCCCTCTCTGCTCCATCCCAATGCATGCTGGGCAAAGCCGGATTATTCGTCACGGTAATCTCCTCGTGTGTATGCATTTGTTCGCGCGGCCATTCATCCAATCCCCAGGGGAGTGAACCCTGAGAATGCAAGAGAGGGTCGATGACATAAGCGCGTGTTCCTTTTGTTCGGAATAACGTCTCACATCGTGCTCATGTTTGTTAATATACTGAACTCGGAGTTCATCCCGGGCACTTTCTGAGATGATGGGAGAAGAACGAGAGAACAGATCGGGATTGGCCTTTCTTGGTGTTTCATTGTGTCAGGAAGCACAGTCACCCACACTACCTCACTCACTCAAACTGTTTGCTACGGTGTAACAGCAGCCCTCTGATCAGTCTCTGCCTGGTTCTGGTGAAGATCTACTCCATCATGTTCATCACACTTGCTTCTGACAAGGCCCTCAGAGGGACAATATTTGTCTTCTAAAATGAATCACTTGAAAGGAATGAGAGGTGATTTATCTGGAACTTAAACACGCCTTCTGTTTTTTCGCCCTTATTATACTAATCAGGGACATTTGAAGTGTTTAGGTCTTCTTATTTGAATGCTTTGATTCATTTCTACATAGACAATTAAGCACTCAAGCATTTGGGTGTTTTTGTTTTGATATGGTTTATGTGGGTTTAAGACTTATATCAAATGTTAATTTGACCTGTGACATTTTTTCCATCACCACATTGATCTAAGGAACTAAAATCACAATAGCATGCCTTTTTCCAATGTAGATAAACGTTTGTGAAAGATATAAAAAAGTAGAAGATAGTAACAGAATAAATATTGTATGTGAAATAAAAAAAATACCATATCAATAAAAACTCTTATGTCAGTTAGTAAGAATTTAATGTCAACAACATGGCAATATAGAGGGATTACCACTCTTATGTCAGTTAGTAAGAATAACATGTCAATAACATGTCAATAACATGGACATATAGAGGGATTACCACTCTTATGTCAGTTAGTAAGAATAACATGTCAATAACATGGCAATATAGAAGGATTACCACTCTTATGAGTAAGAATAACATGTCAATAACATGGCAATATAGAGGGATTACCACTCTTATGTCAGTTAGTAAGAAGAACATGTCAATAACATGTCAATAACATGGCAATATAGAGGGATTACCACTCTTATGAGTAAGCATAACATGTCAATAACATGGCCTCACATAGGAGCAACACGTCCATCTGCAGGCTGTAACCTCATTACCTGATGCTCTCTACCCACTCTGCTTCACCCCTGTTTATGTGGATAGGGCTCTGTTAGTGCTGGTTTCTGTGGAACACCATTAGTTCTTAGGTCTTGACGGTTGACGGCTAGCCATTTCTGCCTGAAGATCTGGGTTAACAACACCTTATCAATTGTGATAATCCAATAGGATATCGGACCCTCAGGAACGGTTTGAGATTGAACTCAATTGAAAGACTGTGGGAACTACAAAAATGTTGTAGAGAAGGTATAATTAGGAGAGAATATACTCTGGATACCACCTAAGCATTTTTAGAGGTAGATCAAAAACAGAAAGTATAATAATTATTATAATTGTTATTCATGAGTTGGGAAGATCAATGCTGTCAGTAGTCTGTGACCTGGGTTTCAACTGCTGGCCACAGCCTATCTGGTGAATTTAAACGTGTGCTGAGCAAACACGCTGTTTAAATTCCTGTGATCTCCTACTTGCATGATAATTGAAAGCATCTCATCTCATCAGGCTATCATTTAGATAACATGATCATAAATGTTTTATTAATAATATGAGTGCACGTGGTAGCCTACATCCTACAATAATCTACAAGACATTTGTTTTTTGTTTTGTGTACGTCGTAAAATGTCATAAAATGTGTGTGCCAACGCTGCAGCTAGAGGTTAAGAAAAAAGTGTGTGTCAAAAGACTTGGCGAATAAACCTAATTCTGTTTTATTTTTGCAGTGTTTGTAATAATGTTTTGAATAATAGTGGATGTTTTTTTAAATTTATGCTTGTTATTAATGTAAGGAAGCGTCATAAACTACGATTGGAGTAAATAAATAATTTGTTAATAGAGAAAGTGGGTACGTTTCGAAGCAGAACAGTGAAGGAACTGAGAGCAGCCTCAAGTAAAGAGTCTGTGGACATTAAACCTACGCATGCAGAGACGCTTCCCAGATCTATAGTCCCAAAGATCATATGAGAGGCCCGAGAACATGTGAATCTTATATCATCTTATATTACCCATGGTTCCTCTCTCCCCTGTCACCCAGAATGTCCTCTGACCATGGCGTCTCAGCTGGAGGGCTGCGCAGAACTCATCAAGGTGCTCAAGAGTGGTGGAGCTCATCTAGATTTCAGGATGCGAGACGGCCTCACTGCTCTGCACAGGGCTGTCCGCAGCAAAAACCATACAGCGCTCATAGTGAGTACGCGCACGCTACCACACACACACACACGCAACCACACACACACACACACACAAACACACACACACACACACGCACACACACAAGCAACCACACACACACACACAAACACACACGCATCCACACACACCCAACCACACACACACACACACACACACGCAAACACACTCACACAGATGCAACCACACACACACACTATCACAAATGCATCCACACACACACACGCAACCACACACACACACACATCCAGACACACCCAAACCACACACACACACACCTGTGTGGTCTTCGAACTTTCTAATTGTCCTAAGCAAGAGTGTGACACACCGTTTCCACTCTGGATACTGTACTGTATGTAGATGCTAAGTGCTCTCTTCTGAGACCTAACTGAAAAGATCCGTGTTTTCATTCAATAGGAGTGTGCCCTCCCTTATGCACTGGGTTTTCATCTGCTTTGAGAAGGTTAGGTTGTAGCTCTCTACATATGAGTAGGAGTGGGCTCACTGAATGGATGTGTGTGTGTGTGTCCTTACTGAATGCCTCCCATATGACTCATGTAATTGTTCTCCGGGTGAGAGCTATTCCGCAGCGTCATCCTAATGGACTCGTCCCTCGTCCGTTTATTTTTTTTTCACGAGCCAGGCAGTCTGCGACTGGGAAAAATGTTAGAATGCACAAAGGAAATATCTTGTGATCTCGCGTGACAGTGTGCATTGTGAGCGTGTATAGCCGGTTGTCAAGAAGTTATTCGTGTTTTTATAGAGATTCCCGGTCCAAGCAGTTTAGATGGCAGAGCACATTGGATGTAGGAACACCTCCAGAGGATGGCAGGAATTTACTAGGAAACAGATAGTAGCATGGCTCTGGGGTGGGGTTTTGTGGAGATTCAATATGTACAGCGTGGTGATGGAGGAAACCAGCCCTGGTAGGATGGGAATTCTCTAACTGTCTCTTGTCTCCTCCCTCTACCAGACATTACTAGACCTGGGTGCATCTCCTGACTATAAAGACAGTCGGGGATTGAGTCCCCTCTATCACAGCTCTATGGTAGGAGGAGATCCTTACTGCTGTGAACTATTGCTCCATGACCACGCTCAGGTGGGCTGTGTGGATGAAAATGGCTGGCAGGAGATACACCAGGTGAGTCAACACACACACACACACACACACATACATACATACACATTCTGCTGAGTGAGTTTTCCTCACTATGTGTTTTGTTTTGGTTGGCCACCTTTTTACTTTCAGTTTGGTTGTTTTCATCGCGCACACCAGTTTGAGTTTAGTAATTAGTAGGTCTATTTAGTTTGCTTTGTTTGTGTTTTACTTTGCTTTGCTTTGTTGGACTTGTTGTTTTTGTTTGTAAGTCACATGTAGCACACTTTTATTTCAAGTCTAGCTTTACCGTTTGCGTTTGTTGTATCTTTTAATTAAATGATCGCATGTTTATATATCCGACTTTGCATTTGACTTTCTCTGTACGTATTGACCCCTGAATCATGTAAGAATGACTAGTCAAAATAATATGTTATAGTTAAAGTAAGCCAGCAGAGCTTGAGGGTGGGTGGACTCCTCTGGGAATTAACTACAGCTCCGGGGAGGAAGCTCACCGTAACCAGACAGAGCAGTGAACATGGAATAAACTGGAGATGCCCTAGGAGGAGTATAGGCGTCTTTGTGCTTACTTCGGCTATAAACCACAGATGGAGCACTACCAGGCCCGCCATTAAAGCGGCCTCCAGTGGAACCACCTCCCTCGTCTGGGAGCCAGGTCCTGACGGGGGGTAATGTCACAAGTGAAATGTTTTCCTCCCTCTGTGTTGTATTTTGGTTGGCCACCTTGTTACTTTCAGTTTGGTTGTTTTCTTTGCACACACCAGTTTCAGTTTAGTAATTAGTAGGTCTATTTTGTTTGCTCGGTTTGTGTTTGACTTTCCTAGTCATTGTTGCATGTTACGTGATTCTAGAAAGGGTGAGTGTTTTGTGTTCTGTGTTATGTCTTTTGTTGGACTTGTTGTTTTGTAGCACACTTTTATTTCAAGTCTAGCTTTACAGGTGTGTTTGTTGTTTCTTTTAATAAAAATAAATGTATATATACGTTTATATATCTGACTCTGCATTTGGCTTTCTCTGTACGACATCACCCCTGAGTCGTTCATCCAGCCGATCCCAATGAAAATACAATTCTGAAACGTAACCTCAGCCGTCTTGCAGGCTACTATATACTTATACTTTGTATAAGAAACTGGTCCATTTGACTCCTGAATGCCTGAAGTTCATGAACTTGAAGGTTGGAAAATCAAGTACTGATCAACCTTGAAAACAGTATATTTGTTCAACTTGTCATTTCAAAAGCCCTTATAATTGGAGCTGATTTCTAAGATCGTTCCAGGTGAAAAATGATAAAGAGCGTAATGGCACAAGTGCTGTATATTAGTGCTGCTGTGGCAAGGCCATGTGTGGTTATAAAGACACCTAATGCTGTGTTCTACCTGACTTTCCATTCCAATTGCTTCCCTTGCTGGTATCAAACCTGATTTAAATACCCTTCAATTGCACTGGTTGGAAGATGGCTACTGCTAGCCTAGACAGGCTTCATCAATGTGCTGACAGCGTTGTCATGTTCCGTGCCAGTGGGAAACTGTAGTAGATGATTAAAAATGGCAACTGAGTTATTGCATGAACCTCGAAAGATTTTAATAAATAACAGGATTCTCGCTCGCGGTTTAAACTGGTCATTTGATTATGGGTTGCAACAATGCAGTCCTATTTTCTGCTCTCAACACCATCATAATTTGGTGTCTTTGAATAATTTATTTTAGTTCTAACTGGGGACTTTCTGTCAGTGAACACATGGCTTAAATAGCAGTCTGCCTCGACGCTGAACCTAATCCCCATTTTCTCTCAAATCTGTGCTGACGAATACAGGACGGTCCGAAGAATGAATGAGAATCTGACTTTTTTTAATTGAATTAAGCTACTATTGTGTTTTCGAGCAGTCTGTCACCCGTGTAAAATCAGCACATTTTTGGGATTGTTATAACGGTTTCATGGGCTAAGGTTTGATACTAAAAAGACCAACATGGCTACATGTGGCAAAGACCTGTCATTTGTAGACATTGATAGGGATGATTGGACGGCAATTATTTGTTTTTTTTTCGTCATTTATTGTTCTTGATTTGTTTATTGTAGGTTATTTCTCTATGGCCGGTTCTAAGAACTGTATAATACATAATTGATTATCAACCTTGTCAAGGTTCGCCATAATGCTCTGTAAAAACAGTCCAAATCTTCGGGCACTACTGCTATTTGGTCTATAAAAATCTATTTATTTTGTCCACATTATTATGACATATATACATTTTTGGACACTTCTTCTTTACAAAACAATTTAATATTAAATGCAAAAATTTCAAATAATTGCCTAAAAGTACTTTGGAATTGCCAATGTCTGAATGAGAGAGAGATACGAGATGCAAAGTTAAAAGGAACTACGTCAGAAAGACAGACAGAGCGACAGAGATACTAATGCAGACCGATTCACAGAGGGAGACAGAGAAGCTGAGGCCCACTGAAGGATTGAAATAGACAGAAAGAGAAACGATCAATAGGTTAGATAAACTGACACAAATTTGGCAATCCATCCAATAAACTGTATGTGATCAGTAACCTTCCCTCTGCCCCCCATGGTAGAAGTATTCATTCATTGTGTGTGTGTGTGTGTGTGTGTGTGTGTGTGTGTGTGTGTGTCTGTGTGTGTCTGTGTGTGTCTGTGTGTGTCTGTGTGTGTCTGTGTGTGTGTGTGTGCGTGTGTGTGTGTGTGCGTGTGCGTGTGCGTGTGTGTGTGTGCGCGCGCGGCCAACATACTGTGGCATTGACGAAAATAAACTGACCAGGGACCAGGAAGTTGTGGTTTTGTTTCACAGTGTATTTCTTTAAACCGTGGAACATCGAGGGCTTTAGGCCAGCAGCTCTCAAACAGTAGGCTTATAAACAAAAGACAAAACCAACTAGAACTAACGTACCGAGTCGAGTCCGGGTATTTGCTTTCAACAAACACAGAGACCTAGATAGAGGAGAGCTACTCCCCTGTTCACCACCCCTGTCTGGTATCCATTTGGTTATCTAATTATAACCTCAGTAACTCTATCTGGTATCCATTTGGTTATCTAATCTTAACCTCAGTAACTCTATCTGGTATCCATTTGGTTATCTAATCTTAATCTCAGTAACCCTATCTGGTATCCATTTGGTTATCTAATTATAACCTCAGTAACTCTATCTGGTATCCATTTGGTTATCTAATCTTAACCTCAGTAACTCTATCTGGTATCCATTTGGTTATCTAATCTTAATCTCAGTAACCCTAACTGCCATCAATCTTGTTTGCCTCCTGATACAGGCGTGTCGTCATGGTCACGTTCAGCACTTGGAGCACCTGCTATTCTACGGAGCCGACATGGTCGCCCAGAATGCATCTGGAAACACCGCCCTGCATGTCTGTGCCCTCTATAACCAGGTAGCACACACTCACGCACACACACACACACACATCGTACACAACAGACAGGGTACATAAACAATGCTATACAACAGTTCTAAGCTATTGTGTATAGTACTTAACAAACAAAATAACACCACAACAGTATTAAACTGTGTGAACGCATTTCAATAAGTCACTCTTTATAAGTGCATCAGCAAAATCATTTAAATGATCAAATTATTGTCACTCTTGATTAAGATAAACAGAAAGGCTGTATGAAATAAACAACGCGGGTTATTATCCGTATTGTTGTTTACTGCTTATCTTAATCAAGGATAATGGCAATGTTCCTGTGATATCTTATTCGAGGGAATTTTCATATAGAATTTTTCCAGCTCCTTAATATCCTTCCGTTTGCTCTAACGGACTGCCCTCCGCAATTAAACCCTATTATTCAAAACCCCGAGACTGTGATGGCCATTGTAACATGAGATTGCAAAACAATCTCGTCGTGGGTTTCATTGTCTTGCTGGAAGATCCGATTGCAGCCAAGTTCCAAACTCCTGGCGGCAGCAGCCAGGTTTTGAGCCAACTGGTACTTGGTAGACTTTATAATACTGTTCAGTCAGCACTGTTGTAAATGGCCAAAGGGCTATATCTGACCATAGTGCCGGGTTCCAATCCAAGTGCCAATACCAGATACAACTAACTCCAGGCACACACATTCTGGGTTTTCTTTATATGTGTATATACAGTATATATGTGTGTGCGTGTGTATGCTATTGACCTGTTTGTAGCATTTAATTGCTGATTTGGAGACACGCTGAAACCAGCTCTTGCCTTCAGGTGCCTGTTTGTCTCCCACACCACCTTGCTCCGTCTCCAAAGGTGAACACTTGTGCCCTGTATGAGGCAGGTTTACCACCGTTCCACTGGATGGCATATTTAAGCAATAAGGCACATTGGCGTGTGGCAAATCAGAATCAGAAAAGTGTTTATTTAAATGGCCATTGTACAACAAATTCACAACGCTCTACAGACTGCCTGGACACAGCGCTTAGCCTTCATATATTGACAACAACACCATGACCCACTCAGATGCATTTTTGCCATTAGAAACTGGGTCAACGCAGTTTCAGCACATGCACATTGATGTGACCTCAATTAGTGTCGGGACATGGGTGTAATAATGGAGAAATGATTAACGAATGAATATGTCTCTTAAGTGCTGTTGTCACCTTGTTTATTTCACCAACTGAGAATGATAGCACATTGCGAGTTACATCCCCCCATTTTATGTACCAATCCACATGAAGGACACTGACTATCAGCATTCTAGATTTGAAGCACCCTGTTTATAATTAGGATTTTAGGGTATTTTGTCTTCCACACCTTGCCTGATTTCTGAAGGTCAACAGCCGTTTGTCTCCATCCATTTGTGGGCTCTAAACATTTCCCCACAGTGACAGGAGATGAATGGGCTGTACATACACTTTACCTCATTGTTATACGTCGGAGAAACAGGAAGCGGCGGAACGCCTCTGTCTTTCAGAATGTGACGTACCAAAAGAGTAGAACGCTAATGCAGACTTAATTATGTCGGATGTTATTCACAAGAATCCTCAGGGGCGCCGAAAATGTTGACCCCTGTCTGTTTGAGAAAGAAATACATATTCTATTACTTGTTAAAAATGGACATTTTCTCTGAACAATTGTATTACTTTGAAAAAACGAAAATTCTCGCATTCTCTGCATGAAACTAAGCTCATTACCTGTGTTCTACGTATCTTTACTGAGGGTAGCAATCATTCTGTAAGTGACTGTGAATGTGTAGTTAAGGCCAAGCACGCAACTAAGGTCAGACATTTTTCAGTGTTGTTAATTACAAAGTAAACTGACAGTGTTTGTGTGTTTGTGTGTGTGTGTGTGTGTGTGTGTGTGTGTGTGTGTGTGTGTGTGTGTGTGTGTGTGTGTGTGTGTGTGTGTGTGTGTGTGTGTGTGTGTGTGTGTGTGTGTGTGTGTGTGTGTGTGTGTGTGTGTGTGTGTGTGTGTGTGTGTGTGTGTGTGTGTGTGTGTGTGTGTGTGTGTGTGTGTGTGTGTGTGTGTGTGTGTGTGTGTGTGTGTGTGTGTGTGTGTGTGTGTGTGTGTGTGTGTGTGTGTGTGTGTGTGTGTGTGTGTGTGTGTGTGTGTGTGTGTGTGTGTGCGTGTGTGTGCTTTTCTCTCTGTGATTACGTGTGTGAAACCAACTGCACACATGCCCATTGACCTAGAACACTACAGAAACTGTGGAATTGTGTTAATAGTTCATCTAGCCTGGTTTTAACCGGACGGGAGGATTTTGGGTTCTGAATGGCAGAAAGAAGAGCCGGCTGATTGGTTCTGTTTTGTAGACATGCTAATTTGATAAATAAAATCATAGTTTTCAGTCACAATACGAATGTTATGGATATATATATATATATATATATTCCCTTTGGTGCTGGAAATAGACATGGGTTGACACCATTTGTGAACAATATTGTCCGGTTAAAATAGGAAGCATCTGGGCACAATGTAAGAGCTCTAGTGTTAAAATATAAAATGATCTTGGGTAAGAGGACATGGACAGGCTCTTTAAACAAAACACAGCCACCAGTCTCACTCTGGAGTGCTTTTGTTTCAACGATTCCAATGGAGCTGTTGCTAGGTCTGGACGCTCTGTTTCAATTCATGAATTCAGATTATGCTAATGATGCTAACTCCAGGCTAGGAGAGATGTACAGGATAAAGGATAAGTATCCCAGGGAACGGCATCTACACCCAAACATTACTTTTGGTAAACACTGATTTGACCCCTGACTAATAACGCATCCGTCGTTGGACCAAAAACTCAAAAGCTTGTTATTTATATAGAGAATGAACTGTCAATGCTGAGCCAACTGGTTTTGACCAATTTGATTTCCACCAAGGTAGAGCTGACATGAGGAGGTGACAATCTGAGGAACTGAATACATATGGTTTTGGCAACAACACGTTTGTTTGGCAACAGCATATTTTGATATTGTGAGGACCCAGACAATACCCATAATTGTTATTTCAATCTGTGTGTGAAGCATAGGATTCCTACTGCTTTTCATCATCCCATTGCAAGTCAAATGTACATACAATTCTACAGATGTGAGTACTGGGGAGGAGTAGAGCATCTGATATACAGAGGTGACTACAGGGGAGGAGTAGAGCATCTGATATACAGAGGTGACTACAGGGGAGGAGTAGAGCATCTGATATACAGATGTGAGTACTGGGGAGGAGTAGAGCATCTGATATACAGAGGTGACTACAGGGGAGGAGTAGAGCATCTGATATACAGATGTGAGTACTGGGGAGGAGTAGAGCAGCTGATATACAGAGGTGACTACAGGGGAGGAGTAGAGCATCTGATATACAGAGGTGACTACAGGGGAGGAGTAGAGCATCTGATATACAGAGGTGACTACAGGGGAGGAGTAGATCATCTGATATACAGAGGTGACTACAGGGGAGGAGTAGAGCATCTGATATACAGAGGTGAGTACTGGGGAGGAGTAGAGCATCTGATATACAGAGGTGACTACAGGGGAGGAGTAGAGCATCTGATATACAGAGGTGACTACAGGGGAGGTCCTAGCTAATTCATATTATTTAATGTTGTTACAGTTAGTGAGTTGCTCGATAGGCTAAACGTATGGCTCCCCCAAGCTGCACTATGTGGCAGTGTGTTTATGGATGTGTTGGTGTGTGCAAACATGTGAGTATGTACATGTGCATCTGTGTGTGTTTGTGTACGGATGCATATGTGTGTATGTGTGTGTTCAACCATATTGAGTAAGCAAGGGATCATTTAAACTACCAGTCACAGCGGTTTCAGCATGGATTGATATTAAAGCTGTTACAGGCACTATTATAAATCAGCCTTGTTAGTTAGAAAATGTGTTAATTCCTTGTGTTTCTCTCCAATGAGATCACTGCATGTATGTGTGAAGACACAAACACGCATGCACACATACATGTGCACTTACACTCTCATAGACAATCAGACATGCACGTACACACGTACGCACATACACACATACACACACACATACACACATACACACATACACACATACACACATACACACACAAAGTATGGAGACTCACCAACAGGACATATACTTGTCACCAACAGAGGGTGCTCAAAGCCTTTTCCTTTGCATAACAGCAGTAATTATGGCTGTGTCTGTCCGTGTGTGTGTGTGTCTGTGTGTGTGTGTGTTTGTTCATGCATGTGCACACATGCTGCACTACTATTGAATACAAGTACACCACCATTACATTTCTATCGCAGCTGTTTGTCATGTCGAATCAACCTTTATGTTCATCTTGTTGAGAAAATGCATATCTCATTGCAGAAGTTGCTGCGTATTGCACTTTAAATCAACTTCTGTGCCATCCTGTTGCAACGTATTTCCTTACAAATAAACACAGAATCAACCTCAATGCTCTCTTTTCTCTATTCAAGAACTGGAAGATTTCATAATTTTGCCTAATTTGCGTTTTGAATGACGGCCAGGGCAGAGAAGACGAATTGCTGTGATACCTAAATCAGTTAAACTTGAGTAACGGACACAACACGTCTAAATAGTAACAGATTGTATTCCTTTAGGACAAATGTCTGATGTCTTTTTGTGCAACAAATAATTAGCTAAGCAATGCATACCTGAAAAGCAGGTATGTTCTTGCACTCTCTTTGAGCAAAGTTGTTTGGGTGAACAAACATCTACACCTCACATAAGTGTCTTGACCTTCCTTGTCCACCCAAACCTCTAAGTTCACCGTAAATAAGCTCATCATTCTTATTCAGTTAGCCACATAAGAAATGGCTTTTGTTCTGTCGCTTTCTGAAAACAGGGGAATACCATGTTCACACATTACCCCAATAATAGCATAACAGTGCAAACATTCACAGCAAACTACACTGTTTGTAAGGTTAAGAATCGAGCGCGGGGGGGGGGGTTAAATGTCCAGATGGAGGGAGGTAAAGGTCTCTCTTTCTCCTAATGCACATCTTCTGGTGTATGCCAGCGTGTACGTGCATGTCCAGGGTGGTGTGCCCTGTATGGTTTAAACATATCTCTCTCTCTTTCTCCTCAACTTTCAGGATAGCTGTACCAGAGTGCTTCTGTTCCGGGGGGCAAATAAAGAGATCAAAAACTACAACAGCCAGACGGCCTTTCAGGTGATGACTGGTCTTTCTTCACTTGACTCTCCGGGAGACATTTCTCGTGCCTGTGTGGAATGCTGTGTGATTATGCTTGTGTTACGATGATGCACATTTACTCTATAGGTCAGAGTTAAAAATATCTAATTATAAGCACACACTATGCAAGCACACACACACACACACACTCACAAATGTGCACACACACAGACACACACACACACACATATGTGCGCACACAAACACACACTCAGATATGTGCACACACACTCACATATGTGCACACACACAAAAAAAACACGCTCCTTAGCAATGGAAAGGGAAAACCCACAGCGATGAAATAGCTCAGTAGTTATTTTTATGAATGATTGGAGGGGTTTCAGAAAAGTTGTACGAGGAAAGTTCAACCAATGCTGTCCTGTTATGTAGCAATGTGTTATTTTTTGGTTTTGCTGATTGCTAAATCCCAAATACGGTAAACCAGCAGAATCAGAAGAATCCGAATCAGTTTTATTGTTTACACAAACACGCACCTAAAGGATTATTAGGAACACCTGTTCAATTTCTCAATAATGCAATTATCTAAGCAACCAATCACATGGCAGTTGCTTTAATGCATTTAGGGGTGTGGTCCTGGTCAAGACATCTCCTGAACTCCAAACTGAATGTCAGAATGTGAAAGTTGATTTAAGCAATTTTGAGCGTGGCATGATTGTTGGTGCCAGACGGGCCAGTCTGAGTATTTCACAATCTGCTCAGTTACTGGGATTTTCATGCACAACCATTTCTACAAATGGTTTACAAAGAATGGTGTGAAAAGGGAAAAACATCCAGTATGCGGCAGTCCTGTGGGCGAAAATGCCTTGTTGATGCTAGAAGTCAGAGGAGAATGGGCCGACTGATTAAAGCTGATAGAAGAGCAACTTTGACTGGAATAATCACTCGTTACAACCGAGGTATGCAGCAAAGCATTTGTGAAGCCACAACACGTACAACCTTGAGGCGGATGGGCTACAACAGCAGAAGACGCCACCGGGTACCACTCATCTCCACTACAAATAGGAAAAAGAGGCTACAATTTGCACGAGATCACCAAAATTGGACAGTTGAAGACTGGAAAAATGCTGCCTGGTCTGACGAGTCTCGATTTCTGTTGAGGCATTCATATGGTGGAGTCAGAATTTGGCATAAACAGAATGATAACATGGATCCATCATGCCTTGTTACCACTGTGCAGGCTGGTGGTGGTGGTGTAATGGTGTGGGGGATGTTTTCTTGGCACACTTTAGGCCCCTTAGTGCCAATTGAGCATCGTTTAAATGCCACAGCCTACCTCAGCATTGTTTCTGACCATGTCCATCCCTTTATGACCACCATGTACCCATCCTCTGATGGCTACTTCCAGCAGGATAATGCACCAAGTCACAAAGCTCGAATCATTTCAAATTGGTTTCTTGAACATGACAATTAGTTCACTGTACTGAAATGGCCCCCACAGTCACCAGATCTAAACCCAATAGAGCATCTTTTGGATGTGGTGGAACAGGAGCGTCGTGCCCTGGATGTGCATTCCACAAATACCCATCAACTGCAAGATGCTATCCTATCAATATGGGCCAACATTTATAAAGAATGCTTTCAGCACCTTGTTGAATCAATGCCACGTATAATTAAGGCAGTTCTGAAGGCGAAAGGGGGTCAAACACAGTATTAGTATGGTGTTCCTAATAATCCTTAAAATAATCCTTAAGGTAAGTGTACATATAAAGGTTTAAAACGTACTTGAACAGTGCAAACACAGCGAAACACACAACACGAACAACAATGGCTGTCTTTGTTGGTCTCGACAATGTTCCTGCTAGCCCGGTGGACACATGTTCTCAGGGTTTGTAAAGAGCTCTATTCACACCACAACGGTAGGCTTTACGATATGGGGCCGCAAGTTTTTTGACAGATTCTCAGGGACTCGCTAGCTATTGTTTTAAGATTGCAAAATCAATCAATGCTTTTGATGACGCTTCAACACAAGAGAGCGCTGTAAATTGTGGATAATTATACTGGCGTATGCATGTTTATATCAGTGTAATGGACATGCCATGCACTGATGAGCCAAAACATCGTGAAAAAAGGCGAAGTGAATAACGTTGATCTCCGAACAAAGTCACGGTCTAGGAAGATTAAATGTGTGCGAAAAATCAGTTCTGGTATTCTACGAGTTGGATGCAGAAGAGATGGACAGTTGTAAAGACCTGAGCAACTTTGAGAAGGGTCAGTATGTTATGGCCTTATGACTGGCCAATATAGATTAGGTTACAATAGGTTATAGGTTACAAGAGCAATACACACATCTAGTTGGCTAGGTAGGTAGGTAGGTTGGTAGGTGGGTACAGAAGTTTGTCTGTTAGCTGTACTTTACAGTAGATGTGACAAACGTCTGATAATTTGTTTCCCTGAATGTATTTTGTTGAACCAGCAGAGACTATTGTGTTCATTGCAGACAGACACCAAGAAAGAGCCTGTTTCCAGAAGGCATCTGTTCTCCCCATGAGACTTCTCGATTTACACATTCATGTTGTGAAGTGGAAAACAAACATCTTTTTGGGAAAGAAAGAAATACAAAATATTTTGTGGTGTATATCTCTCTGGGATTAAGCACTTTTTTGAGGGGGAATCAGTCAATTCTTTTGTACATTTTTAATGTCAAATGCAGATCGTTTTAATCGTTGAAAGTGTATCTACAGTAATATTGCAATGATAGCATTTAACAGAACTCCCAACAACTTTTGCTTAGAAAATTGTATAAGGATCTTCAACATATATTTGGCTCATCAGCTGTTGTACCGAATCATACAGAAATATAGAAAATCTGACAATGAACGGGAAACACAAACTAGGCAGCTAACTCTGTAGCTAACTGGGTAGCTTACTGGGTAGCGAACTGGGTGGCTAACTAGGCAGCTAACTGGGTGGCTAACTAGGCAGCTAACTGGGTGGCTAACTAGGCAGCTAACTGGGTGGCTAACTAGGCAGCTAACTGGGAAGGTAACTTAGGCTTTACCAGTGGGCTAACTGGGCGGCCAACTGAATTAAGAAATGCAAACATTGTTTTACTGAGATAATGTGGTTGGAGATAATTTCTTCGTGCAGTCATGGGGAGGGGTGTGAGTGCATTCCTTTTTCCAGAGCAGAGTTAAGAGATCATGAAGAACAGAAGTGCATGGAATACGTCACTACCGAGACAGAATGCAGGAGTAATTAAAACGCCATCATTTGTCCTTTTTTTATAACACAGATGTGGGGAAAAAATATTTTGGAGGAGACGTTTGTGTTATGGAATACTGCTAGCGTTGTGTGTCTCATTCATTTATGTGTCTCCCGGTTTTCCTGTTCTCCTCCCTCTTCCTCCGCCCTCTTCCTCCAGGTGGCCATTATAGCTGGAAACTTTGATCTGGCTGAAATCATCAAGACCCACAAAGCGTCAGATGTTGGTAAGTTGATTAGTCTACGTGGGTATGTGTCTGACCGTAATTGGTCATTAGACTAATTAATGACTCCAGTCAATCCCCACGACCTCCAACAATGACATTAGAGGGTGTAAAGAAATTACTGCGTGGCGATCTATGCCATTCATTTAATTAATTATGTTGTATGTATTAGTTTGATGTTCCATAAGCTTGTTCGGCTCGGTCTAAAAACAGGATTAGAACAAGGGCATGAAATACTAAGTACCAACAGTACAAAGTGTAAAAAAATATAGTCAAATACCCACAAAGCCTGCCCCATCTCCTTCCCACTATCCCAAATTGACCGATAAACCCTGCCTCCCGATTTGTTGCTAAGTAAATATTTCTTAATGTAGGGAGTTTTTCCTATTTCCTGAGCCATAATAGGTTTGAAGGAACCCCAATATTTCTCCAATATATCCAGCAAATTATTTCTTGCCAAATCGAATAATAGTTGTCACGGGGCCATGGTCAGCTTTGCCAGAGCCACTGTGACTTTCCAGATAATCAGCTGGGGCTTTGGGCTCCATCAGAATGAGGAGAATCCCAATGAATTCCAGACTAGAAGCTTCTACCTTCCAGGCTATAAAAAACATTCTGAATCCTGACCATATATTGTTTAAGGTCTGGTATTAACCGGCACCTGAGAAAACCTTGTGCTCCTATGGTAGTGGCCTAACCCTTCCTACCCAAACGTGTGTCTGGGGACTGAAATCTTACGATTCAAGTGGTGTTTCATTGATTGTAGTCCATAGTGCTAATAGATAGCGTAGCTTTGCAAAGTAAAGTGTGCAGTAAAGTTTTTGGTGTCATTTGGTATCAATTTTTTTAGTTAGCTTCTGCTAGCGACTTGAACTAATTGCAAAAGACCGTTTAGCTTGACACTTTCAGAAAACCTCACATAATGATATAAAATGTATTTTATAATTAATCAGAAATGGGGCCCCATCCCTAATAGGCAGGCAGCAACTGCTGTAAGATTGAGCTGATAAACCACACTGATATTTTTATTGCCTTTTTTATTATCTTTTCCAAGGGAACCAGTAATTCCAGAGGTCACTGTCCTAGAGAATCACAATAAAATGAGATTACACTAAAAAAGCAAGACACTTGTACTGGTTTGATAGACTCAGCAGATGCATTGATCAAGTAATAGCTTGTTTTCTTGTTTCTAACGAGTGAGGTTTTCTGAAAGTGTCTTAAAGGTCTTTTGCAATTAGTTAAAGTCGCTAGCAGCGGGTAACTAAAAGAGACCAAAAACGGGTTTGCTGTAGAAGTGATCAGAATATGACATATCTACCTGAGTGCAGGTTACATACTGGCGTAGCAGCGTTTACCTGGAAGGGACTTATAACTTGATTCCTTTAGTTGTGCATCGTGGATGTAGCGAGGGCCAGTTAGCCAAAGTATAAAATATGGATGAGCGTAAAAGTTGGCACTGTTCACAAAGCAAATAACAGTGTTGCAAATCAAATTTATTGAGGAGATTTTTAGCAGCTTGCCTGTAGCCTATGCCCTGACAGTAAACAGTTGGCAGGATGGTTAGTTTAACCAAGGCATATTTAACAGCATTGGTGCTGGATTTAAATGAGATAGCATTTCTGATTTTATCATTTCTCTGAAGGTTGGTAATGAGTGTTGAATAAGAGTGAGTCAAACTACGAAATTTGAATTTGTCAGAATTCTCTAACATTCTCTAACATTATCTAACATTATCTAACATTCTCTAACATTCTTTAACATTCTCTAACATTCTTTAACATTCTCTAACATTCTCTAACATTCTCTAACATTCTCTAACATTCTTTAACATTCTCTAACATTCTCTAACATTCTCTAACATTCTCTAACATTCTCTAACATTCTCTAACATTCTCTAACATTCTCTAACATTCTCTAACATTCTCTAACATTCTCTAACATTCTCTAACATTCTCTAACATTCTCTAACGGTCTCTGGCATTCTCTTACATACTCAGGCAGAGCATGCTTTTCCTTTTTAGCTATTAGGGAGTAGCTTGGGGGCATAGACAGCATTTTGAAGCTGAAGTTGAATTGTTGTCTAGTAGACAACATATTATACAGTGAGTGCCAGTTGTATAAAGGCTTGTGTCATCGGCTTGAAAGTGGATGAGGTAGGTAACGGCAACAAGGGTGAGAATCAAACATTGGAACACCCATAGTTCCTGCCATAGTTAATGCCAAGGGTGTTGACCCCAGGGTTTTCAAATGTCACACATTGTACCTGGTGAGAGAAACAGTTGAGTAAGAGTGCAATAACCCTGTGCCGAATGTATTCAGAAGGAGGCTATGTCAACCAACAAAAAATACACAGAAGCATTTAGGAAAAGGTTAGACATTTCCTGTGACTACCTAAAAATGTTTTTTTTAAATCCTAGATATATATTATAGATGAATAGGGGCATTGATATGATTGGGATTTGACTTTGAATGCTTTAATATCACCTAGTCCATTTATGTGAGCTATATAGACCAGGAGGACGAACTTTCTTGTGATGTAAATGAGAGCTGGTGTAGGGTTACAGCAGATCTGGTACTGTATGTAACAATCCTATTGTCTACATACAACTAATGTTAAACTGGTTGATATCTTTACACGCCATTGTCCAATGAGGGGAATGTATGTCATTTAGGCTTTACCAGTGGGAAAAATTGGACTGGTATGGCAAGATTTCATATATATAAGTATTTCTTTAAAAATGAATCGGCTTTTGGCACAGTCATTAACACTGGTATGGCAGAAACCGACTCTTTAGAACAGTCACATTTAAAACATTATCTTGTCATTATAAGGAATATTCTATTATTACTTAACTATGAGCTACTTGAATGCACTTTAAATATAAATATATAATACATACACAATGGCTATGTAGTCAAGCTACATTTGACTGAACACAGTCACATGGAGATAAAAACAGGTCTCATCTGTGTAGCTGTGGCATTATAGCACTATTAAGGCCAACTCCATGTGACTCATGGAAACAAATGTCCTCACCCTCTGCCACCTCTTCTTTGCCACCTATCTCTCTGCCACCTATCTCTCTGCCACCTACATCTCTGCCACCTACATCTCTGCCACCTCCTCTCTGCCACCTATCTCTCTGCCACCTACCTCTCTGCCACCTACATCTCTGTCAGCTACCTCTCTGCCACCTCCTCCTCTGCCACCTACATCTCTGCCACCTACATCTCTGCCACTTACCTCTCTGCCACTTACCTCTCTGCCACCTACCTCTCTGCCACCTCCTCTCTGCCACTTACCTCTCTGCCACTTACCTCTCTGCCACTTACCTCTCTGCCACCTCCTCTCTGCCACTTACCTCTCTGCCACCTCCTCTCTGCCACCTCCTCTCTGCCACCTCCTCTCTGCCACTTACCTCTCTGCCACCTCCTCCTCTGCCACTTACCTCTCTGCCACTTACCTCTCTGCCACCTACCTCTCTGCCACCTACCTCTCTGCCACCTCCTCCTCTGCCACCTACCTCTCTGCCACCTACCTCTCTGCCACCTCCTCCTCTGCCACCTACCTCTCTGCCACCTCCTCTCTGCCACTTACCTCTCTGCCACCTCCTCTCTGCCACTTACCTCTCTGCCACCTCCTCCTCTGCCACCTCCTCTCTGCCACCTACTTCTCTGCCAACTCTTCTCCGCCATCACGTTTTCGCCATCACGTTTACATAGGCACATTTCTAAATAATTATCTGAAGTTACTACTAAATAAAACGCATAATGTTTATAAATCTGGCATCACTAATATCTTTAAAAAATGAAGCGTGTGCAAAGTAATTTCATCTCCTTGACTACTGTTATGACAGCCTGCGTAGGACCCGCGGCATATTGGGCAGGTGCTCCTGATGTTTTGGCTCATAAATATACATACAGCGAATCAATGTCGCCCCCCCTGTCAAACTCACTGCAGCCAACGACACTGTAATGAACCCTTAATTACCCCTGATGATGTGTATTTACAGTATAATTGTGTGTGAAAAGACGCTGCCGTCACATTTATTTGCAATCAATCAAATGTATGTTTAAGCCCTTATTACATCAGTGTTGTCATAAGGTGCTTTAAGGACTTTAGGAGCAACCAGGCTCTGCTAAATGTCAAAGGTGTGCCACCTCGTGTTTGATCAAAATAAAATCCCCCTTTTCAATGTCATGATTGGAAGATGTAAAGTTCAGAACGATTTTTAGGAAACTGCTCATGTTGATTTGTCGTGTTGATTTGACCAGCACCTTATTCCACCCACCGTGTTCTACCCACCATGTTCTACCCACCATGTTCTACCCATCGTGTTCTACCCACCGTGTTCTACCCACCGTGTTCTACCCACTGTGTTCTACCCACCGTGTTCCACC
This sequence comes from Dallia pectoralis, assembly GCA_029465975.1. Lineage (NCBI taxonomy): Eukaryota > Metazoa > Chordata > Actinopteri > Esociformes > Umbridae > Dallia > Dallia pectoralis. The sequence goes on along the minus strand of CM055740.1, from coordinate 13,799,188 downwards.
CACTGTGTTCTACCCACTGTGTTCTACCCACTGTGTTCTACCCACCGTGTTCTACCCACCGTGTTCTACCCACCGTGTTCCACCCACCGTGTTCCACCCACCGTTTTCCACCCACCGTGTTCTACTCACTGTGTTCTACTCACCGTGTTCTACCCACCGTGTTCTACCCACCGTGTTCCACCCACTGTGTTCCAACCACTGTGTTCTACCCACTGTGTTCTACCCACCGTGTTCTACCCACCGTGTTCTACCCACCGTGTTCTACCCACCGTGTTCTACCCACCGTGTTCTACCCACCGTGTTCTACTCACTGTGTTCTACCCACTATTTTCTACCCCCTGTGTTCTTCCCACAGTGCCTTTTAGGGAGACCCCCTCCTACACCAACCGCAGGCGTGTGTTGGTGGGTGGCCTGCCCTTGCAATCACCCCGCTCCCTGCTGCGCTCCGCTAGCGACAACAACCTTAATGGGGATGGCGGTCACAGTCTGGGTCAGAGTCAGGGTCGCGGTCGGGGTCATGTTCGACAGGGTCACTCTCCTGTTCCCTCTCTGAGGAGTCTACCTCCATTAGGACAACAGCAACAACACGCCAGCCTGGGGGAGGTGAGAGACAGAGATACTGTGTGTGTGTGTGTGTGTGTGTGTGTGTGTGTGTGTGTGTGTGTGTGTGTGTGTGTGTGTGTGTGTGTGTGTGTGTGTGTGTGTCAGAGATACTGTGTGTGTGTCGGTGTCGGTGTCGGTGTCTGCGTCTGCGTCTGCATGTGCGTGTGTGTGTGTGTGTGTGTCAGAGATTCTGCGTCTGTGTGTGTGTGTGTGTGTGTGTGTGTGTCAGAGATACTGTGTGTGTGTGTCTGTGTGTGTCTGTGTGTGTCAGAGAGACTGTGTGATCCCGGTCTAACAATAAGTCGAATAAGTGACAATTCATGATGGGTCCCTTGACATTATTAGCTGGTCTTTACAAGAGAAACCCAATGGCACTTTCTAATTTCCCTTAGTGTCGGGTAATACTTCAATTTTGGGTTGGTGTTGGATTCGGGTGTGTGCATTGGTAACATATGGAATTATTGCTCTGGTCTCCAGAAGGATAGAGAAACAAATGTGTGTGTGTGTGCGTGTGTGTTGGTGTCTACCTGCTTGCCTGTGTGTGGGTGCTGAAATGAATGTGACAGAGACATATGGTATACGTGTAACAGATTGTGTGTGTGTGTTATGTTCCAGACTCGACATGGAGAGCTGCCAGACAGCAGTCTCCAGAGCACTGGCAGCTCTCGTTCCTCCCACTCACGCTCTCCCTCGCTTCACAGTCACCTCCATGAGGTGGAGCTGGGCGTCAGGAGGGCACACGGACATCCTCTGGGTCATGTCTCTAGAGGACGCCTCAGGTGAGACACACACACACACACACACAGCAGTCATGTATGAAAGCTTGTTCTAATATATTGGCTCTCACAGGTATGGGTATTTTGAGGAACATACGGTGTCTTCGGAAAGTACTGACGACCCTTCGTTCACTCAACGTTTTGTTGTTTTATGGAATTTATCATTATTATTTTGCCATCACAGATTGACATAACGACAAAAAACTGTGTTTTTAGAAATGTCTGCCAATTTATTGAAAAGTTAACTATTTTCCATCAGACATGATTGCACTTAGATGTACGTTCGTCATTCTCAAAATGCCCCTTAGAACTATATAGGAGTCCAATTGATTGGACATGATTTAGAAAAACACACACCTGAATAAACATTCAGAGAAAGATGCCATCGGCCAATAGAACGTGAACAGCATAAAGGGGCCTGAATGCATAGGCATGTGTACGTCTCTAATCGGGGAGAGCGTCTGTCTATAGATTCCAAAAAATACTGCTTGATTTCCTCCTCATGATGTGAGGAGTGGTAACATCTCGTCTTGGCTAGCATGTTTACCAAACGTTCTCAATGGCAAGGCTTTGCTCACTGACTCTGTACATAGTTAAGGTTTGTCTTCATTTACGGACTGTCACATTGCTCTGGTTTTCTGCCACTACATATTCTCGGTTTAGGGAGCATTCCAATTTGCTCAGTGTTTCTGGTTGATTCTCCGGGGAGTGTGTCTGTCTGGTGAAGCTGCGATCGTGTGCTGATCACGGCACATTGTGGGCTAATAGAGTGGTGGTGGTGTAGCCTCCCTGTATGTCAGTGTAATATGTTCTCTAACAGGAGCTACTGTGTTTATACATTCTCAGTTCATATGAGATGCTTACTGAGACTCCAGAGTGGAAGAGATAGACCAGAGAGATTGACAGAAAGGTGGAGGAAGACTAACATAGAAGGAAGAGAGTAGAGAAGGTCCCAGGTAGGGGAGAGATGAGGAAGGTAGAGTAATGCCAGGTATGTATAGAGGAAGAAAAAGATAGAGAAACAGGGCAACGTGTTCTGGATGTCCATCTGTGTCTCTGAGGTGAATTTAATTGTGTTTTTTGTAAGCAGTGGCATCAGTAGAGATATAGACAGTCCTCAAATGACACGCTGCAGTGAAAGCATTAGTCACTCATTTACACACAATATCCCCTTTCCTAAAACCCTCTTCTAATGCTCTTTCTCTCTCTCTTTTTCCCAGTTATGAATCTTTTTTCTCTCCATCTTTTTCTCTTTTTCACTTTCACTCCGTGCCACCATCTGTTTACCCTGTGGTAGCTCCGGGGGCATTTTGGGTAGCAGGGGAGTGTGAAATTAGTTTGGCCTGTCTCTATGGCCAACACAACCACTTCCCATGACACATGCCATCACTTCCTCTCACACCGAAAGTGGCATGTGCCGTCAGCAAGCCAGCACTGTTGCCAGGGGAGACTGGGAATATTGGATTGGTTGGGATTGTGGTGAGATACAAGCGCATTTTTATAGAGGTTGGTCATGGAATTGGCCTCTTCACTATTTTGTATTTTGTCAACACTTTGTTTTGAGAGTCCCAAAAGTGTGTCTATGTTCCTCTGACCAGCAACACAATTTAATTAACTACCGACTAATCCTTAAATTAAACATAAACTTTAATCTACTTGCAACCTAACCCTCACCTAGCCAAGCAGTTGCTTGTCAATTGACTGTTTGTTGAACATTTGTTGATAGTATTACTGTCTATAAAACACCAAGGACGAGAATTGGCATTTCTTTTTTTATTTGTCCCCTAATCATTTGTAGTTCAGATTTGTAGCTGTCATTCACACATCTATTCTTCTTTTCTTCTCCACTTTTAACTCTTGTTTTCTATTTCCTCTCACCCTGCGTGCCTCTCTAACCTTCATTATTGTTCCTTCTCTGTACTCGTCATACTGGAGGATGTTTGAGAATAAATTATCCACAGCCGCTGCCAAAGGGCTGAGCGGGAGAAATTAAAAGCAAGAGACTGGTAAAGGGAGAATAGTGAGAGGCACAGAATCCGCATGAAAGAATCCGGTGGAACGGACATCAATCGCTACACATTATAATCTGCATCATCAAAAGGCGACACAGTTCAGGCATTATTGATCCCGTTTGTTTCTAATTCTCCCGCTTTGTTTGGAACACTCTTCTGGAGACACACACACACACAGAGGCGTTTGTTTTACTAGCTTTGTAGGGACCTTTCGTACCTCCCCTCCAACTCATTAAACTTTAAATTTAAATTTAACACTAACTACTGAATCTAAACCTAACGTTAATTCAAATTTAATTCTATTTGTTTCTTTCCCATGAAACACAACCCCTATGCCAAAAAATGGCATCTGAAGATGGAATATCCACAGAAGGATGATGTTCTGATGTTTTCTGAGTCATTGACTGCAGGTGTATTTCGTGGTGAATTTATTATTGTGTTTTTAATTTAAATTGTATTTAATTCAATTATATTTGATCTTATAAATGTTCAATCTGACCATTTAAGCTTTAGGGGGGAAAAGTTAACTTTTTGACATGCATCGTTCTGATAAAATGGGATGGCTTACAGCAGAGGTGTCCATCTGATTCCACAGAGGGCCTAGTGTATGCAGGTTTTTGTTTTTAGGAACCTAACCAATTAGTGACCTAATAAATAAATAAATCAAGGAAGTGAGTGCAAAAACCTGGATTAATAGAGGAATGGTTGTGTTTCACAAAGGTTAGTTTGGGAATATCCAAAAGTGCATTCCTCCATCCAATGTATAATGGTCAAATGAAAAAATGTTGTCTTCCATCTATTCCATTGTTATCAATAAGACAATCATCTGTGCTTGAATGATGAGTAATAAGAGAGTGGGGGGCCTAGTAAAATCCCAGAGTAATGTCCTGCTTGCGAAAATACTACACAGTTTATTGAACTGATGTGCAAGTGAGATGTACGACACTGGGCAAGGTGCTATCAAATAGCTTCTGTAAGCCAGGTGACAAAAAGTTCTAGAGAAAAGAGTTGAATGTATGTTTGCTGTAGTTCAGTTTAGGTGGCAGCAAATGAGGGAGTTTGTTTCTGATTAGCATGTGCACCTACAGTGAAACAAGAACGTATTTGATCCCCTACTTATTTTGTAGGTTTGCCCACTGATAAAGACATGATCTGTCTAATTTTAATGTTAGGTTTAGTGAGAGACAGAATAACAACAACAAATCCAGAAACCCACGAAATCAGCAGGGGATCAAATACGTTCTTCCTTCACTGTCGATACATTCGCAGTAAATGTCAAGGAACTGGCTAGGCAGGATTCTCGTGCCAGTGAGATCCAACGCCCTGTCTCTCTCATTTGGATAATTAATGCTAACAAATGTCTTTGAATCACCCTGTTCTGGTGACCAACCTGCCCTTTCGTTATAGCGTTACAGCCACAAATGCTGTCTAAAGACAGTGATTGCTTCACTATTCAATACAATAGCCAGTTGTTACTGTTATATTTCTTTGCTTTTTGTCTGTCAAATGCTATTATATATTCATTTTTAAAGCTGCACTGTAGACCTAGCCTAAAGTCAACAAACTAGACACTTTTCCTGTATATGCAGTTACTTAGGTTACGGAGTGATTTGGAAACTGTAGCATCATTTATGTAGTAGATCACGTTAAACAAGATGTACAGTACAGTACATAAGATGGGGAGAAAGACAGAACAAGGGAAAGCCATGAGGAAGGACCGAGAGAATTACGCTGACAAGCAAAACTAGTCAACGTTGAGAAAAGGTTCAATAGTGAACGACCATGGGACTCTTAATCGTTTGACAATTTTATTGTGGCCATGGGGACGGTGGAACCTGTTGGTTGTACACAGGTCCTAACGCTACGTCTGACGTAGAATTCTCTATGGACAATCTGCACTTAGTATTACAGTGGATATAAAATGTCTTCACATGCCAGGTTTTTGTGATTTTCTACAGCAGTCAGTCTTTTTTTTTGGGAGTCTATTTGCATGGCACATCTTGAGTTGACAATATTTGCTCGCTATTCTTTGCAAAAACGCTCCAAATCTCTTAGATTGCAAGGACATCTTCTGTTCACAGCCCTCTTCAGGTCACCTCACAGATGTTTAATTGAATTCAGGTCTTGGCTTTGGCTGGGACATTCCAAAACTTTAATCTTCTTCGGGTGAAGCCATGCTTTTGTGGATTTGGATGTGTGCTTTGGGTCGTTGTCGTGCTGAAAGGTGATCTTCTCTTCATCTTCAGATTTCTAACAGAAGCCTGCAGGTATTGTGCCAAAGTGCCTGTTTTTTGGGGCTGTTCATAATTCCCTCCACCCTGACTAAGGCCCCGGTTACAACTGAAGAAAAACAGACCCAAAACATGATGTTGCCACCACCATGCTTCACTGTGGGCATGGTGTTCTTTGGGTGTTGTGCAGTGTTGTTTTTGTGCCAAACATACCTTTTGGAGTTGTGGTAAAAAGTTCAACCTTGGTTTCATCAGATCATAACACATTTACCCACATGCTTTTGGGAGACTTGATGTTTGTACTGCCAGTACTTTCCAGATATTCCTGCAGCTCCTGTAATGTTGCTGTAGGCCTGTTGGAAGTTGCTGTTGACCTGTTGTTCTTGTCTGTTCATACATTTTGGAAGGACGTCTAGTTTTCGGTAATGTCTCTGTTGTGCAATGTATTCTCATCTTGATGATGACTGTGTTCACTGTGTTCCATGGTATATCTAATGCTTTGGATATTACTTTGTACCCTTGCCCTGACTGATATCTGTCAACAATGAGATCCCTCTGATCCTTTGGAAGCTCTCTGCGGACTATGGCTTTTGCTTTGTGATGCACCTAAGAAAATGTCAGGAACATCCTACTGGAACAGCTGACCTTTATTTGTGATTAATCAGAGTCACTTTAAATAATGGCAGTTGTGAAACGACTTCTATTTAACATTAGTTTGAATGTGATCGGTTAATTCTGAACCCAGCTTATGCAACCAGATTATTGTAAGGTATTTATTTTGTATTTTTCCCCCTCAGTTTGTCTTTCCTTTGAATGGTTCACGTTATAGGGTCACACTAGGTGGAAAAAGTTCTGACCTGGTTTTTCTTTGTCTCATTTTTTACATCACAAAACCTGCCATTTTAAAAGGGGTTTGCAGACTTTTTATATCCACTGTATATCTGCAACTCCAGGTGGAAACCCTTAAAGAATTAGCCTTAAGCGAGAACACTATTATTTTTGTCAACACTATTTGAAAAGAAACCTAAAAGAGCACAGCGCTCGTTATACATATTTTCTATAAGCATTGTGTATTTCGGAGGGAGCTAATTATGCGAGACAGGAACAACATTCTGGCCTAGTGGACATGTAGTGGCTTTTAGAGTTGCAACCATTTAGCTTCTGTGATCTGTCTGATTTCTGGCGATCTTGGTTCGGCTGGCTGAGTGAAATATTGCACGGTAACCAACATTACTGCTTTAATGAACGTGCAATTTTAAATTGTTAGTAGATCCATAACATAGATGGATATCCGACAAGAGTCACTTGTCGTAATAAATTCACAAGATGTTTGCTGTCCAGCTGTTTAGACTTCCTAGATTCTGAGACGAAATTGTTCATGTTCCCTTTCTTGGAATCCATTGTGCCCTGGTAGTTAGTTACCCTCTATCCTGACCTTACTTTTACAAATGGATTGTAACTTAGCAACCAGCGCTGCATAGCAACCATCAACAGGAATCTTGTAATCTCATGAAAGCTCATTACTTATGCCTGACTTGGGCTATTTTTGTTGTGTGCATCAGTAGGATATTCTTATTATAACATCCGATGGAACCACACATGACCGTGGTATTTAAGAAGAACTTTCTTACAAGCAGTCGGTGCAACCAGTCCCTCAACTAGCTTGTCTAGTTAACACATGTACTGGTTGCTCCAGTTCTGGATTGGATCAAATGTAGCAGCTGGACACATTACTGAGGAGAAGTTTCACAATCTCTTGTGTGAGACACTATTCTAAAGCGTAGTAAATTCATCAAATGTGATTGCATTATAGCGGGCATAATGACAGTCAATAGCCTTGTAAATGTAATCCAAGCATCACAATTTTAGAGTTTTGAAAAATAACAAGAAATGTTCCCATGTTATCATGAGATGAATCAATCTTAGCGGAACTTTCTGAAGGAACACCAGTGATAGAACGTTTAATATCCCCCTCCCAAGTCTCAAGTCAACAAACTCCCATCTGTTTGTCATAAACATGTGCTACATAAAGCAAGAGTTTTATGTTCCACCATCACTTACTGTAAGTGGGGAACTTTCTCTTCTCTCGTTACATGTAAACGACATGTCCTACATTTAATCGTTGTCAATATATCTGGTTTGGTAAAATGTAAGTCCATCCTGGTTTTATGCCATGTACTTTTTCTGAATGTTATTCCAAAAGTAAGCTTGATAAAAGTTAGTTTGCATGGGGATAACATTGTTTGCTTCAGTTTTGAAACGTATCAATTAAGAAGCAATTAGTTAAACAAATTGACTATCCACTTTATATAAAAAGGAAACTAATAGCAATGAAAGTTTCTTGGTTATGTGGGTGTGGGCTTAAACTCACTAGGTTAAGTCATTGTATTTGCTAAATTTCAGAAGGTGTGTGTGTGTGTAACGTGGTCTATTGCTGCAGAAATGTATTTCCAAATGTGTGTGAGAGGTGGTTAAAGCTCCAGTCATTCATCCTGCAGTTAATTGAGATCAATAATGTTGGTTCTGCATGTCCCCCACCCTATCTTAGACAAACACACACACACACTCAAACACACACACACTCTCAAACACACACACACACACTCTCAAACACACACACACACACACTCTCAAACACACACACACACACACACACACACACTCTCTCTCTTTTTCTCTTATGCACACACACACCCTCTCTCTCCTATGCACACACACACACACACACACACAGGGGGCTGTCGTGGCAGTGTAAACACAGGTCATTAAATGGGAGGACAGGAGAGAAGATCAATCTGCAGTCCACAGGGATACCCCCCCCACACACACACACACGCACACAAACACACGCACATACACTTACACACAACCATCACCAACCCCACTTCCCCTCCTTCATCCCAGCTGCATGGAGCAATCAGATCTGCAGTAACAGAGGTCAGACCATCTTATATGTTAGCATATCTCTCTCCCTTCCTGTCTCTGTCTCTCACATTGTCTCTGTCTCTCTTTCCCTCATGTCTCTGTCTCTCTCCCTCATGTCTCTGTCTCTCTCTCCTTTATGTCTCTGTCTCTCTCTCCCTTCCTGTCTCTTTCTCTCACACTGTCTCTCTCTCCCTCATGTCTCTGTCTCTCTCTCCCATCTTGTCTCTATCTCTCACACTGTCTCTGTCTCTCTCCCTCATGTCTCTGTCTCTCTCTCCCATCTTGTCTCTATCTCTCACACTGTCTCTGTCTCTCTCTCCCTTATGTCTCTGTCTCTTTCTCCCTCATGTCTCTGTCTCTCTCTCCCTTCCTGTCTCTGTCTCACATTGTCTCTGTCTCTCTCACACTGTCTCTGTCTCTCTCACACTGTGTCTGTCTCTCTCACACTGTCTCTGTCTCTCTCTCCTTTCCTGTCTCTATCTCTCTCACTGTCTTTATCTCTCTTTCTGTAATATACTGGCAACACCACATGGAAGAGGACTGTTACTAAATCACAATTACCAACGCACCTGCTGACGTCACATGTGGTTGATTGTCAATTAGTAATACATATGTGTCAGCTGTGAAAGAGGTCTTACAATTAACACTTTGGTATCTGAGTTTTCACAGAAATGTGAAAACGACTAAGAGAATTTCAAAAAATTACAATAGTTGGTGCCAAATTGCAGGTGCAGCAGTCACTAAAAGTGCCATGTTTCCACGTGTCAAGGGGAACCGTACCAAACATCATGACAGCATATGCCGAAGATGGAAAAAAGAAACATCTGGCACAATGTTTAGCTTAACAACTGGAAAAGAAGCACAATTTACAGG
>CM055740.1:13697268-13784768 GCA_029465975.1 Dallia pectoralis | reverse complement strand
AGAAATAGACCTAAATGAAGCAGGGTAGACATAGAAACTTAAAATGTCATTTTCTTTTTATTGTCGGCTACAAATTTGCAGCGTTTTATTTGACCTTCGCCCCATTGCATTTGAACGGTCAACAACCTCAAAATTGCAAATGTCTATTTATATATTTAAGTATTTAAATATATATATATTTATACATTTAAGTATTTTATTTTATAGTTATTTATTATTTATATATTTATTAATTTATTTCATATTATGGCACATATACTGTAGTTCTCTATAGGTTTGAAGGCATTGTAGACAAGAAAAATTACTGAAAAGACGAAAGTGTTACATGACAGGTAGGAGATGCAATCTTCCTTTGTATCTTTTATGGACTTTCTTGTTTGTGAAAGGAAACTTAATAGTTGTTTGAAAATCACGTTTCACACAGCAGCCAATACGTAGCCTAAAACCTATTGTGGGTTCCTAAACATAATCCGGGCCTATACTTCACAGAATCTTATATTCCACATAAACAAACCAATACAATAGACTTTTTAAAAGCTCTCTTTGCAACTGTACTCTAGACTTCCTAACCAGCAGTCTGTCAAGTAAGACAACCTCACCTCCTCCACTCTGACCCTGAACACCAGTGTCCCACAGGGCTGTGTGCTTAGCCCACTCTTGTACTTCCTCTTCACCCATGATTGCGTACCTGTACACAGCTCGAATACCATATTCAAGTTTGCAGATGACACCACGGTGGTTGGTCTGATCAAGCACAATGACGAGGCAGCCTACAGAGAAGAGGTCAAGCATCTAGAGGCTTCTTGCATGGATAACAATCTGGCCATCAATGCCACAAAATAAGAACTAAGTGGATTACAGGACGTCTAAAAGCTGTATCCATGCCCCGGTTCTCATTGAGGACAGGCTACACATTCCTGGGTTCTGCTCAATAAGAACACTGTAACTCATCCATCACTTTATAATATGACTGTGCTAATTACTGGTAAATAATATCAAACGAAGTTCAGCTCTTCGCTCTGATGTGAGCTTTTATCAACTCAGTTGCTTTACAAGTGGCTTATAAAGACTGCTCTCAATATAGCTCTACGCTTATGCGCCCTGCTCTGTCTGCAGCAAAAACACAAACTCAATCTCCTAAAACATTTGTTTTGGTTTGTTGCATTAAAGAAGTGTTTATATTTTGTTGATTTGATCAGCAATGTTTCGTGTTTACTTTATTGAGCAAACTAATAGGAAGAAAGGACCTTTAATCTTGTGGGTGTGTATGGGTTTGGGTTTGTTTTACACCGCAGTCCTGGGGGCTTTGTACGGCACAGCTTAGAGAGAACCTTATTTTGGCACTTAATTGCTTAACTGCTTTTAGGTGCATTCCAACAGGGGTGTATTTGGCAGACAGTCGGTTGATATGAAACTCAAAGTATTACAGTTAAGATCTGCCCTAGATCCATCCCAACACAGACAGGCGATGCACTGGAGCTTCTGATGTTCTGTAGTTTGATGGAAAACATGGCTACAGATCACAAGGTCTTTTAGTACCCTAACGCCGAATGTTGCCACGACTCCTTTCCTCCAATGGGTAACATTTGCTTTCCAGACTCACTGCTCTGTATCTGCTTATGGCCTCCTCTCAAACACAGCACACCACAGCCTCCTCCTCTCAAACACAGCACACCACAGCCTCCTCCTCTCAAACACAGCACACCACAGCTTCCTCCTCTCATACACAGCACACCACAACCTCCTCCTCTCATACACATCATCCAGCCTCCTCCCTCCACATAGTAGGCATCACAGAGAGTTTGATGATCGTACTACAATCTACAATCATAGCGTGGTTGCAGCTTGCAGTGATTAAGCAATCAATATAATGTACTTTCATAGAAACATTTTTACGTCAGCAGTTGTCACATGGCTTATAGCTATAAAGAAATGAAGCCTAAAACTCCAAATAGAAAGCAACAACGGGGAACTGACTGTTAGCAACAACTCTCTAGTAGGGTTGGATCTTAGGAAGAAACCTAGATAGGAGACAGACTTTTGGACAGACAGGAGTTGCCCAGAAATATAGTCCTGAGGCATGGTATAAGAACTCAGATCCTCTCTGGATCCCAGTAGCATTCACTACATCGAAAAAGCTGCCTCGGCATAGAACTCAAACTGACCCTAGTTTTATTCCAGCGTGAATCTAGGGAATGAAACGTTGATGTCCAGAGACACTCCGGCCCCATTTTGAGGATAGGGCCAAACTGAAAGGAAATAGCTGCGCCCACTTTGCTAAGCACCAGACCACGAAAGAGACAACAATCAACCACACACCAGCCAGAGCAGAGGACCGAGGACCTCCCACAGAGTTCATTAGAATCGCATGAGAGTGAGGAACAGCGTGACACGACACTAGTAATCCAGTGACTCAGCCCGCGAACCCAGACAGGCTGTCCCCGTGGAGACAGGAGCCTATCGGATAAAGACAACAAGGACGGTTTGTAAATCCCGAGCCTTTCCCCTACACGCCCCTGGGCCCGACTAGACTTCATTATTGACCCCAACTGAAAACACGAGTCTTCAGTAAATGCTTATATGCTCCGGGAGAGTCGAGGTCTCACATTAATCGTCAGATCGTTCCACGGTAATGGAGCTCAATGGGAGGAAGGCCTGGCTCCAGATCTTTGTTTGGATACTGGACGCAGAGAAAAGGGCGACTGCATTCTGTGATCGTAGGCATGCGTAAGTGTGTACAGCAGGACCAAGATGTGCACTGGAGCGTGTCCCCATGTAATGCTTATTAGATTAACAGTAAAACATTTAAATGAGCCCTTGCCTTAACCGGTAGACACTGTAGGGAGGCTGGTACTGGAGCCGGGTAATAGGGTTCGTTTAGAGACTCATCTCAGTAGCCAGAGAGAAAGGCATTGCTAATGCTACATTTTGAGGAAATACAGGTGTGGGTTGGCTTCCTCCGTATCATTTATCATGTTTCAAATGTTTTGATTCATGTATAGATATTCTTCTATAATACACTGTTAGGCCAAGGCAGGGCCCAGGGCTGGCAGCCTTTCCCAGTCCCATCCAACTGCACACGGTCAGATATTCTGGTAGTCAAGGCATTGACGGTTGTTCGCTTGGTATCCTAACACCTGGCTGTGTCTTTAGGGTGACGGTCTCCTGCATGGTAGAGACCCAGTGCATTCTGCCTGTGTCCTCCTGAGGGTTTCTGCCATGGAATACAAGAACCATCCAGCCATCTAGGCAATGTGCAAATATTGACCTGTCATGGTGAACTGGCGTTGTAAAGCACATTTGTAGATTTTTTTAAACATTTGTGATTGTGTCTGGCTATTTTTTATAAATCAATGGAGGTCCAGAAAACGTAGTGTGAAACAGAGCCAAATGCATTGGTAAGGTTAAAGGCCGTATTTTTTCGCTCCCTTTCTCTGCGTAGCGGATTTGGTGTTGTTGTAATAAGCAATATGATTTCATTTTTATTTTCGGAATCAGTACATTTTCCACCACAGAAGCCTGGTTTCTCGACGGAACGTTGAAGATTCTTTGACCTATGATGATAAAGATCTGTTGTCAGGAGGCAGAAAGGGCAGACTTGGCTCGTATTTCCTTTTTTGTTTTTGCCATTTAGCGGACACACTTACACGGAATAATTCCCAGATGGTATTTATATTGCAGAATGAGTACTTGAAAATGCCTTGCTTCTCCTCGACCACTGCTGTAAGCGTCCACATTATGTGTTAGATGACATGTGCGTTCCTGTATACCTTGTAAGGGTTCTTGTTAGGCTTAAAGGGCAAATGACACTCTTGCTTGTCTTTCTGTGTTAATAAAAGCTTGTTATTTTTTAGGACCTAACTTTATCTGGAGTTCTGGGTATTTGATTGGTGATTTACACTATTTGAGCCAAGTCTCTATATTCCAGGTCTGTATATTCCAGGTCTGTATATTCCAGGTGATTCGAGGTGGTTTAGCCCCTTGCTTCTAGAGTTTAACTTTTCTTCTTGGTGCAGGTCCTTATAGAAACATAACCTGCTTATTGTTTCATCCTGAAAGTATCAGTGTCAACCTTACGTCGTTAGATGTGATTTCACAATTCTTGGAGTATGTTGATTTCGTCCTTCTCACTTTGTTGATCTTCATCCATTGCTTCTTTAACTACTTATTTAACCAAGCTAAGACATTCTAGCTGCCTTCTGGACTTACTCTTTATAGTCTGTAGTTTTTTTTCTGTTCTCTAGTAAACCAAATATTCCAACCCGGTTATTGTATCATGTATCCCCATTTGCCTCAGCCTTTTCTTCAGTTTTCTTCAAGCCTTTACCAAAGCACTGCATAGATCTGCATCGGACTGGCACTTTTCTTTTCTGAAAAGGTTAAGCCATTTCACCTGAGGTTTGCAACCCAGTGATCTTTGTTCTCTTTGCTGGATGAGCTCAACACAGTACCAAATGTAGAATTCAGGTACCTGAGTTAGCCTTCTTAGAGACGGGGGAACTGATATTTTACAAACTTTGGCAAACGTGATTCCGCTCAAGAAATCACTGCAAGAACCTTGCTTTCAGTTAAGTGTCATTGGGGTTAGGGTACATTATATACAAGGAAGGTTTTTTTGTAAACTGTACAACATATTTTTCTTGGCAGTGAAGCAAAAGTTAAACTAAGAGGGAGAACAGAAGGAAGATGAAGAGGAAGTGGATAAGGGAGAGAAGGACAGGGAGAGAGGGACAGGGAGTGAGTGACTGGGAGAGAGCAAAAGAGGGAGAGAGGGACAGGGAGAGAGGGAGAGAGAGTGAGTGACTGGGAGAGAGTGACTGGGAGTGAGTGACTGGGAGTGAGTGACAGGGAGAGAGCAAAAGAGGGAGAGCGACAGGGGGAGCGCGAAACATACAAAAGACAGGAGGGAGAGGAGGCAGGGAGAATTTGAGGTGCTTTATCCCCCCTCCAAACACACACACACACAGTCATACCAACCTTCCCCGGGGGGACCAGCGGCGCATGCACACAGACAGACAGGCAGGAGGAGATCAATCGTGATGTGGGGCGTGTGTGTATGTCGGCGGCAGCAGCGGAGGGGGCAGCCTGCTTGTGTGTGTGGGTCTGGGTGACTGTGTGTGTGTGTTGGGTAGAATGCTTGGAGAGAGCTGTATGTGTGTGAGTGTGTGTGAGCCGTCAAAGGGGAGGGGAGCCGCCAAGCGCAGTAGCGGTAGCAGCAGCAGCGCTAGAAGCAGTGTCGTCGTCAGTGTGTGTGTGAGCGTGTGTGAGCGGGCGTGTGTGTGTGTGTGTGTGAGGGGTGGAGGGGAGCGGAGAGGGACTCCCAGGAGAAGGAGTCTTGGTCGGGGACCGGAGCCAGCCTCTCTCCCTCTCCTCCACGGCAGGACCTGGACCTCCAGATCCAGGGGAGCAGGTGGGATCTCTAGCCCAGCCCGGAGCGCCGGAACCTGGGGAGACGCAGGAATATCTCCCCCTCTCTGGAGTGCCGTTCGCTGGGAGTGGGGGCTCAGAATATGTGTGACTCACGGGGACCGCCACACGGATCTGAGAAACAGAGACCGCTAACCGCTAACACTAGCGCTCCTGCTTCGGAGAGGAGGAGGGGGTGGAGGGAGGGGGACGGGGATTTTGTGTGTGCTGGAATGGAATAGGAGGAAGGGGAAGAGAGAGAGAAGGATTTGAAGGAGGGGAGGACGCTTGACCTCTCCTCTCATGACTTTTCTATAAGATTTTCTCTGGAACCGTTGACTCCTGTCATTCCTGTCGGCCACTTGTCTTCCAGCTGGTCACCGTGACAACCGGCGGGTTATCTGACCATGTCGGTGACCACGGGCTTCAGCTACCAGCTGCCTGGCATCACCACGGTAACCTATGTGTTTGTTTACAGCCCTGGCACGGTACAACGGGACCCCAGCCCTCCTACCCATAATCCCCCTGCCATCGCCGGCGCCCGTGGACCCAAACGGAAACTCTACAGCGCCGTGCCCGGACGTACCTTCATCGTGGTTAAACCATACACGCCTCAGGGCGAGGGTGAGATCCAACTGAACCGCGGAGAGAGGGTCAAAGGTTAGTACTTTTTGACTTTTGTTTGTGACAATGGCCTGTTATAAGCTGTCGTGGCCTCTGTGTTATTATGAAACTACACAAGTCTCAGATCAAACTACACAGTATGGCTGCGTCCGAAATCGGGTAATATGTGAGTACGTACTATATTTAAATTAGAACGTACTTCGCGACCGTTAAAAAAGTATGTTCTGTATAGTATGAATCCAGGTAGTATGAATGGAGTCCGGACGTAATACATGCGCCATGTTAGAATTGTCGCGTGATCATAACAGAGCACGTCACGTGACATACGCTGTCATAACAGCGCGGAAATTTACAATATCTACACTTTTAACAAGTCAATCGTTTACTTATATGATGTTAAACAAATACAATTTAACAAAAAGTGTTTTCTTAAGTACTTACACTTGAAAACTATTACAACCCCTCTCTCCTGTTGCATCATGGGATAGTAAAGTGTCCATCGTATGCACACTTCAGAATCTCGCCGGAAGTAGTAGGTCATCCGGGGGCTTTTCGCATAATGTTTTTCAAATTCTATGATTTCGGACATACTCGTACTGTTTTTCGCATGCTATATAGTATGGAAGTACGCAATTTCGGACGCGGCCTCTATCTCACCGTAGAAAAGCAAACTGAATCTTAGTGTTTCCCAATTCCACTGCATTTGACAAACTCCCCTGATTGAACTTAATGATTAGTTGAAATGTTACTTCAGGTCCACTTGTCTAGGGCTACTACACGACTACACACACGTGTGCTGTTATTTCCGGTCCGCTGGTCTAGGACTACCACACTAGTACACACGTGTGTGCTGTTATTTCCGGTCCACTTGTCTAGGGCTACTACACGACTACACACGTGTGTGCTGTTATTTCCGGTCCGCTGGTCTAGGGCTTCTACACGACTACACACGTGTGTGCTGTTAATGTAAACACAGAACATGTGTTAGTCAGGCCTTGGAAATCACTGTTGATTTCGCGTGTAACTCGTGGTGCTACAGTAGCAAATGTATGTGACAGAAGGTGTGTTGTAGAGGTATCTATGTAATACATGACATGGGACAGGTCTTTAATAGCCTATCATATACATGACATAGGATAGGTCTTTAATAGCCTATCATATACATGACATAGGACATGTCTTTAATAGCCTATCATATACATGACATAGGACAGGTCTTTAATAGCCTATCATATACATGACATAGGATAGGTCTTTAATAGCCTATCATATACATGACATAGGACATGTCTTTAATAGCCTATCATATACACGACATAGGACATGTCTTTAATGGCCTATCAAATACATGACATAGGACAGGTCGTTAGTAGCCTATCATATACATGACATAGTACAGGTCTTTAATGGCCTATCATATACATGACATAGGACAGGTCGTTAGTAGCCTATCATATACATGACATAGTACAGGTCTTTAATGGCCTATCATATACATGACATAGGACAGGTCGTTAGTAGCCTATCATATACATGACATAGTACAGGTCTTTAATGGCCTATCATATACATGACATAGGACAGGTCGTTAGTAGCCTATCATACACATGACATAGGACAGGTCGTTAGTAGCCTATCATATACATGACATAGGACAGGTCATTAGTAGCCTATCATATACATGACATAGGACAGGTCGTTAGTAGCCTATCATATACATGACATAGGACAGGTCGCTGCTGTTCACACCTCTGTAATGTCACTTCAATAACGTACAGTCATCCATGAGTCATCTAATACATCTGATGTCATTCTACCCTGTCCAAAATGCAATTGCTTCCATTGTGACTTCATCAACATGTCATGGGTTGAATCCTAACATGAAATGCGTACGAATAGCTTTCAGACATATCTAACCACAGTGTGCGTATCTCATGCTAGGATTCAGCTCTATAGAATGTCCCTGTGTAATATAGAGAGTTGGCTGATTGGTACGGTGCTGCGGTCATGTTTGCTGATTGGTACGGTGCTGCGGTCATGCTGTCATATCTGTGTTCTCTCCTCCATTCATGCTTTACTCCAGACTTTGACTCTAATGACCTGGAAGGTAAAACGCCACGACACTCTTCATTGCCCCCGTCTCTGTTACCCGTGCCAACCCCGTCCAAACCCAAACCCACACCTCTCCTACCCCCACACCTCTCTGGTTTCGTTGGGTGAGGAGGGAGTGTGTGGTCACATTAGATCTAGTCGGTCCGTTGTTATTACATGGTCTGGTGTCACTCATCCCATAATGACACCTAGAGAGGATTTGATGTGTGTGTGTGTGTGTGTAGTTACACAGTGTCTCCATGTTTCTACTAAGTGTCAGTTCTCATGTGGTCCCTATCGGGCCTGGTACTATTAGAGAGCTCTTGGCCCATAGGGCCTGTGTGGCAGGCCACTCCTTGGTTTGAACCCTGGTGCTGAATCGGGACAAAGTCATATCGTCCTCAACACTGATGCTAGAACTGTGTCTCAAATCTCCACAAGTGCATGAAGAGATGTGATAATTGGCAGGGTGGAGCTTAGATGAAAGCATGAACTGACCTAGTATATAAGGGTGTGTGATAATTGGCAGGGTGGAGCTTATATGAAACCATGAGCTGACCTGGTATATAAGGGTGTGTGGTAATTGGCAGGTTTGAGCTTATATGAAACCATGAGCTGACCTGGTATATAAGGGTGTGTGGTTATTGGCCTAGTATATAAGGGTGTGTGGTAATTGGCCTAGTATATAAGGGTGTGTGGTAATTGGCAGGGTGGAGCTTATATGAAACCATGAGCTGACCTCGTACTTCCTCCTCAGGGTATTTCTCCTTCTTGTGTGCAATGTTGTTGATATTTCCTATTTTTATGCATGCCTATAGAGTCACATGTTACACGTGTGTTACACTCTTTTTTTGACAAACACACTCCAATACCCCTTTTGGTGCCTAACCCTTTTTAATGTAATATACTTTCACGCGTGACTGCGTAAATGTGTGTGCTTGCGTGTGTGTGTGTGTCTTTGGGTGGTTGGTGGGTGTGCATGTGTGCGTGTGCATGGTTGGTGTGTGTGTGTCTGTGGGTGGTTGGTGGGTGTTTGCTTGCTTGCGTGTGTGTGCGTGTGTGTCTGTGGGTGGTTGGTGGGTGCGTGTGCGTGGTTGGTGTGTGTGTGTCTGTGGGTGGTGGTGTGTGTGGGTGATGAGGGTTAAGTGTTATTGTTTATAATGCCCAAGCTAATGTGCTAAACAGTTGATAGTGATCCTGACTACAGTGAGGAACTCAGTGATGTGATGTAATAACTCATATACATTGACACAGATGTTATTAAGACGTCATTATGGGTGTCGTGTTCCTGTGAACGTTTCCTGTGAGCCTTTTATACTGAAGGAAGCCATACTGGATGCTGCAGGTGAATTACAACATATGACACTCTGTGTATATATTGTCGCTGAAGGAGGAAAACCTCTTATCTCGGAAACAAAAAACTTTTCCCGGCACAGCTAATATCTCTGCTGCCTCTTGACACTGCCCATTTGGCAAAAATGCTTTGTGTGTATCTTACCACCCTTCCCATAAAATAAAGCATAAAACGGCTAAACATAGAAACACATTCAAATAAACGAGATTTCGGTCAGACAAAGATACGGTCTCTCGTAGTGTCCCTGCCACTGCGTATGTGGCCCATGCTGGTCTGATAGCCTCTGTCTGCCAGCGCCCTCACACTCCAGCCAACTGAGCCATCTGCCCGGGTTGCATAATACTGACCAACATGACCGTGGCACTACCGGGACCCTTTCTCTGTCCGGTCCTCTTCAGCCGATATCAGTTGCGTCAAATGTCAATTAGAAGGCAAAACAGCCAGCTGGTCCTCCAGCCCGGTGCCAGTCTGTGTCACAGTTCATAGAGGGGACTTGGAACTGGGAAGGCCGCTCTCTGGGTAAATGCTCTCCACTTTGATACATAATACATTCCCATCTCATCTGCATTCATTAATGACTGGCTTGCTGATGGCTCCGGGCCTCGTTTCCGTTCGGGGGGGAAGGGGGCGGGGTTAGAGAGTTTAAAAGAGCAGAGGGGACAAAGGGTGTCGTCTGGCCCACGTCGGTGTCCCTGTGAGAGGAACTGACAGATGCCAGACCACGTCGGTGAGTCGGGTTGTTGCATGATGTATCGCTAGTAGAGGAGGTGCTATACTGTCAGCAGGATTGTTCACGTTGAACCCAACCAGACGTAACCGGAATAGCTGACGTTTTGTTTGACTGGCGTCTGATGCGATTCACAGCACTTAGCAACAGGTGACCATCATTCACATCCCTGGTCCTTCTGTCATTCACATATTCTTTTCTCTTCTCCCTTTATGTCCTCTGCGACAACAGAGGATCACAAATATGAGGAAGCGAAATGGGAAAAGACGAGCAGCCCTCCCTGCCTACTCTAAAACTGAATTGGGTTTTGTGAGCATAGTGTCGAATCTCTCTGTGTCCTGGGGACTGGTCCATAGTGTTCAGGACAGGGCCTCGTCTCTCTGTGTCCTGGGGACTGGTCTATAGTGTTCAGGACAGGGCCTCGTCTCTCTGTGTCCTGGGGACTGGTCTATAGTGTTCAGGACAGGGCCTCGTCTCTCTGTGTCCTGGGGACTGGTCCATAGTGTTCAGGACAGGGCCTCGTCTCTCTGTGTCCTGGGGACTGGTCTATAGTGTTCAGGACAGGGCCTCGTCTCTCTGTGTCCTGGGGACTGGTCCATAGTGTTCAGGACAGGGCCTCGTCTCTGTGTCCTGGGGACTGGTCCATAGTGTTCAGGACAGGGCCTCGTCTCTCTGTGTCCTGGGGACTGGTCCATAGTGTTCAGGACAGGGCCTCATCTCTCTGTGTCCTGGGGACTGGTCTATAGTGTTCAGGACAGGGCCTCGTCTCTCTGTGTCCTGGGGACTGGTCCATAGTGTTCAGGACAGGGCCTCGTCTCTCTGTGTCCTGGGGACTGGTCTATAGTGTTCAGGACAGGGCCTCGTCTCTATGTGTCCTGGGGACTGGTCCATAGTGTTCAGGACAGGGCCTCGTCTCTCTGTGTCCTGGGGACTGGTCCATAGTGTTCAGGACAGGGCCTCGTCTCTCTGTGTCCTGGGGACTGGTCCATAGTGTTCAGGACAGGGCCTCATCTCTCTGTGTCCTGGGGACTGGTCTATAGTGTTCAGGACAGGGCCTCATCTCTCTGTGTCCTGGGGACTGGTCTATAGTGTTCAGGACAGGGCCTCATCTCTCTGTGTCCTGAGGACTGGTCTATAGTGTTCAGGACAGGGCCTCGTCTCTCTGTGTCCTGGGGACTGGTCCATAGTGTTCAGGACAGGGCCTCATCTCTCTGTGTCCTGGGGACTGGTCCGTAGTGTTCAGGACAGGGCCTCGTCTCTCTGTGTCCTGGGGACTGGTCTATAGTGTTCAGGACAGGGCCTCGTCTCTCTGTGTCCTGGGGACTGGTCCATAGTGTTCAGGACAGGGCCTCGTCTCTCTGTAATGTTTATACCATGTGGTGGTGGTGCGTGCGTGCGTGTGTGTGTGTATTGATGGGTGAGTGTTTCTGTCTATTAGGTGATCATATGACATCGCTAGGACATCACTAGGATAGTTCATGTCACCATGGTAACAGACTGAGATAGTTCTCCTGTGACCTGGTCAAGCCCTTAGAGCACACCCACAATACCCTGTTACACACACACACACACACACACCAGGCACCTTCTGTAACACACGCCAACATACCCTATTTCATTATAGTGTGTTACACCTCAAACCAACGCACACACACACTCATCTCTCCTCTCCATTGTAAATCTTCTAGACAGCCGTGAAAATGAAACGGGCGCAAATAACGTTGAGATTAGACATTCACAAACATGATTAATGCTCTCAGGGCGCAACCATTGTGTGTATGGAATATTAATAATGCAGTGGTCAATGAAGAATCCCTGGTGCACACACACACACACACACACAGTACACACACATGTTACACACACACACATACAGTACACACACATGTTACACACACACACACACACACACAGTACACACACATGTTACACACACACACACACAGTACACACAGTACACACACACACACACACAAACACACACACACATGTTACACACACACACATGTTACACACACACACACAAACACACACACACATGTTACACACACACACACAGTACACACACACACACACACACACACATGTTACACACACACACACAGTACACACACACACACACACACACACACACACATGTTACACACACACAGTACAGTACACACCTACACACACACCTAAACACACACAGTACACACCTAAACACACACAGTACATACCTAAACACACACAGTACACACCTAAACACACACACAGTACACAGCTAAACACACACAGTACACACCTAAACACACACAGTACACACCTAAACACACACAGTACACACCTAAACATACACAGTACACACCTAAACACACACACTTACACACCTAAACACACACAGTACACACCTAAACACACACAGTACACACCTAAACACACACAGTACACACCTAAACACACACAGTACACACCTAAACACACACAGTACACACCTAAACACACACAGTACACACCTAAACACACACAGTACACACCTAAACACACACAGTACACACCTAAACACACACAGTACACACCTAAACACACACAGTACACACCTAAACACACACAGTACACAAACACACACAGTACACACCTAAACACACACAGTAAACACAAACACAGTACACACCTAAACACACACAGTACACACCTAAACACACACAGTGCACACCTAAACACACACAGTACACACCTAAACACACACAGTACACACCTAAACACACACAGTACACACCTAAACACACACAGTACATACCTAAACACACACAGTACACACCTAAACACACACACAGTACACAGCTAAACACACACAGTACACACCTAAACACACACAGTACACACCTAAACATACACAGTACACACCTAAACACACATACATTACACACCTAAACACACACAGTACATACCTAAACACACACAGTACACACCTAAACACACACAGTACACACCTAAACACACACTACACACCTAAACACACACAGTACACACCTAAACACACACAGTGCACACCTAAACACACACAGTACACACCTAAACACACACAGTACACACCTAAACACACACAGTACACACCTAAACACACACAGTACACACCTAAACACACACAGTACACACCTAAACCACACACCTAAACACACACAGTACACACCTAAACCATACACCTGAACACACACAGTACACACCTAAACACACACAGTGCACACCTAAATACACACAGTACACACCTAAACACACACAGTACACACCTAAACACACACAGTGCACACCTAAATACACACAGTACACACCTAAACACACACAGTACACACCTAAACACACACAGTACACACCTAAACACACACAGTACACACATAAACACACACACAGACAATAGAACAGGGATTACTAATGACTTCTAGTAATTGACTCACTGATTTTTTCCATTCTTGCATTTACTCATGGCCATGATCAAACCTTCCATTGCTGTTAAGACTTGCTAATTAAGTGTGTGTGTGTGTGTGTGTGTGTGTGTGTGTGTGAGATAATCTGTGTGAGAAACCTCTGTGTTTCGAGTGTGTGTTGTTTGCCCAGAGCTAAGTGCTGTAATGGGCTGACAGAGTAGCACAATAGGTGATTTAAATGTAGCATTGTGACTTCTCGCACGGCGCACACACACACACACACACACACACACACACACACACACAGTGCGTATTGCACTTTTAAGGACACAAATGGAACTATTTCGGAGACCAGAATGCATCTGTCTGTCACCAAGCAACAGGTGCTGAACACAGTGACACGGCGCAGATGTTACATATTGTTGCCCGCTAGAAGTTAAATACTCTATTTCCATGAATAAATAAGCACATTTACCAGTTCAATGCTGCTAGAATAAATCAGGATAATAAATAAAGAAAAAAAACCTTTGCTGGATCCTGTTAAGTATCATTTTGATTGCATGACTTTAGGGTGCTTTTACACATCTCCTTTTGACGCTGATGGTTTTGGGGAAATGAAATTGAATAGCCAGAATACGAACGATACAGATTGTAGCAGATCGGATATTTTAGAGAATAAATTGTACAAATGGTACTCCAGAAGCATTTGGACTAGCACAGATGTATACGTGTTTTGTACTCTTCCGTAAGTATTCTAACAATTGGCTTCAAAGCTGTTTCTTGTGAGGCGTATTTGTATGTTAGGATTATCAGTGCTTAAGACTAGTGACTGAAAGGGTACCGGGTCTGTAGGCACAAATCTGTTGTTCTGTGCCTGAGCAAAGCAGATAGTAGCTGTAAATAATATTGTCATTCTGTCGATGTGAGCTCCCTGGTTGTTGCTGTGAATAGAAGTGTGTTCTCCATCATACTTGGTTGAAAAGATTACAGGAAAACATAGATAATACACTCATCTAAAACTCTCTTCACCAAAAAGTGTTGTCGTTGAAGTACATTTTCTTACAACATTTGAATAATCGTCCCTTTTCCAATAGAACGTACACGACAGAGACAAGAGAAATACCTGTGGTGTGTGTGTGTGTGTGTGTATGTTAGTGCATGTATATCAGTTGGGTCAGTGGCCTGAGGCAAGGACGTGTGTCACAGCTAACCTCTCTCTGTGTAATCAGAGACGCAGCCGGTAGTATGAACCCGCCCACCTGCACCCTGCTGACCACACCATCTGTCCCTCTGCCACACACACACACACACCATACAAACATGTAAATACAAACAGCACAACCTGCATAGGAAGAATGTAGTGGGATGATATATTAACTTGTGTGTCTGCTCTGTCTTCACTGTGTCTGCTCTGTCTTCACTGTGTCTGCTCTGTCTCTACTGTGTCTGCTCTGTCTTCACTGTGTCTGCTCTGTCTTCACTGTGTCTGCTCTGTCTCTACTGTGTCTGCTCTGTCTTCACTGTGTCTGCTCTGTCTCTACTGTGTCTGCTCTGTCTTCACTGTGTCTGCGCTGTCTTCACTGTGTCTGCTCTGTCTCTACTGTGTCTGCTCTGTCTCTGTGTCTGCTCTGTCTTCACTGTGTCTGCTCTGTCTTCACTGTGTCTGCCCTGCCTCACTGTGTCTGCCCTGCCCTCACTGTGTCTGCTCTGTCTTCACTGTGTCTGCTGCTGTCTTCACTGTGTCTGCCCTGCCTTCACTGTGTCTGCTCTATCTTCACTGTGTCTGCTCTGTCTTCACTGTGTCTGCTCTGTCTCTACTGTGTCTGCTCTGTCTTCACTGTGTCTGCTCTGTCTCTACTGTGTCTGCTCTGTCTTCACTGTGTCTGCGCTGTCTTCACTGTGTCTGCTCTGTCTCTACTGTGTCTGCTCTGTCTTCACTGTGTCTGCTCTGTCTTCACTGTGTCTGCCCTGCCCTCACTGTGTCTGCCCTGCCCTCACTGTGTCTGCTCTGTCTTCACTGTGTCTGCCCTGCCTTCACTGTGTCTGCTCTATCTTCACTGTGTCTGCTCTGTCTTCACTGTGTCTGCTCTGTCTCTACTGTGTCTGCTCTGTCTTCACTGTGTCTGCTCTGTCTCTACTGTGTCTGCTCTGTCTTCACTGTGTCTGCGCTGTCTTCACTGTGTCTGCTCTGTCTCTACTGTGTCTGCTCTGTCTTCACTGTGTCTGCTCTGTCTTCACTGTGTCTGCCCTGCCCTCACTGTGTCTGCCCTGCCCTCACTGTGTCTGCTCTGTCTTCACTGTGTCTGCGCTGTCTTCACTGTGTCTGCTCTGTCTCTACTGTGTCTGCTCTGTCTTCACTGTGTCTGCTCTGTCTTCACTGTGTCTGCCCTGCCCTCACTGTGTCTGCCCTGCCCTCACTGTGTCTGCTCTGTCTTCACTGTGTCTGCGCTGTCTTCACTGTGTCTGCTCTGTCTTCACTGTGTCTGCTCTGTCTTCACTGTGTCTGCTCTGTCTTCACTGTGTCTGCTCTGTCTCTACTGTGTCTGCTCTGTCTTCACTGTGTCTGCTCTGTCTTCACTGTGTCTGCCCTGCCCTCACTGTGTCTGCCCTGCCCTCACTGTGTCTGCTCTGTCTTCACTGTGTCTGCGCTGTCTTCACTGTGTCTGCCCTGCCTTCACTGTGTCTGCTCTATCTTCACTGTGTCAACTCTTTCTTCATTGTGTCTGCTGTGAATCTATATTTGTTTTTCTACGTGTCTTTGTGTCTGCATTATGTCTCTCTCTTAGTTAAGTATAACAGATGTGTAACAGTGTGTGTTTCTGTGTGTTTCTGAGTGACACAATGATGCATGTACACAGCCACTCTGTGTTTCCGGTGCCTGGCCCACATTGCAGCCTTCCTACGATGGTATTGTGTACTTACATGTGATCGGCTCAGAACATTTACAGCGTAATCATTTACAGTCAGCAATGACTTTCGGGAGTCATATTTCACTTACGATCATTCAGCTTCCTTTGGATTCCATGGGATAGGCCTCTCCACTCGCAGGACTTCACCAGGTCATATGCCAAACCAGAGGGAGCTGGGGCCCTAGTCAGGACCGCCGGTCAGACCATCATTACCACACATTGTTCTTGCAAATGTGGAAGTTCTGGACAATTCAATTGAAGAACTCAGGGCAAGTATCTCTTATCAAAGAGATTTCTGCATGTAGTATTTTTTGCTCATATCATGGCTAGTCTGGTCTTTGCAGTCTCCAGTCAGGTCATAGAGAGACAGGTGTTACATGGTGAACAATGTTGGTTATCATCACTGCGTTAATAATGTGCAGCAGCACGAAACCTTCTAACAAAGACTATAAATTAATTTAAAATAGTTTAGTTTACTCCCTTCAAGGTTAGGAGCGAGGAAGACTGAGCAGAAGAGAGGATGTGATTGGAGAGATCCCTCTGAGTCATCCTGTGTGTTGCCCCTCCCTCCACCTCCTCCTCCTCCTCCTCCTCCTCTCCGCACAGTCTTCCTGTCCACATCTCTAGCTCGCTCTATCCTCTGCTCTCATGCTGCCGTCATTCACAAATACAGCTCCCTCTGTTACTCTGTCTGTCTGTCTTCCTCAACTGAATTGTCCTATTACTCACTCACTCTCTCTTCCTTCTTCTTCTCTTTCGTTCTCCTTGTCTCTATCCGTCTCTCTTTCTCTCTGACTGTATGTGTTGAATACAGATGAGATAGGGACTGCGACACTCCCCAACCCTGTTTGAGCTGAAGAAGCCCTGAGAGCACACACACACACACACACGCACACGCACACACACACACACAAACACACACACACACACATGCACGCATACACACATACAAACAGGTACACTTGAGAGAAATCTGAGAGAAATCTGTCCCTAGACTCACTTCTTCAGTATCTCTCCCATCTCCACTTGCCGGTTCCTCTGGGGTCCACTCTGGTCCTCTATTCCTTCTTCAATTCCCCCATGTCTTTTTCTGCCATCTATCTCCTGTACCTTTTTCTATTCCTTTAGTCACTTCCATGTTTTCAACAGCTTATGGGGATCCTAGTAAGATCCAGAAAACATGTTCAACACCTGTGATAAGAAATTTGGAAATTACTGAATTAATGATGCACATTCTGGGATTTGTAGTTATATAAACTGTGAGCCCTAGCTGTGTGTGTGTGTGTCTGTCTGTGTCTGTGTCTGTGTCTGTGTCTGTGTCTGTGTCTGGGTCTGTGTCTGTGTCTGTGTCTGTGTCTGTGTGTGTGTGTGTGTGTGTCCGTCTATGTAGGAGATGGAGTTCTGCATGATCTCTATTACTCAGGATGGAACCCCGTTTTAATAAACCCTGCAAGGCTCTAACCTAATCACAATTGCACTCTGGTTTTTGGAATGCTCCCTGCACACACACACACACACACATTGTCACACACACACACACAGATTCACACAGTACCTCTCCCACAGCAGCGGAATACAGAAGGTTGTCATAGATAATTGTCACATATTGTCACATAACATTGCACTTATATTGCAATAATGTTCACGTCATGGTATGTTTCTCTATTATCTTTCTATCTCTATATATGACCTTCTTCCCGGCCTCTTCCCGACTAAGTCTCGCACCCTTTTCTGTTTGTGCATTTCTGTCAGACAGCCATCTCCTAGTGTCTCAGCTCTGTTGCTTCCATTGTTGTATGTTTCTTCAGGAGAAAGGAGAGATTTTCACAACCCCTCTCACTCACTCGCTCCTTCACTCTTCAGTCTGTGTCTCCCTCAGTCACCTTTCTCTCCTCTCTGTGAATTCAAGCAGAGACACAGCATGTTCTCTGAACCTTCTTAGTTCAGACTTGTTTAAGATTGACAGCTTGCCTTTGAGTATACTGTTGTGTTTGTGTGTGTGTGTTTGTGTGGAGTGGAGTGGACTGTCTGGCCTCTGAGACTGTGGCAACTCACGTTCAGTTATAAATATCCCAATGTGTGTTTGACATTTTCAGTTTCTTTTACAGCGTACATCTTTTGAATCTGTTCTACAGACAAAATACAGACAATGGGTAAAATTTCAACTAATTATCCGCTAACTCTTATCTCTGAACAGACTTCCTACTGTTTATGCTAAGTGTAACTGTCACAGTTGGGGTGAGTTGTTTTCCACATGGGGTGTTTAGTGAGGAGCAGTTCCTGTAGCTTTTGGACTGTTTTGATTTTGGAGCACAGCTGTTTCTTGTTATCTTATCACAGGGGCATAGTTAACAATTAGCAGTGGGTTATTTTAGTTTCCTGGTTAGTGTCACAGGTTGCTTGGTATTGTTAAGGTGAGTGTTAGCTGTTTATGTGTACCTGGTTTATGAAGATTAGTAGGTCACTACTTAGCGCATGTTTATTTTCATATCAGTGTATGGTCTATCCGTTCGTTGTTGGAGTTTATTTTATAGTGGTTAAATAAATATCACTGAATGTGATCTACGCATCCTGCAATTGGCTTAAAACACCCTATGGATTAACTACACCCTATTGGATAACTACACCCTATGTAATAACTACACTCTATGTAATAACTACACCCTATGTATTAACTACCCCCTATTGGTTAACTACACCCTATGGGTTAACTACACCCTATGTAATAACTACACTCTATGTAATAACTACACCCTATGTATTAACTACCCCCTATTGGTTAACTACACCCTATGGGTTAACTACACCCTATGGGTTAACTACACCTATGGATTAACTATTGATTAACTACACCCTATGGAATAACTACACCTATGTATTAACTACACCCTATTGGTTAACTACACCCTATGGATTAACTACACCTATGTATTAACTACACCCTATTGGTTAACTACACCCTATGGATTAACTATTGATTAACTACACCCTATGGATTAACTACACCTATGTATTAACTACATCCTATTGGTTAACTACACCCTATGGGTTAACTACACCTATGTATTAACTACACCCTATTGGTTGACTACACCCTATGGATTAACTATTGGTTAACTACACCCTATGGATTAACTACACCTATGTATTAACTACACCCTATTGGTTAACTACATCCTATGGATTAACTATAACCTATGGGTTAACTACACCTATGGGTTAACTACACCCTATGTATTAACCACACCTATGTGTTAACTACACCTATGTGTTAACTACACCCTATGGATTAACTACACCCTATGTGTTAACTACACCCTATGGATTAACTACACCCTATGGGTTAACTACACCCTATGGGTTAACTACACCCTATGGATTAACTACACCCTATGGATTAACTACACCCTATGGGTTAACTACACCCTATGGATTAACTACACCCTATGGATTAACTACACCCTATGGGTTAACTACACCCTATGGATTAACTACACCCTATGGATTAACTACACCCTATGGGTTAACTACACCCTATGGATTAACTACACCCTATGGGTTAACTACCCCCTATGGATTAACTACACCCTATGGATTAACTACACCCTATGGGTTAACTACACCCTATGTATTAACTACACCCTATGGATTAACTACACCCTATGGGTTAACTACACCCTATGTATTAACTACACCCTATGGGTTAACTACCCCCTATGGATTAACTACACCCTATGGATTAACTACACCCTATGGGTTAACTACACCCTATGGGTTAACTACACCTTATGGATTGTGTGACAGTAACCCTCATCCTTGCCAGTTTTAATTATAGAGTTCTGGTGTTTATCAGTATATGTTCTATAGATCTACAGGAAGACTTTTGGAATTAGCAAATTATTCTAAACCTTTACCGTGACCCTAAAGCTTTACTCCAGTTTGTAACTTAAACCCCATGGCACCAACTTCTAGTCGAGTCAGAA
The DNA here is from genome assembly GCA_029465975.1 of Dallia pectoralis. Classification (NCBI taxonomy): domain Eukaryota; kingdom Metazoa; phylum Chordata; class Actinopteri; order Esociformes; family Umbridae; genus Dallia; species Dallia pectoralis. The sequence continues at coordinate 13,764,270 of CM055740.1, read as the reverse complement.
CAGTCAATTTCCGATGCACATCCCATGGCCTTCTGGTTCTTAGAATTCTGCTTGCCCAACCAGGAAGTCTAGAACGAAATGGTGTACTCTGATTGGACTCACAGGCTCACCAGCCGCCATACGTAGTTGCCAATGCGTGACTTGGAAAGGCTACCGTATTTGACGGGAGACCCGGACTTGTTGACCAATCCCTGGAACCCCAAATCTCCCAGCACGATTACAACCCTGGTTCAGTTAACTGGCAGGCCCTGAATATACTGCTGTGTCACTCCTATACTACCCCACATGTGATCTTATGCACCATAGCAGTGAAGACCTATTTAACTGAAATGTCCCTTTGCAGGATAACAGTACTTAATACATCTTTAAATTAAATGCCAAATGACCCATGGCCATCTCAAAACAATCCATTTGTTGGCTCTGTACAAATCACAAATCAAGGGTTTAGACGTTTAGGTGTTAAGTTGTGGAGACGGAATATTTTTGTTTGTGAATGACTCAGCTTTGAGCGGTGGAGCGAGGCTGGGCTGAAATTAAAATGAGCTTTGTCGGTCGTCGCGCACACAGACACACACACACACACATTTACACACACACACACACAAACACACACACACATTTACACACACATACACACACGCACACACTCACATAACCACACGAATACACACACACCCACGCACTTCCACACACACACACACACACCCCCACCACACGCACACACACACCCCCGCCACACGCACACACACACACACACACACACACCCACGAACATCCACACACACACACACACACACACCCGTCACACGCGCACATGCAGGGGAGCTTGGAGGCAGGACAGGGGATGTGTGGAGTATAAATAACTCTGCCTCGTCAATGAGGCTATTTCTGGACCGGGCTGGTGACGGACTCCACTGCGGGTAACCTTAGACAGGACACTTGCACACACAGAAACACATGTACACACACATACGCACATGTACACACACACATACTACTGCAACCACAACGAATACACTTATATAAACTACAAACAAGGAAATGACATTATGGTAATCCACGTCACAATCAAATGCATGCTTTTGTGTTTCTTTTACCAGATGTTCCTCTCCCTTTACATTGTCTATGTCATTGACTCTTTCTTCTCTGTTTTTCCGTGTGTTTTCACAGTTTTATCCACGTGATTACTCACTACTAGATGTGTTTTGGTCGCTTACTAGCAACTCTTCCAACATAGAATATATTGATACTGAGGACCAGTTGATCCAATTCTAACTGTATTCTCCATTTAGGGCAAAATACTGAGGATTATTTCAGTTCGCCCGTTTTGCATGTAAATATGCAACGCGTGTTTTTGCTTGGGAGAAACTGCCCCAGGACTCTTCCTGTTTCACGTCACACAAAGGAGCAGATACCGGTACTGCTGCTGGTTTGATGCTCTCCTCGTGATCTCCTCCATGTTCTTGAGACTGTACTGGGTGACCCAGCAAACCTTCTTTATATCAGATCAAACTGTCATTCATCTGTACAGTACAGCCAAATGCAGTTTGCATCCAAAAGAGCAATGCAAAAATAATTAAATAAACTACTAATTTGCTCATGTTGTGCTCACGTCGCCATCTTGTTCATTCTTCTGACTGCTCGTATGGATGTGCCATTCTGGGGGGATCTAGGCTATCTGTACAACCTGAATATGCTGCAGGTAACGCCTCATGCTACCAGTGGTGACAAGAGCACTAGCGTAATGCCTCATGCTACCAGTAGTGACAAGAGCACTAGCGTAATGCCTCATGCTACCAGTAGTGACAAGAGCACTAGTGTAACACCTCATGCTACCAGTAGTGACAAGAGCACTAGCGTAACGCCTCATGCTACCAGTAGTGACAAGAGCACTAGCGTAACGCCTCATGCTACCAGTAGTGACAAGAGCACTAGCGTAACGCGTCATGCTACCAGTAGTGACAAGAGCACTAGCATAACGCTTCATGCTACCATTAGTGACAAGAGCACTAGCGTAATGCCTCATGCTACCAATAGTGACTAGAGCACTAGCGTAACGCATCATGATACCAGTAGTGACAAGAGCACTAGCGTAACGCCTCATGCTACCAATAGTGACTAGAGCACTAGCGTAACGCATCATGATACCAGTAGTGACAAGAGCACTAGCGTTACACCTCATGCTACCAATAGTGACAAGAGCTCTAGCAAAGTGATTAACTCGAGAATAATTAAACTGGACGTATAAGGATAGAGCAAGTCAGCGAACACCAACTGCAAAACCATTTCATTTTCAGGGGTTATCTCGCTGTTGCCTCTCTTCACCTGTTGTCACTTTCATTTGCACCAGAACAGGCGACATTGATTCCCAATCACTGATGCTTCCTAACTGGACACACTGATATGCCTGATGGGTAATTGACTTGGTGTTATACTGTGATGATTATGTGTTCCCTTAATTTTTTGGAGCAGCGTAGTTAGCTAATTTGCATTCTAATGAGACACTATCCAGCCCAAGGGGGAATATAGCATTTGTATTCTCATGCTGTATTTTCCGATGCTGAAAACAGCAGAGATGTAAACGATACAATTGCAGCTAGGTAGCATAGTTAGCTAATTTCCAATGGAATAAGGCTTAGCGGGCCAGTGAGATCCAACACTCTCTCTCATTTAGAGCACAGACACCTGTCTTGTGTTATTACATCTCACCTGTTCCTGATCACTGTGCCAGTTTAATGTATCCTTTCTCGGTGTGTCTTGCCAGTCTATGTTTTTTTGTTTCTACATCTTATGTAACGTTGTTCTGATGAAATTCTTGATTAATACAATTTCCAATTTGCATGTTAGCCCCCCCCCCCCTGCATGTGTTGAGACATCTGGCTTTCAGGCCAGGCCCTGCAGTGTACTTGGTGATGACCCAGCATAAACCTTCTGGAGGTGGAATAGCGTCCTGTAGTGGGCCTGTAGTTGTTGTTTGTGGCTGATCTAGGACCTGCTGAGGTGTTGATTATTGAACTGTTTGGATAATGTTTCCCATTATGACATCTTTGCCTTAGCATCAGTCTTTCTCCATTAACTTCTAGGTCCATTTCATTCTTCATCTTCCTCCACGTTCTGTTCCTTTCATATTCTCCATCACTGCCCCCTCCCTCTCTGGCCTTGTTGCCGAGGCAGTCTGGGTAGAGATGGACACACTTGGCCACTAAACCAGCACATACACGTCTGCTTCAGGGCCTGGTAGTGCCAGCGTCTGTTTCCTGGGGACAGTTGGGCTTTGGCGCCACAGAGAGCCTGTAAAAAGGGTGACACTCTCTCTCTCTCTATTTCTTTCTCTGTCTCACTCTTTTTTTGTTTCTCTCTCTCCGCTCCAGAAGGATGGTGATAGTCATTTTTGGTCACATTCAGGCGGCGCTGGAAGTACTGTCTGGAGCCTTATTTCATGGTGTTCAAACACACACTCGACACTCAAACACACACACTATACACTAACTCACACACAGAAACACATGCCTCACAGATTGAAGACCAGCAAATGATTACATTCTTCACTGGTTTTACATGGAAAGCAATAATACTGTTTCCAGTTTTATTGGTGAGCCGGAGTGTGCCATGAAGCACATGAAATGGTTGGCTGAGTGATGTGGTGTCGGACCAATCAGAAAGACCGTTGGGGTGTGGCTTGTGACTGAGTGATGTGGTATCCGACTAATCAGAAAAACCGTTGGGGTGTGGCTTGTGACTGAGTGATGTGGTATCCGACTAATCAGAAAGACCGTTGGGGTGTGGCTTGTGACTGAGTGATGTGGTATCCGACTAATCAGAAAGACCGTTGGGGTGTGGCTTGTGACTGAGTGATGTGGTATCCGACTAATCAGAAAGACCGTTGGGGTGTGGCTTGTGACTGAGTGATGTGGTGTCGTACTAATCAGAGAGACCGTTGGGGTGTGGCTTGTCTCTCTAATCTTTAATTTAGCATGTCATCCTGAGCTGAAGATTGTGGTTGATCATGAACATATTCATTTTGTATAGTAAAAAATTCATAGCAATTTGCAGCAGGGAGATTATACAGTACATGTCCGTGACATTGATTTTGCAAGCCCCGTACCCGACCAACAAAGCAAGACAAGACCCGCGTTTCGCCAGTCGATATAGTCATGTCTATCTTCTGAAAAATAAAAAGATTGGACCGTCGTAATGGTCATTAACAGGATGTGATTCTGGGTTCTCGAATGACGCAGAGATGAAACGTTGTTGGTTATAATAAAGTGATTAAGAGAAAGGATTAAGAGCGGATGCGATGTTGTGGAGTTATTGAACAGCTTATCTCTATGGCTGACAAGACTGTCTGCTAATTGGCCGGCTGGTTTCCTGGTCCTTCACTACAGCTAGCTCCACTGCGGAAGAACAGACGGCGTGTGTGTATGTCTGCTCCCTGAAGGTCCATCACGTTTCTGAATGGAGTAAAGCTAATTCATATGCTGTGTAGTGTTTCTGTGTGCCAGGGTAATGTAGAGGGATGAGACCTAGGTTAATGTAGAGGGATGAGACCCAGGTTAATGTAGAGGGATGAGACCTAGGTTAATGTAGAGGGATGAGACCAAGGTTAATGTACAGGGATGAGACCCAGGTTAATGTAGAGGGATGAGACCCAGGTTAATGTAGAGGGATGAGACCCAGGTAATGTAGAGGGATGAGACCCAGGTTAATGTAGAGGGATGAGACCCATGTTAATGTAGAGGGATGAGACCCAGGTTAATGTACAGGGATGAGACCCAGGTTAATGTAGAGGGATGAGACCCAGGTTAATATAAAGGGATGAGACCCAGGGTAATGTAGAGGGATGAGACCCAGGTTAATGTACAGGGATGAGACCTAGGTTAATGTAGAGGGATGAGACCCAGGTTAATGTAGAGGGATGAGACCCAGGTTAATGTAGAGGGATGAGACCCAGGTTAATGTAGAGGGATGAGACCCAGGTTAATGTAGAGGGATGAGACCCAGGTTAATGTAGAGGGATGAGACCCAGGTTAATGTAGAGGGATGAGACCCAGGTTAATGTAGAGGGATGAGACCCAGGTTAATGTAGAGGGATGAGACCCAGGTTAATGTAGAGGGATGAGACCTAGGTTAATGTAGAGGGATGAGACCCAGGTTAATGTACAGGGATGAGACCCAGGTTAATGTACAGGGATGAGACCCAGGTTAATGTAGAGGGATGAGACCCAGGTTAATGTAGAGGGATGAGACCCATGTTAATGTACAGATAAATGTAGAGATGGATGAGATCCAGGTTAATGTACAGGGTGAGGTAGAGAGGACAGGACAAGGACAGGTGCAGAGGGACGAGCCCCTGCATAGTGGATGTGGAGATATATAGAGGAACCCATGAGACAAAGTGAATCAGATATAAGCTGTGATCAGAGAGAGGGATCAGGGGGTAGTTTCCTCCAGTGTAAGGGTCCATGCTGCTCCTCTACCCGGCCAGACTGAATACTGTCTGGGATTGGACCTCTTGGATTCAGGGTGTCTGGTCCACTGGACATCATATTGTAACAGATGATATCATGCTGTAAAAGCTCCAGGCGCCACCATGACATGGTTTCTCTGGTGAAAAGGACAACTCATGCCTATAGTGTGTTTTTCTAGGAACAGTCAAATGACATATTCCAATGTCTGAACATATTCAATGACATGCTCAAGAGTGTCGATCTGGCAACCATGAACGTATGATGGCTTCTGCTGGTGTGTGTGTGTGTGTGTGTGTGTGTGTGTGGCTCTGTGTGTTTGTGTGTGTGTGTGTTATAAACTGCATTTCTGTCCACTTGCTTTTGTTTGCCTGTGTGCACAAGGTACGGGGAACGTATGTCTGTCTGTGTCTGTGTGTCTAAAGGATATGCTAGTGGAATGAGTACTTGCATCGGTCCTGCAGCGAAGATCAATATCAGCCATACATTTATCTCTAATTACCACGGCAGGGCTCTCTCATTCCCTTTCTCTCTCACTCTCTCTCTCACATGCACACACATGCAAACACACACACATGCACAGTTTGACACGGACACACACATAACTGTCTAATGCAATTTAATGGCTAGTAGCTACAAAATTATATCTCCTGTGGTTTATTTGCATTTGTTTCACACAATATTCTGTCATGATGTTTACTTTCAGCTTGACTAACTGCATTGTACGGATATTGACCCTGAGTTTCTCTCTCCCTGTCTTCCCTTGTCAGTGTTGAGTATAGGAGAAGGAGGTTTCTGGGAGGGCACGGTCAAGGGGAGAACGGGCTGGTTCCCTGCTGACTGCGTGGAGGAGGTTCAGATGAGACAATACGACCCCCGGCTAGGTAAGGATTGCAAGACATGCACACAGAACTCTTTTCAACACTGTTCAGTTTTTTGTGGCCCTGTTTATGGTTCTGATGAAGTTATATGGTTCTGATGGGGTTATATGGGCCCTGTCCATGGTTCTGATGGGGTTCTATGAGCCCTGTCCATGGTTCTGATGGGGTTCTATGAGCCCTGTCTATGGTTCTGATGGGGTTATATGAACCCTGTCCATGGTTCTGATGGGGTTCTATGGGCCCTGTCCATGGTTCTGATGGGGTTCTATGAGCCCTGTCCATGGTTCTGATGGGGTTCTATGAGCCCTGTCCATGGTTCTGATGGGGTTCTATGAGCCCTGTCTATGGTTCTGATGGGGTTATATGAACCCTGTCCATGGTTCTGATGGGGTTCTATGAGCCCTGTCCATGGTTCTGATGGGGTTATATGAACCCTGTCCATGGTTCTGATGGGGTTATATGAACCCGGTCCATGGTTCTGATGGGGTTATATGAACCCTGTCCATGGTTCTGATGGGGTTATATGAACCCGGTCCATGGTTCTGATGGGGTTATATGAACCCTGTCCATGGTTCTGATGGGGTTATATGAACCCTGTCCATGGTTCTGATGGGGTTATATGAACCCTGTCCATGGTTCTGATGGGGTTCTATGAGCCCTGTCCATGGTTCTGATGGGGTTATATGAACCCTGTCCATGGTTCTGATGGGGTTATATGAACCCTGTCCATGGTTCTGATGGGGTTATATGAACCCTGTCCATGGTTCTGATGGGGTTATATGAACCCTGTCCATGGTTCTGATGGGGTTATATGAACCCTGTCCATGGTTCTGATGGGGTTATATGGGCCCTGTCCATGGTTCTGATGGGGTTATATGAACCCTGTCCATGGTTCTGATGGGGTTATATGAACCCTGTCCATGGTTCTGATGGGGTTATATGAACCCGGTCCATGGTTCTGATGGGGTTATATGAACCCTGTCTATGGTTCTGATGGAGTTATATGAACCCTGTCCATGGTTCTGATGGGGTTATATGAACCCTGTCCATGGTTCTGATGGGGTTATATGAACCCGGTCCATGGTTCTGATGGGGTTATATGAACCCTGTCTATGGTTCTGATGGAGTTATATGAACCCTGTCCATGGTTCTGATGGGGTTATATGAACCCGGTCCATGGTTCTGATGGGGTTATATGGGCCCTGTCCATGGTTCTGATGGGGTTATATGGGCCCTGTCCATGGTTCTGATGGGGTTATATGAACCCGGTCCATGGTTCTGATGGGGTTATATGAACCCTGTCCATGGTTCTGATGGGGTTATATGAACCCTGTCCATGGTTCTGATGGGGTTCTATGGGCCCTGTCCATGGTTCTGATGGGGTTATATGAACCCGGTCCATGGTTCTGATGGGGTTATATGAACCCGGTCCATGGTTCTGATGGCGTTATATGAACCCGGTCCATGGTTCTGATGGAGTTATATGAACCCTGTCCATGGTTCTGATGGGGTTATATGGGCCCTGTCCATGGTTCTGATGGGGTTATATGGGTCCTGTCCATGGTTCTGATGGGGTTATATGGGTCCTGTCCATGGTTCTGATGGAGTTATATGGTTCTTGTTGCTGATTCAACCATATATGTATAATGTTATGTGTTACAGTCCTCTTACTCTGAGCTCATATACACAATGTATAATATTATGTGTTACAGTCCTCTTACTCTGAGCTCATATACACAATGTATAATATTATGTGTTACAGTCCTCTTACTCTGAGCTCATATACACAATGTATAATATTATGTCGTACAGTCCTCTTACTCTGAGCTCATATACACAATGTATAATATTATGTGTTACAGTCCTCTTACTCTGAGCACATACACACACACACACACACACACTTGAACATGCTAAAAGGGATCAGTAAACCCATAAACCAATGAAAATATGTAACGAATTAGTACTGAACTGAAACAGCTGGTGTGGTTTTGAAGCTATGAACAGTGTGTGTGTGTGTGTGTTAAACAGTGTGTGTGTTGAACAGTATCTGTGTGTGTTAAACAGTGTGTGTGTGTGTGTTAAACAGTGGGTGTGTGTTAAACAATGGGTGTGTTTAACAGAGCGTGTGTTGAAGAAAGAGGTCTGTAACGCAACTTGCTAAATAGCTACACGGAGAGGTGAGGCACTGGTTTAGGAGTAATATTTTCATATATAGCTTGTTGTCTCTTCTGAGTATGTCTCTCGTTCTTCAGCCTGTCTCTCTCTCTTTCCTCAGCCTGTCTCTCTCGTTCCTCAGCTTGTCTCTTTCTTTCCTCAGCCTGTCTCTCTCTTTCCTCGGTCTGTCTCTCTCTCTTTCCTCAGTCTGTCTCTCTTTTCTCAGTCTGTCTCTCTCTCTTTCCTCAGCTTGTCTCTCTTTTTCCTCAGCCTGTAACTCTCTCGTTCCTTAGCTTGTCTCTCTCTTTCCTCAACTTGTCGCTCTCTCTTTCCTCAGCCTGTCACTCTCTTTCCTTGGCCAGTCTCTCTCCCAAGTCTGTCTCTCTCCCAAGTCCTGTCTCTCTCTTTCCTTGTACAATATTAACCTTGAAACATATTTTTGCAAAAAATAAATGAGGCTATCTGAACAGATCAATTTACACTAATGGTAAAGATTTGCTATTCATCCAACATGTTTTGCAAGCAATGTATCCTAGATGTTTTAACAGTAATTACATAGTTACACACACACACACACACATACACATACACAGCCTTGTTTATCTGAAAGTAAGCAGTGGGACATTGCTGACAGTCAGTCATGTCACTATATGTCTAAGCTCAGTGAAACAGGATGTGTATGAGTGTGGTGTATTTGTGTATGTGTGTTTAAATGTGTGTGTGTGTGTTTGTGAGTACACGTGCACAAATATCCATGTGTGTGATGGCGTTACTGTCTGCTGTAGGGGCTACGTTTCGAATTTTAAATGTACTTCTGTCTCTCTTTCACTTCTCAATTGCCTCTATTTAATATGGTGTCCGTTCTGCCTGTTTTTACCAATCTGTCTTGATTTAGCATTAATGTCCTGGTCAGTGTCAATTAAGAAAGAGAGATTGTCCTTAGATCATACTGACCCACTGTCATGAACCTGGGGTGTAGTGCAGGATTAAAGGAACCAATTGCACAGCATTTCCGTTAAAAGGTTTTTATAAATGAAATCAATCCGTAAGCGGCGGTAAAACATGTACACTAGTCAAATAGAAAGTGTGCTTAAGGTAGCGACGACTGAATATACAAACAGTGAAAAACACAAATACAACTCAGCTACATTGAGACGTGACAAAGTGGGAACCAACAACCTTAAATAGCCCCCGTGATTACACACTGAAACCTGGTGTGCGTGATTACAAACAATCAACCAAACCGAAAGTAAAGGTGGCCAACTCGAATAACTCCGGCGTAAGGACCAATTTTCATCACTCGTTACACCTACAAAGACTTGTAATCGAATACTGACAAACTCCCATATGTATTAGGAAAAACACCTCAATGTGTATTTACAGCAGCAAGACCTGTGATCTGTTGTATGAGCAAAGGGCAACGGTGGAACAGTATTTCTGTTCAGTATTTCCCCTTGTCATGCTTACTCATGTCGACTGGCACATGTTTACTTAACGGTGCATAGCTTATAATTGCTGAAGGCCTTATGTGATGTTTCATTTCTTTCATGCCAATAAAGCTTTTTAAACTCCCCTCCCACCACACTGCCCCCCTCCCACCACACTCCCCCTCCCACCACGCTGACCCCCCCCCTCCCACCACACTGCCCCCCTCCCTCACACTGCCCCCTCCCTCACACTGCCCCCTCCCTCACACTGCCCCGTCCCACCACACTGCCCCCTCCCTCACACTCCCCCTCACACTGCCCCCTCCCACCACACTGCCCCCTCCCTCACACTGCCCCGTCCCACCACACTGCCTCCCCCACCACACTGCCCCCCCCCTCACACTGCCCCCCTCCCTCACACTCCCCCTCCCTCACACTCCCCCCCACCACACTGCCCCCTCCCTCACACTGCCCCCCTCCCTCACACTGCCCCCTCCCTCACACTGCCCCCTCCCACCACACTGCCCCCTCCCACCACACTGCCCCCTCCCTCACATTACCCCCTCCCACCACACTGCCCCCCTCCCTCACACTGCTCGTCCCACCACACTGTCCAGTCCCCTCACTCTCATTCCATCCTACTTAAAGCTCCCTCTCCAGTGTTAAGTAGTGGAATGAGTCACGGTATTCTGAATCAGCCATCAGATACAGAACACGCTGTGCTATTTTTAGTCTGCCCATTAACAAGTTAGGGAGTCTCTCTACGCCCTCCTTCTTTTTGTCTCTCTCTACCTCCCTCTTGCACTCTCTTTCTCTCTTCCACTCCTGGAATGCTAATCATGGGACCTCTGCAGCAGGAGAGAAAGGGAGTCACGGCTGAGAGAGGATGGAGGAGAACAGTCAGGAGGAAGAGGAGTGTGTTGTGTTGCAGAAAGACAGCTAGAACGTGTATCCAGCTAACATTAAGAGAACGCAGATACACAGAGAGAGAAAGTGATAACTGGGCGTTAAGATGAGGCAGTGTTAACACCCTCACTCTCTGTCACAGTGATAACACCCTCACTCTCTGTCACAGTGATAACACCCTCACTCTCTGTCACAGTGATAACACCCTCACTCTCTGTCACAGTGTTAACACCCTCACTCTCTGTCACAGTGATAACACCCTCACTCTCTGTCACAGTGATAACACCCTCACTCTATGTCACAGTGTTAACACCCTCACTCTCTATTACAGTGATAACACCCTCACTCTATGTCACAGTGTTAACACCCTCACTCTATGTCACAGTGTTAACACCCTCACTCTATGTCACAGTGTTAACACCCTCACTTTCTGTCACAGTGATAACACCCTCACTCTCTGTCACAGTGTTAACACCCTCACTCTCTGTCACAGTGTTAACACCCTCACTCTCTGTCACAGTGTTAACACCCTCACTCTCTGTCACAGTGATAACACCCTCACTCTCTATTACAGTGATAACACACTCACTCTCTATTACAGTGATAACACACTCACTCTCTATTACAGTGATAACACCCTCACTCTATGTCACAGTGATAACACCCTCACTCTATGTCACAGTGTTAACACCCTCACTCTCTGTCACAGTGATAACACCCTCACTCTCTATTACAGTGATAACACACTCACTCTCTATTACAGTGATAACACACTCACTCTCTATTACAGTGATAACACCCTCACTCTATGTCACAGTGATAACACCCTCACTCTATGTCACAGTGATAACACCCTCACTCTCTGTCACAGTGATAACACACTCACTGTCTCTCTCACTGACACATGTATATATCGGCATGTCATGTTTATCTCTTTATATTTTATTAACTTATAATGTGAGATACTTTAGTAGACAAGGAGAGACTGACAGATACATGCAATATACCAACACATTTAATCACCAGCAACCTTTCAGAATCTTGTCCTGGAATGGTTGGGTTAACAGTCCCTGCTTTACTTTCCCATTTGTGTTCGAGTTTCTTTGGAAGTGGAAATCTTTGGAAGTGGATTTTAATGATTGTTATGATCGATAATGTGCATGTACATATACCCAATCGGAAACAATCCAGACATTGTAGGTGGAAATAACTCCCCAGCAGGGTCAGAACCTAGGAGGAAACCTAGAGAGGAACCAGACTCTGAGCAGTGGTTAGTCCACTTCTGGTTGGGCCAGGTATAAGAGCTCATGATGTATTGGGCCATATTAATGTTTTGCATGTTTAGATGACTAGTGGGTCTATAAACACGGGTGGGTTGTGTTTTCAACCTGTATGCACTATTCAGAACAGCTGCACAACCAGTTGGATAAGGAGAGGAATGGGCTTTCAGCACAACATTGTGAGTGCATCCTGTCAGGTTGTGGATGTTTGGGGAGAATGGCTTTCTGGTTGTTCTTTTCGGCCACCCATCAATGTGACAATCTTGACCATGAATCTGTTCCTTTGTATTCAGCATATTCATTTTATTTTATCCTGCCATCTGTGGATGTGTCATCCGAATCTGAAGTGCATACTCACTCTCTGAGTGCATACTATTCTGAGCGCATACTATTCTGAGCGCATACTATTCTGAGCGCATACTATTCTGAGTGTATGCTATTCTGAGTGCATACTATTCTGAGTGCATACTATTCTGAGTGCATACTATTCTGAGTGCATACTATTCTGAGTGCATACTATTCTGAGTGCATAATATTCTGAGTGCATAATATTCTGAGTGCATACTGTTCTGAGTGCATACTGTTCTGAGTGCATACTATTCTGAGTGCATACTATTCTGAGTGCATACTATTCTGAGTGCATACTATTCTGAGTGCATACTATTCTGAGTGCATACTATTCTGAGTGCATACTATTCTGAGTGCATACTATTCTTAGTTCATACTATTCTTAGTTCATACTATTCTTAGTGCATACTATTCTTAGTTCATACTATTCTTAATAAATACTATTAATGAAATAAAAACATATTTTGAATAAATCATTTCATAGTGAAAAATGTGTTTGGAATTAGATAAAGAAATCGAAAGCCTACTGATGTACATTTTGCATGCTATCACATCAAAGGTGGAAAGTATGTTTGGTGATCACATGAATACTTTCCATTAAAAAACGTTTGTTGTATAAAGAAATTGAATATTTTTGTCTTGAGAATTATTCCAAACTGAGGTTGGGGTTATCAGATCTCTTCTTCCAGTCACTTGGTCAGATGCTTACCAACTTCCGGCAGGTCTTTCCAAGTTTGTGTTTTCTTAGTATTAAAAGCAACAACAATAGTTAGTTAGTTAGTTAGTTAGTTAGTTAGTTAATGAAATATTCATAGGATTTGGAGACAGACAATACTTTTTTTAAACTAACATTCTCTATTGTAAATGTTTTTGCAGTGAGCAAATATTTTGTTCCAAGGTGTTCTGATTGCATTCCAATTCATGGTAATGTGCTCTTTAGAAGATTTAGGAGACTTTGGAGACATTTCTGTTTTAAATTCTGCATGGCTGACGTCCAGCAATAAGAAAGCCTCCTGCACTTGAGCAGAGAAAGGCAAATAAGCACTTGTAGCTTGTTGAATAGCCAAAAAAGAATAGAGTTTTGGAATAAATTAGATAAAAAATATAAAAACATTTACGGTAGTACAGAACTTTATTTCTAAAAAGCTGATGGCTAACTAAATGTTTTACTCAATCTACAAAGTTAGGTATTATTATTTTTTTAAATCATGTTTGTAATTTATTGATAAATATAAACCAATATGATTTGATCAGATGGACTATAGATGCATTGTAATAACTAGCTTTGATTTTATAGCACTGGAACGTTGTTCGTTAGCAATAGTAGCTATTGTCATAAATTGACATTTATATTATAAACTATAATTCACCTGATGCCCTGACTGTGTTTGTCATTAGCCTAAAGAGGAGGAGATTAGAGAGTGACGTGATGAGGAGATGGTGAGAGAGAAGTGATGCGGAGATGGTGAGAGAGAAGTGATGAGGAGATGGGAGATATATGTGTAGAGGAGATGGAGAGAGAGAGATGTGAAAAGGAGATGGGAGATATATGTGTAGAGGAGATGAGGTAAGAGACATAAAGAAGAGATGGAGGGAGAGACGAGATGGGGAAAGAGAAGTGAAGAGGAGATGGAGGCACAAAGGTTAAAGAGGAGATGGAGAGGAAGAGATGTGGAGAGAGATGTGGAGAGAAGAGAATGCATTGCTGCTGAACTCCAGACTTTGTCGGGTTATCATAATGCTAGCCAGGGTCACCTTGAAGGGTCTTGATGGGGTTCACATGACCGGGGATTGGTATCCTCCTCTCTTACATTAAAGGACAACTGCCAATGAGAAGAAATGGCGTCATTTAACAAAGTGTTTTATTAAAATAAAATAGTTTCAATTCTATCACTGTGTCAGTCGTCGTAATCATTAGAAGATTAAATGTAAAACTGACATTGGATCATCAACTGGGATTACTTCATTTAAATCTGTGATCACGCTGGGCTTCTGTGTGAAGCACAGAAGTCTATCCGTCTCGTCACCTGGTGTCCACATCACACGGCGGCTACAGAGTACTTCATTGCCAAACATAGTAGCAGACCTACTAACATAACCAGTAGGGTGTAAGGACAAATAGAACTGGAGTCTTCCTTTGCTCCATGGTTTTTCCAGAAGCCTGTTTGTTGATGTGGAAGGAGCCACAACCCACACAGTGATACACCTAAACATGCCTGCTGCACAAAATACACCCTTCACCCTTCCCTGATCACCACTATTATCAGAGAGGTAGTAGGAAAATAGTCATTATCTAATTACTTGAGTGGAATATATGCAAATTAGTCTAGTTGTCTGGCAATCTTAGTGCGCTAACTGTAAATCCCTTTGGATGAGAGTGTCTGCTAAATTACTGTAATGTAAAAAAAAAATGCACTGTGGGTGCATTCGGGTGGCTGCTTGTTGTGTGTAGTGTAGAATATACTATATTATTGTTGTTAGACTGTGCTACATGCTGTTGTTAGACTGTGCTACATGCTGTTGTTAGACTGTGCTACATGCTGTTGTTAGACTGTGCTACATGCTGTTGTTAGACTGTGCTACATGCTGTTGTTAGACTGTGCTACATGCTGTTGTTAGACTATGCTACATGGTGTTGTTAGACTGTGCTACATGCTGTTGTTAGACTGTGCTACATGCTGTTGTTAGACTGTGCTACATGCTGTTGTTAGACTGTGCTACATGCTGTTGTTAGACTGTGCTACATGCTGTTGTTAGACTGTGCTACATGCTGTTGTTAGACTGTGCTACATGCTGTTGTTAGACTGTGCTACATGCTGTTGTTAGACTATGCTACCTGGTGTTGTTAGACTGTGCTACATGCTGTTGTTAGACTGTGCTACATGCTGTTGTTAGACTATGCTACATGGAGTTGTTAGACTGTGCTGCATGGTGTTGGTATAATATGCTACAATGTGTTGGTATACTATGCTACAATGTGTTGGTATACTATGCTACAATGTGTTGGTATAGTATGATACAATGTGTTGGTATACTATGCTACAATCTGTTGTTATACTATGCTACACTGTGTTGGTATACTATGCTACAATATGTTGGTATACTATGATACAATGTGTTGGTATACTATGCTATATGGTGTTGTGAGACTATGCTACAATGTGTTGGTATACTATGCTACATGATTTTGGTATACTATGCTACATGGTGTTGGTATACTATGCTACAATGTGTTGGTATACTATGCTACATGGTGTTGGTATACTATGCTACAATGTGTTGGTATACTATGCTACATGGTGTTGGTTTACTATGCTACATGGTGTTGGTATACTATGCTACAATGTGTTGGTAAACTATGCTACATGGTGTTGGTATACTATGCTACATTGCGTTGGTATACTATGCTACATGGTGTTGGTATACTATGCTACATGATGTTGGTAAACTATGCTACATGGTGTTGGTATACTATGCTACATTGTGTTGGTTTACTATGCTACATGGTGTTGGTATACTATGCTACAATGTGTTGGTATACTATGCTACATGGTGTTGGTATACTATGCTACAATGTGTTGGTATACTATGCTACATGGTGTTGGTATACTATGCTACATTGCGTTGGTATACTATGCTACATGGTGTTGGTATACTATGCTACATGATGTTGGTAAACTATGCTACATGGTGTTGGTATACTATGCTACATTGTGTTGGTATACTATGCTACATGGTGTTGGTATACTATGCTACATTGCGTTGGTATACTATGCTACATGGTGTTGGTATACTATGCTACATGATGTTGGTAAACTATGCTACATGGTGTTGGTATACTATGCTACATGGTGTTGGTATACTATGCTACATTGTGTTGGTATACTATGCTACATGGTGTTGGTATACTATGCTACATGATATTGTTAGACTGTGCTGCAATGTGTTGCCTTACATGATTTCACGAGACCAAGGAGTCCCAAACACACAATGACACGTCTGCTGCTTTGTAGGACCCCATCCTTAAAACGGACTAACACACAGACTAACACACATTTCCTTGTTCATCCTCTTGACATTTTGCTGAACAAAGTCTTTAGGCAAGTGTCCCTGCTAGCACAGAGTAGACAGTGACTTACTGCTATCTCCTATTGTGATACCAGAATGATAAAAATGCATTCAATGGTTTGTCTGGCTGAAGAGAGGAGGTAGTTAAAGATTGTTCCAGGTAAGAGGCACATTTGGGTTTCTACAAACAGGAAATGCATCATGTCACAAGAAGAGACGGGGCTATTTGGTTAGTAATCAAATATGGCTGCCAAGCATCATCGGGCTCTATTGAATCCTTGTGGCTTTTCTGCCAGCAAAGGCAATCAAGCTTGAAGGACTAAACTGGTCCAGAACTGTTAAGTGAGCAGCATTATAAGAAACACAATGACATAGTATGTTATTTACAAGGGCAGCACGTTCACTGGGGACGGGGGGACACATTTAATAAAGGCATTTTCGTCTTGTGAAAAATGTGAAATGTCAGGACGTAGTGTTTTATTTAGGACCTGGCGGAAACCTCAGAGTACACTGGCAGGGCAAAACAAATATGACTCATGGTGAGAGGCCACCAAATGCTGACATCATGCCTCCTCGTTCTTTTGGGTATTAGACACTCCTGAACATTCATAATCGTTTCTGCCAACCTCTCAAAAGAAGCGTCTTTTTCCTGAGGGGAAGCAGTATACTGGATGGGAAGATTTGCCTTATTGAGCAAGTTAGCTACCTAATTTCTCAAGGTGGTGCGTAAGCTAACAAAGCAGACACTCTGTTATTGATGTAGCGAGCTAGTTTCTGTTTAAGTGCTGCTGAGGTAGATTGATGGCAGATAATGTCCAAATATCGTACAGTTGTATGCAGTACTGTAGCTAGCTACATGACTAATTTAGCTACTAAAAATTTACTAGCCAGTGTTGTGTCGGAGAGCTGTTCTATAATCAGCAAAAGAAAATGTTTTTAGACAGTATATAGCTCACCTTTTCTCACTATCTAGCATCAATCAAGATGAAGAGATTGAAGACCGATATTCCAAAAAAATGTTTAAGCAAAATGTGAGTTATTAGAAGGTCTATCCTTTTAGAATTTCAAGAGCTCTACAAAAATGTGTTCCCCCCACTTAAAAAAAAACTCATTTCCACCGCTGGTTATTTCAATGACTTGTTCTCAACATTGACTGTCCCGTATTCACTGGCAGCGGACTTTAATGCTTGTTTCTATGAGTTATCTCTGTTGCAGTGCTCATCTGTTGGGTTTCTACTATGTCTGTGGAGTGGACATGACAACTTGATGCTTCAGATTTGTACGTCTGATGTGCAATCAGGCTCCTCTCTGTCTGTGATAAATGATATATAATGGATCTTGACCTTATCCTTATAAAATCTGGGGAATACAGGACATTTATATTTGTAGAAACTGGGCAATATTTGGAGAAAATCCGTTCCAGTGAAATTCATTTTAGATCCACTGGTTCAACTTGGTCTAGCCAAAAGGTCTGAATAAACATTGGTTAATTACTTTCCTTCTCTTGTTTTGTATTCACATTAAATATTCACGGAGGATTATTGTATACTCGCTTGAATAACTTCTGAATACGACAGGCGGTGTTGAAAAGATTGTCTTGCTTGAGTAACCTGACCGCTTCAAGGTAACCAGGTGCCTCCTCCCTCCTGCTACATAAAGAGTGGCAGATCCCTGGTCATGTCTGCATCATATCCTGGCAAAACACATGTTCTAACATGCTATGCTATTTTGGACTTTCTCAATTGAGTTTGGCACATGCATACTTAACACAAGCAACACGTTTCTGTCACGACCGCTGTAAGGTGTAGTGCAGTAAGCCATGTGCAGGAGCCAAGGTAATCCGTTTGGGTCAGGTTTATTAATGATAAAACATAAAACAAACCGTAAACGGCGACAAAACACGTACTAGTTGGCTGAAATCAAAGGTGCGCATATAGCGACTTAAAACACTCATACAGACAACAACTAATTGATATACGTGGAAACACTCACCTCTAAATACTACGTGTGACATTGAATAATGCGAAGCAACGAGTGCACTGCTCGCGACCCTCTTATATCCCATTGATTACAAGTGCAAACAGCCGTGAGACAAACGTAAACACGGAAGTGAAACAAGGAAGTGCATCACCGAAATATGTCCGTGTAGCAACGCCACCACAACAATCGTGACAGTATCCCCCACTAAAAGGCTAGCTCCCCAGATAGCCGAACGGAAACACAAAACCAAAACAAGGGAGCAACAGGGAGAGAACCCACAGTCAAACCCAAAAGGGTCAGTCCAGGACCGCAGGTCCAGCCCTGAAAAGGCCTCGGTGGCTGAGAGGCCGCCATCTAGTGCGGCTGAGAGGCCGCCATCTAGTGCGGCAGAGAGACCGCCATCTAGTGCGGCAGAGAGACCGCCATCTAGTGCGGCAGAGAGACCGCCATCTAGTGCGGCTGAGAGTCCGCCATCTTGTGCGGCTCAGAGTCCGCCATCTTGTGCGGCCCAGAGTCCGCCATCTTGTGCGGCTCAGAGTCCGCCGTCGTGGGCGACGTGGTGGCGGAGGCCATCGTGGGCGCCGTCGTGGCGGCGGCCATCGGGGGCGCAGTCGTGGCGGCGGCCATCGTGGGCGGTGTCGTGGCGGCGGCCATCGTGAGCGTAGTCGTGGCGGCGGCCATCGTGAGCGTAGTCGTGGCGGCGGCCATCGTGAGCGTAGTCGTGGCGGCGGCCATCGTGAGCGTAGTCGTGGCGGCGGCCATCGTGAGCGTAGTCGTGGCGGCGGCCATCGTGAGCGTAGTCGTGGCGGCGGCCATCGTGAGCGTAGTCGTGGCGGCGGCCATCGTGAGCGTAGTCGTGGCGGTGGCCATCGTGAGCGTAGTCGTGGCGGCGGCCATCGTGAGCGTAGTCGTGGCGGCGGCCATCGTGAGCGTAGTCGTGGCGGCGGCCATCGTGAGCGTCGTCGTGGCGGCGGCCATCGTGGCGTCGTCGTGGCGGCGGCCCTCGGGAGCGTCGTCGTGGCGCGGCCTTCGTGGGCGGCGATGCGGCAGCCATCGTGGGCGGCGATGCGGCAGCCATCGTGGGCGGCGATGCGGCAGCCATCGTGGGCGGCGATGCGGCAGCCATCGTGGGCGGCGATGCGGCAGCCATCGTGGGCGGCGATGCGGCAGCCATCGTGGGCGGCGATGCGGCAGCCATTGTGGGCGGCGATGCGGCAGCCATCGTGGGCGGCGATGCGGCAGCCATCGTGGGCGGCGATGCGGCAGCCATCGTGGGCGGCGATGCGGCAGCCATCGTGGGCGGCGATGCGGCAGCCATTGTGGGCGGCGATGCGGCAGCCATTGTGGGCGGCGATGCGGCAGCCATTGTGGGCGGCGATGCGGCAGCCATTGTGGGCGGCGATGCGGCAGCCATCTTGGGCGGCGATGCGGCAGCCATCTTGGGCGGCGATGCGGCAGCCATTGTAGGCGGCGATGCGGCAGCCATTGTGGACGCTGGCGTGACGGTGGCAGCCATCTTGGGCGCTGGCGGGACGACGGCAGCCATCTTGGGCGCTGGCGTGACAGCAACAGCCATCTTGAGCGCTGGCGTGACGGCGGGAGCCATCGTGGGCGCTGGCGTGACGGCAACAGCCATCTTGAGCGCCGGCGGGACGACGGCAGCCATCTTGAGCGCTGGCGTGGCGGCAACAGCCATCTTGAGCGCTGGCGGGACGGCGGGAGCCATCGTGGACGCTGGCGTGACGGCGGCAGCCATCTTGGGCGCTGGCGGGACGACGACAGCCATCTTGGGCGCTGGCGGGACGGAAACAGCCATCTTGAGCGCTGGCGTGACGGCGGGAGCCATCGTGGGCGCTGGCGTGACAGCAACAGCCATCTTGAGCGCCGGCGGGACGACGGCAGCCATCTTGAGCGCTGGCGTGACGGCAACAGCCATCTTGAGCGCTGGCGGGACGGCGGGAGCCATCGTGGACGCTGGCGTGACGGCGGCAGCCATCTTGGGCGCTGGCGTGACGGCGACAGCCATCTTGGGCGCTGGCGGGACGACGACAGCCATCTTGGGCGCTGGCGGGACGGAAACAGCCATCTTGAGCGCTGGCGTGACGGCGGGAGCCATCGTGGGCGCTGGCGTGACAGCAACAGCCATCTTGAGCGCCGGCGGGACGACGGCAGCCATCTTGAGCGCTAGCGTGGTGGCGACCATCTCAGGCGCTGGCTCCTGTAAATCCAGCCATGTCCTCCACCACGTCCTAATAATGGCCGTGGGCTGGTCATCCAACCCCTCCGGGGGTTTTTCTGTCCCTGTCGTCGGCGGCAGAAAAGGGTCTTCCCACGGCGGGGGTAGTGGCTGTAGCCCCAGGGGTTTTCCTCCCCCTGTCTGCAGCCCCGGAGCAGTGGGTGGCCGTTCCTGCAGCACCAGGACCGTGGGTGTTCTCTCCGCGGACCTTCCTGAACACCCCGTTAGCTCCCCCCCAAAAATCTCTTTGGGGCGCTTCCGGGATGCCCTCATTCTTCCTTCATAGAAGGCCCGCGGACCCATCAGAACTGGCCCTGAATGCCGCTTCGGTGGTTCCACCGTAGCATACGGCCGGAGACGTAGCCACCGCTCCTGTGGTGTCTCCGGCCGATTCCACTCCCACCGCTCTGTGGGGCGACGGCGAGTTTCATCCGACGGGGCGCTATAGCTTGCCCCCCCGTGGAATCCACTCACCGTCTGCTGGCTCTGCTGGCTTCTTTGTTGGCTTCGCATTCTGTCACGGCTCGTCGGGTGTAGTGTGGATGAGCCATGTGCAGGAGCCAAGGTAATCCGTTTGGGTCAGGTTTATTAATGATAAAACATAAAACAAACCGTAAACGGCGACAAAACACGTACTAGTTGGCTGAAATCAAAGGTGCGCATATAGCGACTTAAAACACTCATACAGACAACAACTAATTGATATACGTGGAAACACTCACCTCTAAATACTACGTGTGACATTGAATAATGCGAAGCAACGAGTGCACTGCTCGCGACCCTCTTATATCCCATTGATTACAAGTGCAAACAGCCGTGAGACAAACGTAAACACGGAAGTGAAACAAGGAAGTGCATCACCGAAATATGTCCGTGTAGCAACGCCACCACACCAATCGTGACAGTTTCCGCGAACACACGTACAATCGTGGTGAAAAGCGTCGGCACCCTATGTGCCAAACATGTAACGTTTACATTTTAACGTTTATATTTTAACTTTATTACAAATTTTCCACGAGAACATTTCTCCTGATAA
Organism: Dallia pectoralis; assembly: GCA_029465975.1. Classification (NCBI taxonomy): domain Eukaryota; kingdom Metazoa; phylum Chordata; class Actinopteri; order Esociformes; family Umbridae; genus Dallia; species Dallia pectoralis. Next base: position 13,742,486 of record CM055740.1, on the reverse strand, counting down.
CGTTATTGACACCTTCTAGAAGCAGCGAGACAGAATAATGAAGACGTCTAACAGGCGATTCTCCTTGACTTCTTCACTCGATTTTGTGTCGCTGGGTGTATCACAGTTAGCAAGGAGAAATTGGCAAATAAAAAAAGGTAACAAGATTGTAGCCAAGCATGTGCAATATCAAGGCTAGAAGTCCATCTCCAGAGATCTTGATGTACCGAGTTTAACCTCACACCATCTGTGGCCAATATATAATGTATGGAGATGCATGGTAGCAAACCCACTGCAGAGAGACAACCTGATTACAATTCACCAGAACACCTGAACATCAAAACATCATTCTAGGACAATTTCCTGTGGACTGATGAGACCAACTTAGAGCTTTTTGGGAAAGCGCACGTCTCGCTGTTTACCGAACAAAAAGAAAACCTTCCCCAAAGTCATAGATGTTGTGTGTCCAGGGGTGTTTTGTGATTGCTTTGATGCGACTGATAAGATAAACTGTGTTATTGGCATAATGTAATCATGAAAACCCCCAGTGTTAAACCCAGTGTCAGAACGCTGTCAATGGTGTTGTGTCTGGGGTGTCAACAATTGTATCAATGCCATGTCTGTTTATTTTCTGATCTCAAATGACAGGTTAAATTCTAAATGAAAAACAGAGGTTCTGTAATATTGATGATGAAATAACAATGACAGAGTAAATAAATAATACACAGTGGCCTTAAATGTACCCACATCTATACACACAGATAAATAATACACAGTGGTTTGGGCCTTAAATGTACCCACATCTATACACACAGATAAATAATACACAGTGGTTTGGGCCTTAAATGTACCCACATCTATACACACAGATAAATAATACACAGTGGTTTGGGCCTTAAATGTACCCACATCTATACACACAGATAAATAATACACAGTGGTTTGGGCCTTAAATGTACCCACATCTATACACACAGATAAATAATACACAGTGGTTTGGGCCTTAAATGTACCCACATCTATACACACAGATAAATAATACACAGTGGTTTGGGCCTTAAATGTACCCACATCTATACACACAGATAAATAATACACAGTGGTTTGGGCCTTAAATGTACCCACATCTATACACACAGATAAATAATACACAGTGGTTTGGGCCTTAAATGTATCAACATCTATACACACAGATAAATAATACACAGTGGTTTGGGCCTTAAATGTACCCACATCTATACACACAGATAAATAATACACAGTGGTTTGGGCCTTAAATGTACCCACATCTATACACACAGATAAATAATACACAGTGGTTTGGGCCTTAAATGTACCCACATATATACACACAGATAAATAATACACAGTGGTTTGGGCCTTAAATGTACCCACATCTATACACACAGATAAATAATACACAGTGGTTTGGGCCTTAAATGTACCCACATCTATACACACAGATAAATAATACACAGTGGTTTGGGCCTTAAATGTACCCACATCTATACACACAGATAAATAATATGTACCCACATCTATACACACAGATAAATAATACACAGTGGTTTGGGCCTTAAATGTACCCACATCTATACACACAGATAAATAATACACAGTGGTGTACACAGTGGTTTGGGCCTTAAATGTACCCAGGAAAAAACATTGATAACAGAACTCTGCCCATCTGAAGCATCCACGGTTGTTTGGAAAGGATTCCAATCCGCGATTGTTTGGAAATTTATTGTCAATTAAATCTGATTTGTTAGAGCTAAAGTGAAGTACATTTAATTGGTCAGAGCTATAGAGGAGTAGATGAAATAGATTAGACCTATAGAGCTGTAGATGAGTGCATTTGTGTTATATTTATAATAAATGTGTTATAATTGGTTATAACTGAAGGGAATTCGATGTGATAATAGATATGGTGAAGAAAGTGATTGGTTGTAATTATAATAAATGATGTTGGTTATAATTAAGTTGAAGTGATTTGTTACACATATATATATATATATATATATATATATATATAGTAAAGTAGATGTAATAGGTTTTATTTGTTCTGATGAACTGATTTATTTTAGCTGTAGTGATCCCGATATGAGTTGGTTCAAGAAGTACTGAAATACATGTGATTGGTTATAGCTACAGAGAATTATTTAGTCATTGGTAAAATCTCAAATGAAGAACCTCTGACTGGTTACAGCTATAATAGTGTGGATTGTGATTGGTTGGATAACTTAAGTGAAATTACATGTGATTGATCGAACGTAATTATTACTTTGGTTCAGACTATATAGATCCATATTTGTATGGACAGGATGCTGGCTATCTAATGCGTTGGGCTGAGGCATCGGTGCTCCTAAGAGACCGGTATAGTAACGGAGGCCTGGGAGCAGTCTGGACTGTGTTATCGATAGGCCGTAGAAGCTGGAGGATGGATTGTTGCCCTTTAGTGTCAGACCTGCCAGTTTTCTGCAGCCGGATAGATGAGGTCGGAGGCGTTGTCAAGGCAGAGCAGACCTCCTCGATGTGTCATGGCTGCCATCAGGGTAAGTACAGCACATCTACTGTATCCCTCAACTTGACTCGGGTTAAATATTTAGATCAAATACTTCCTCTGTGCCAAAATGAGCTAATCTGATCCAACGCTCGGAAAGAGGTTCGTTTTCTAGCCCGGAACTATTGAAGTAAATTAGCGACAGACTCTATGAAGATATTTTGAATGTTGCCTAATCTTTGCTTTTGGCAGTGGTGAAACTAGTTTTGTACTAACATTTTTAGAATTATCTCTGGTGGTTCTATTAATATCCTTGGCGTGTTTCTGGTGGTTGCCTGTGTCTCTGCTCAGATCAAAGCACTCCATATCACCCACACTCCTCACACAAACTGGAAACGGGCTGCAGGCATAAGAACCAAATTCAGAACGTACCTAATGGTCAATCTCTCCCTCTTTCCTCTCTTTCTATCCTTCATTTTCTCTTTTCTCATTCTCACCAATACGCTGATGAGACAAAACACTATGAGCGGTTAATCGAATTACGTGGATCATCTCTTAACAAGGACACGTCAAGGTCTTAGGCAGATTAGGTGGTAGGTGAATCAGTTCTCATAGTCAACGTGCTGGAAGCAAGAGGCAAGGGCAGGAGTAAGGATTTGCGCGTCTGGGACAAGGTTAAAGTTGTAATGGCCAGGCAATTGGGTCAGAGCATCTCTGAGAATACAAGGTGTGTGGTGTCGTACTGGTCAGCAATGGTGAGTACCTACAGTGGTGAGTACCTACAGTGGTGAGTACCTACAGTGGTGAGCACCTACAGTGGTGAATACCTACAGTGGTGTTGTTATGGTCGTCAGTGGTGAGCACCTACAGTGGTGAGTACCTACAGTGGTGAGTACCTACAGTGGTGAGTACCTACAGTGGTGAGTACCTACAGTGGTGAGTACCTACAGTGGTGAGTACCTGGTCGTCAATGGTGAGTACCTACAGTGGTGAGTACTTACAGTGGTCCGAGGCGAGACAATCCACAAACAGGTCACAGGTGGTTGTTGGTCGCCTAAAGCTAATCATTGTGTGATGGCAACGACTGTGGCACAAGACATGGAAAATTTGAATAATGGCCACAACACACTTCTGAGTAGCTACAGAGTGGTCAAAGTGCCCGTAAGAACCCCTCTCCAACGCCAAGCACCAACTATGTGCACATGAGCATCAGAACAGGAGCAGATGTGGATCAGAACTGGATCAGAACTGGAACAGAGGAAGAAGATTGTCTGATCCGATGAGTCTCGTTTTATCGTGCATCACGTGGGCGGCCGTGTACGTGTGCACCGCTTACCAGGTGAGGGAATGGCACCATGATGCGTTGTGGGAAAACGACGAGCCGGTCTGGGCACTGTTCTGATGGGAATACCTGGGTCTGGGCATATACTGTAGATGAACGTTCATTTGACACGTGCCGCCTAGGAGGTCCAACTGATATGTTATTTAACGGCAGTGGCCTCATTCAGCAGGACTAAGTGCCCAGCCTCACTGCACACATTGTTCCGGGATGGTTTGAAGAACATGGGGAACAGTTCTAGGTGTCACCCTGGCATCCAAATTTCCCAGTTTTCAATCCAATTGAGCATCTGTAGGATGTGCTGGACCACCAACTCTGCTGCTCATGTCTTGGTGCCAGATACCACAGGGCAACTTCCACTGTGTTGTTGAGTCCGTGCGTTGGTGGGTGCGGCAAACGGCACTCTAAGCTTAGTGTTTGGTGTATTCGTGTCTCTCCAGCTGTCGTTCACCATCTTTGTCTCTGGGAATCTCACTTTCTCCCCCAGAATCTTTCTCTCTGTCTGTAGGTCTCTCTGTAGTGACAGTCAGTCCTTGTGTAGATCCAAATGAGCTGACAGCATTGACTGGTTGAATGCATTGCAGACCCATTTTTCACTGTTTTCAGCTGCCAAATAACTGTCACCTTACAGTTACCTCAACTCCACAGTTTTCTTCCACATATCTCCTATATATTTTCAAAATATTCTTTATCTCTCTACCTTCTCCATCGTCTCCACTTCATCTCTCCCTCTCTTCCTTCTCCATCGCTCCTCCATCTCTCCTCCCCCTCTCTTCCTTCTCCATCGCTCCTCCATCGCTCCTCCATCTCTCCTCCCCCTCTCTTCCTTCTCCATCGCTCCTCCATCGCTCCTCCATCTCTCCTCCCCCTCTTCCTTCTCCATCACTCCTCCATCGCTCCTCCATCTCTCCTCTCCCTCTCTTCTCCATCTCTTCTATTTCTACTCCATCTTTCATCTATCTTTACTCTATTTCTCCACTATTCTTTCTCTCCTGCATCTTTCTGCTGTCTTTATTCAATCTCTCCCTCTATCTTCCATGTCTTCTCTATTACTCCTTTCCCACACTGTTTGTCTGTCTCAATGCACTCTTCACATTTTTCATAATTATTTTCTTATTTTTGTTTCCCTAATGTTTTCTATTGCTGAACTTACTATACGCACATTTACGACTTTTTCTTTTCACACAATCATTTGAATTGATGAATCCAGAAGTACATTGGGTTCACCTTGTATACATGTTGTCATAGTAACAGTGTAAAGAGTAACAGATAGCCATGTATAGAACACATGTATGTGGCTAGAAAATAGATGTAGTTTTGTTCCATCCTTTTATACGTTGTCTTTATATTTCTTCTCTCCCCCATGTCCCTTGCCTCACCCTTCCCTCTCTTATCTTCTATAACTCCATCGTATTAGAATCTACTCTAAGTTATTCTTATTCTAAAGTTAATTCATCTTTTTTTCCCAAAACCAATTGTACAGACTTAATTCGGGACATAGTTTGTTTCTTTTCACTGAGGATAATCTTTTTCTCCAGTCCATCTTTCTTTCTTCTCTGTGGGAATGGGTCAGTCTTAAGTGAAGACACTGGGTTTCTAAAACACATTAAGGACAGAATCATTGCAAGACAAAGAGAAAGAGAGAAAACGAAAGTACGATAATAAGTTCTCATTACAGTGAGTCTCTGAAGGCTGTCTGTAGTAGTGGAGAGAAGAGGAGATGAATAGGGAGGAGGTGGAAGGAGATGAAGCGGAGGTGGGAAAGAGATGAGGAGGTGGGAGGAAGGAGATGAAGAGGTGGGGGAAGGAGAGATGGGGGAAGGAGATGGAGAGGTGGGGGAAGGAGAGATGGGGGAAGGAGATGGAGAGGTGGGGGAAGGAGATGGAGAGGTGGGGGAGGAGATGGAGAGGTGGGGGAGGAGATGGAGAGGTGGGAAAGAGATCAGGAGGTGCGGGGAAGGAGATGGAGAGGTGGGGGGAAAGAGATGAGGAGGTGGGGGAAGGAGATGAGAGGTGGGGGAGGAGATGGAGAGATGGGGGAGGAGATGGAGAGGTGGGGGAGGAGATGGAGAGGTGGGGGGAGATGGAGAGGTGGGGGGATGGGGAGGTGGGAAAGAGATCAGGAGGTGCGGGAAGGAGATGGAGAGGTGGGGGGAAAGAGATGAGGAGGTGGGGGAGGAGATGGAGAGATGGGGGAAGGAGATGGAGAGGTGGGGGGAGATGGAGATGGAGAGGTGGGGGAGGAGATGGAGAGGTGGGGGAGGAGATGGAGAGGTGGGGGAAGGAGATGGAGAGATGGGGGAAGGAGATGGAGAGGTGGGGGAGGAGATGAGAGATGGGGGAGGAGATGGAGAGGTGGGGGAAGGAGATGGAGAGATGGGGAAGGAGATGGAGAGGTGGGGGAGGAGATGGAGAGATGGGGGAGGAGATGGAGAGGTGGGGGAAGGAGATGGAGAGATGGGGGAAGGAGATGGAGGGAGATCTGGAGAGGTTTGGATGCCCACTGATCGATTGATCTATAAGCCACTCAGCTTATATAGACCCCTACATTGTGTCTGTGTCTGTCTGTGTGTGTCTGTGTGTGTCTGTGTCTGTCTGTGTCTGTTTCTGTGTTTGTGTCTGTGTGTGTGTGTGTGTGTGTGTGTGTGTGTGTGTGTGTGTGTGTGTGTGTGTGTGTGTGTGTGTGTGTGTGTGTGTGTGTGTGTGTGTGTGTGTGTGTGTGTGTGTGTGTGTGTGTGTGTGTGTGTGTGTGTGTGTGTGTGTGTGCGTGCGTGCGTGCGTGCGTGCGTGCGTGCGTGCGTGCGTGCGTGCGTGCGTGCGTGCGTGCGTGCGTGCGTGCGTGCGTGCGTGCGTGCGTGCGTGCGTGCGTGCGTGCGTGCGTGCGTGCGTGCGTGCGTGCGTGCGTGCGTGCGTGCGTGCGTGCGTGCGTGCGTGCGTGCGTGCGTGCGTGCGTGCGTGCGTGCGTGCGTGCGTGCGTGCGTGCGTGCGTGCGTGCGTGCGTGCGTGCGTGCGTGCGTGCGTGCGTGCGTGCGTGCGTGCGTGCGTGCGTGCGTGCGTGCGTGCGTGCGTGCGTGCGTGCGTGCGTGCGTGCGTGCGTGCGTGCGTGCGTGCGTGCGTGCGTGCGCACTGCATCATCCCCTCCTCCCTGCGTGCGTGCGTGCGTGCGTGCGTGCGCGCGCGTGTGTGCGTGCACGCACAGCTAGTTTGAATAATGAGCGCATTTAAAATGCTGCCGGTTTCCATTTAACGTGTGTGTCTACGACTGCATACAGTCACCCCAGCTACAGTCACCCCAGCTACAGTCACCCCAGCTACAGTCACCCCAGCTACAGTCACCCTAGCTACAGTCACCCCAGCTACAGTCACCCCAGCTACAGTCACCCCAGCTACAGTCACCCCAGCTACAGTCACCCCAGCTACAGTCACCCCAGCTACAGTCACCCCAGCTACAGTCATACAGCTACAGTCACCCCAGCTACAGTCATACAGCTACAGTCATACAGCTACAGTCATGATTTACCCGTTAGTGTGAACCCAAACACCTTCCAAACACCAATCCCTCGTGCTGCCCTCTCTTTGTTCACTTCTTAATGAACCCAAGTGACCTGTATTTATGCCCACTAAAGTGTGACGATCTATTTGAATAGTGCCAAAGCTCCAACATAATCCATCTTTTTTTGTGTGAGTCTGAGAGAGAAATAAATCCGCATTTAATGCATGTGTGGGGGACCAGGAGGTTATGATAAATGTATGCGTTGATGTTGATGTTAAGGTAAACGTCTAGATTCAGTTTATGATAAGGTTTAGGGTCAGAGGAAATAGGGAATCTTTTTTTTATCCACACAGGGATAGAGAAACAAATGTATGTGTGCTTGTGTGTGTGAATCAAGTGTCAGCTTCACATTTACACCAGCATGTGATGGCCTGTGCGCTTCCAGAGACAAATAGATAGACAGGCAGACAGACAAACAGATAAACAGACAGACAGATAAACAGATAGACAGGCAGACAGATAAACAGACAGGCAGACAGACAGAGACAGACAGACACAGACAGACATACCAGACCTAACAGAATTATTAAAATGTTTTTCTTGCACGTTGGAGGCAGTCTGGATTGTTCTAGAAGGTGAACTGGTACTAGTAGTGAATGCAGGTCAATGTACAGCAGCACAGACAAAGCATGTCTGTTTCTCCCTCTCTTTCCCCTCTTAATCATCTCCCTTCTAGTATGGATGTTTAGTCCAGGTTATCAGTGATATCAGAGCCCAGTGTCTAGATGCTCTGCATCATCCCCTCCTCCTCCACCCTGACCGACTGCATCATCCCCTCCTCCTCCACCCTGACCGACTGCATCATCCCCTCCTCCTCCACCCTGACCCACTGCATCATCCCCTCCTCCTCCACCCTGACCCACTGCATCATCCCCTCTCCTCCTCCACCTTGACCCACTGCATCATCCCCTCCTCCTCCACCCTGACCGACTGCATCATCCCCTCCTCCTCCACCCTGACCGACTGCATCATCCCCTCCTCCTCCACCTTGACCCACTGCATCATCCCCTCCTCCTCCACCTTGACCCACTGCATCATCCCCTCCTCCTCCACCTTGACCCACTGCATCATCCCCTCCTCCTCCACCCTGACCCACTGCATCATCCCCTCCTCCTCCACCCTGACCCAGTGCATCATCCCCTCCTCCTCCACCCTGACCCACTGCATCATCCCCTCCTCCTCCTCCACCTTGACCCACTGCATCATCCCCTCCTCCTCCACCCTGACCCACTGCATCATCCCCTCCTCCTCCTCCACCCTGACCCACTGCATCATCCCCTCCTCCTCCACCCTGACCGACTGCATCATCCCCTCCTCCTCCACCTTGACCCACTGTATCTCCCCCCTCCTCCTCCACCCTGACCCACTGCATCATCCCCTCCTCCTCCACCTTGACCCACTGTATCATCCCCCCTCCTCCTCCACCCTGACCGACTGCATCATCCCCTCCTCCTCCCCCTTGCCCCACTCTATCACCCCCCCTCCTCCTCCACCTTGACCCACTGCATCATCCCCTCCTCCTCCACCCTGACCCACTGCATCATCCCCTCTCCTCCACCTTGACCCACTGCATCATCCCCTCCTCCTCCACCTTGACCCACTGCATCATCCCCTCCTCCTCCACCTTGACCCACTGCATCATCCCCTCCTCCTCCACCCTGACCCACTGCATCATCCCCTCCTCCTCCACCTTGACCCACTGCATCATCCCTTCCTCCTCCACCTTGACCCACTGCATCATCCCCTCCTCCTCCACCTTGACCCACTGCATCATCCCCTCCTCCTCCACCCTGACCCACTGCATCATCCCCCTCCTCCTCCACCCTGACCCACTGCATCATCCCCTCCTCCTCCTCCACCCTGACCCACTGCATCATCCCCTCCTCCTCCACCCTGACCCACTGCATCATCCCCCCCTCCTCCTCCACCTTGACCCACTGCATCATCCCCTCCTCCTCCACCCTGACCCACTGCATCATCCCCTCCTCCTCCACCTTGACCCACTGCATCATCCCCTCCTCATTCACCCTGACCCACTGCATCATCCCCTCCTCCTCCACCCTGACCGACTGCATCATCCCCTCCTCCTCCACCTTGACCCACTGCATCATCCCCTCCTCCTCCACCCTGACCCACTGCATCATCCCCTCCTCCTCCACCCTGACCCACTGCATCATCCCCTCCTCCTCCACCCTGACCCACTGCATCATCCCCTCCTCCTCCACCCTGACCCACTGCATCATCCCCTCTCCTCCACCCTGACCCACTGCATCATCCCCTCCTCCTCCACCCTGACCCACTGCATCATCCCCTCCTCCTCCACCCTGACCCACTGCATCATCCCCCTCCTCCTCCCACCTTGACCCACTGCATCATCCCCCTCCTCCTCCACCTTGACCCACTGCATCATCTCCTCTCCTCCTCCACCTTGACCCACTGCATCATCCCCTCCTCCTCCACCCTGACCGACTGCATCATCCCCTCCTCCTCCACCCTGACCCACTGCATCATCCCCTCCTCCTCCACCCTGACCCACTGCATCATCCCCTCCTCCTCCACCTTGACCCACTGCATCATCCCCTCCTCCTCCACCCTGACCCACTGCATCATCCCCTCCTCCTCCACCCTGACCCACTGCATCATCCCCCCTCCTCCTCCACCTTGACCCACTGCATCATCCCCCCCTCCTCCTCCACCTTGACCCACTGCATCATCCCCTCCTCCTCCTCCACCCTGACCCACTGCATCATCCCCCTCCTCCTCCACCCTGACCCACTGCATCATCCCCTCCTCCTCCACCCTGACCGACTGCATCATCCCCTCCTCCTCCACCCTGACCCACTGCATCATCCCCTCTCCTCCTCCACCCTGACCCACTGCATCATCCCCTCCTCCTCCACCCTGACCCACTGCATCATCCCCTCCTCCTCCACCCTGACCCACTGCATCATCCCCTCCTCATTCACCCTGACCCACTGCATCATCCCCTCCTCATCCACCCTGACCCACTGCATCATCCCCTCCTCCTCCACCTTGACCCACTGCATCATCCCCTCCTCCTCCACCCTGACCTACTGCATCATCCCCTCCTCCTCCACCCTGACCCTCTGCATCATCCCCTCCTCCTCCACCCTGACCGACTGCATCATCCCCTCCTCCTCCACCTTGACCCACTGCATCATCCCCTCCTCCTCCACCCTGACCCACTGCATCATCCCCTCCTCCTCCACCCTGACCCACTGCATCATCCCCTCCTCCTCCACCCTGACCCACTGCATCATCCCCTCCTCCTCCACCCTGACCCACTGCATCATCCCCTCCTCATTCACCTTGACCCACTGCATCATCCCCTCCTCCTCCACCCTGACCCACTGCATCATCCCCTCCTCCTCCACCCTGACCCACTGCATCATCCCCTCCTCCTCCACCCTGACCCACTGCATCATCCCCTCCTCCTCCACCCTGACCCACTGCATCATCCCCTCCTCCTCCACCCTGACCCACTGCATCATCCCCTCCTCCTCCACCCTGACCCACTGCATCATCCCCTCCTCATTCACCCTGACCCACTGCATCATCCCCTCCTCCTCCACCCTGACCCACTGCATCATCCCCTCCTCCTCCACCCTGACCCACTGCATCATCCCCTCCTCCTCCACCCTGACCCACTGCATCATCCCCTCCTCCTCCACCCTGACCCACTGCATCATCCCCTCCTCCTCCACCTTGACCCACTGCATCATCCCCTCCTCCTCCACCCTGACCCACTGCATCATCCCCTCCTCATTCACCCTGACCCATAACAACATTCTCTTATCTTCAGATTCACCACCATAAACCTTTTGACGCACATAGGAAGTGCATGACATTTGGCCAGGATGTGGAAGGAAGTAGGAGTGGAAAGAAGGAGAAAGACAGGCAGTGTTCTTGTAGTAAATGTCTCCGTCTACTGTCTGTTTGTCTGTTTGTCTGTTTGTTTTCCAGTGTATTTGGCAGACAGTTGTGTGTGTGTGTGTTGTTTTGTCCCTGTGGAAGACTGTGCAGGGCAGGAAAGAGAAACACACTGCATCATTAATGAAAGTGAACCTAGTTTTAACGGCTTGCACTAAGATTACAGAACGATCCGAGGGAGTAAAGTACAGGTAGATCAGCAGCAAGGGTAGATGGGTGGAGAGGTTCTTCAAAAAGGAGAGCCGTGAACGTGTCGGTTGTCCCAAACTCAGACTCAGTGGCGGCGTGGGGTAAACTTCAAGGGACTAACTGTTATCAACGCTTACAGGGTCATCCTGAAACACACACACATTTCCTGAAACACACACACACACACTTACACTTATACACACTAATAGGAGCTCTACTCGGTTCAGTTATTAGTGTCATTTTGTTAGGAAGGTCATAAATCCTCCGACTGCTCTAGGTTATAAATACTCATCGAATGAGAGGGACCACACACACACGCACGCACGCACGCACGCACGCACGCACGCACGCACGCACACACACACACACACACACACACACACACACACACACACACACACACACACACACACACACACACACACACACACACACACACACACACACACACACACACACACACACACACACACACACACACACACACACACACACTGACAGTGTATTTCTTTGTTTTCCAGAGACAAGAGAAGACCGCACCAAGAGGCTGTTCAGACATTACACTGTGGGATCTTATGACAACTTCTCCTCATACAGGTAACACATACGGCACTGAGGACTCTCAATGGCCGGTTAAGCTGTGACCTTTGACTCCGGCGGTTTTGGGCTCACATAACCTGTAGACAAATGTAAGGTGCACAATATGTACTATATGTGCCACCCGTCTGGAGTGTGCTAGAGATCGCTTTTGTAACTGCAATAGGATATGACACTATTGTCACTAACTACAAGCATACTGAACAGTCTGATGCAGTCTTACCTTCAACCGGCGATGCTGGAGAAATTAACGTTTAATTAATTAATGTTTTTAGCTTATCGTCTTGACCAAACTTTTGGGGATCCTTCCTTGAACATGTCTAAGGAACTACACGCCCAGAAACCTCTTGACCTTCTTGGTACGACTTACAAACATGGCAGTTGGGATGGTGTCAATACTGTTATTTATTAATGTTAACTGATAATATATAAAGGTTATTATCTAATATTCTACATTGAAAATGCTGCATGAGGCCCCTTTAACATGTACTGTACCTTAACTACCCAGAAACCCAAACCTTAGATTTCAGTTCACCTAAACATATGAACTTTTAATTCCCCAATCGGATACTAACTTTGAGCTGTGAGACACACAATGGGAGAGTGATGTGATGCTGCCACCTTGTGGGGAGTCAGGGTCAATGCAGCAACACAGTGCCGCGTTTACCACAAGCCTTGTACAAATCTGAGCATTATTGTTTGAGTTGTTCCATTCATTAGTTTATTTATCATTTGATTAATTATGAAATTCCTTTTTGGTTTTTATTGATATAAGACACAGTGTGGTAATGGAGTAAACTGGACCGGAGTTTATTCCGTGCTGCAATGGTGGACAGAGACTTGGACTTCTGGACCACTCTAGACCACAACTCTCTTCCTCTCTCCCCTGCTCTCCCTATCTCTCTCCATCTCTCTCTCCCTCCTTTCTCTCTCGCTGACATGTATTGCGTTTTATAATAAAGGACTGAGTGCTCTCTGTCGCGTGCAGGCTGAGTGAGAGAGGACAGTGTTCCAGTACCTGCTGATGGAAATTCACTGGAAATGTCAGAGTCAGCTGGTAAGGGGAGAGGCGCTTTGTGTAAGAACATTGTTTCCAATCAGTTTCTTTTCCCAGAGTGGATTTGAAAAAAAAACCTGAGAAATTAAATGAGAGAGAGATTTTGATTGAGGGTGAAAGATTGTCACAGTTTTAACAAAAGGCTGGGTGGCTGTAAGGGAACTAGAACAGCGGAGAAGCCTTTCAGTGGGATGGAATCTCAAAGCTATTGAATAGAAGTCAATGCGGTGTCGTTGAATTGAGTGAATTAATGGTCACAGTGTAGCGCCCTGTGTCGTCCCGCTGACTGGCATCAAGAAGCCAACACGGATCAGGATGGATGGGGAGGCCAGACGCTGCTGGGAGTGACGTTTGTGCTGGTACGAAGATGAAATCTCAAGCCCCAGAGCATTGACAGGGACATTGCCCAACATAGGTGGTTATCTTTAGAATTGTCTGTTATAGTGGGATGTGATGCTGACTAGTGGTGTTAGCCTGGGTGTCTTGGCTACGCTAGCCCTGTGACTCTTAAATAATTTGTGAGAAATGAAACATCAAAGTATTTGGTATGAATATTTGGAGAAATACGGAAACAAAGTCAGTGCGAAAGAAATTTGAAGTATAAATGATTGTGTTATCTCAGTAAGGCTACATGTTCTGCACTCAAACATGATTATCACAGTGTATTTTGTATCGCGTTTGTACTAATATCGCAACTATGTGGTAAAACCTCACATCTCTTAGTACAGAACGCATCTGATCATCAAAAAGGCTTTTTAGTCCAGATTATAGATGCTTTTTCAAAACGTGTAGATACATAAAAGTACACAGTAACTTTATCACGACATCTAGTCAGTGTATCACCAAAGAAATATCTGTCATAATTTAATTATCTTTCAAAATACTTCACAATGCTTACAAGACTTTAGATACGTTTCTCTTGATATTTGTGTGAATACATGTTATTAACACTTAATCCAACTGCTCTCAATGGTTAATCACTGAATTATTTGGTAAACCTGTAGCTTTTAAATTGGTTTGTCAGCCAAATAATGTCAATTTTTACTGTCATAGAGGTGGACACAGCCACCAACACAGGGGTCAGACATGGGGCCCGTCAAAATGTTGATCATCAAAGAGGCAGAACTGTTGTCTCTAATGAATTACGGACCATCATCGTTGATCATGTGGTGAACCACGACCCTACCATGGCAGAGGCTGGCAGATTAGTTGATCATGTGGTGACCCACGGCCCTACCATGGCAGAGGCTGGCAGATTAGTTGATCATGTGGTGAACCACGGCCCTACCATGGCAGAGGCTGGCAGATTAGTTGATCATGTGGTGACCCACGGCCCTACCATGGCAGAGGCTGGCAGATTAGTTGATCATGTGGTGAACCACGGCCCTACCATGGCAGAGGCTGGCAGATTAGTTGATCATGTGGTGAACCACGGCCCTACCATGGCAGAGGCTGGCAGATTAGTTGATCATGTGGTGAACCACGGCCCTACCATGGCAGAGGCTGGCAGATTAGTTGATCATGTTTTGAACCACGGCCCTACCATGGCAGAGGCTGGCAGATTAGTTGATCATGTGGTGAACCGCGACCCTACCATGGCAGAGGCTGGCAGATTAGTTGATCATGTGGTGACCCACGGCCCTACCATGGCAGAGGCTGGCAGATTAGTTGATCATGTGGTGACCCACGGCCCTACCATGGCAGAGGCTGGCAGATTAGTTGATCATGTGGTGAACCACGGCCCTACCATGGCAGAGGCTGGCAGATTAGTTGATCATGTTTTGAACCACGGCCCTACCATGGCAGAGGCTGGCAGATTAGTTGATCATGTGGTGAACCGCGACCCTACCATGGCAGAGGCTGGCAGATTAGTTGATCATGTGGTGACCCACGGCCCTACCATGGCAGAGGCTGGCAGATTAGTTGATCATGTGGTGACCCACGGCCCTACCATGGCAGAGGCTGGCAGATAAAGGTCACCAATGTATTTGTGTGGGACAATGTCAGGTTCCACCATGCTGTAGTGGTTCAACAAGGATTCAGGCACATCCCTGATTTATAACACTTTACCTGCCCCAGTGCTCTCCGATACTCAACCCTATGTTCCCTATAAAGGTGGAAGGTTAATGATCTGAAACCACACTCCTTCAGGGCCCAGACTGAGTCAAGCAATGTCAAGCATGATAATCTATGGCCAAATCCCAAAAGTGGCTTGATCCAATATAATGTGTGCTAAACACTATGTTTTGTTTTCATTCACAGTAGTGGTTATTCATTTGTTTGACTGTATTTACATTAACTGTTTACATTTGATTATAGAGAGTATACATACAAATGTTACAATTATAATTGAGCAAATTTGCTCAAATGCTTGCAGAGGATGTCTTCATTGATCCCAACCTCATTACACAGGATAGATGTTACAGTAAGGAATTTATATATTATGTAAATGTTGGATAATGTAAGTATATTTTGCTTAAACTGTAGTCTGTCCTCTAATGTGCTGTAGCATAATACTTTTTAGCACTTCTATGGGAGATTTGAAACATGTATCTTGCATTGTTTTCTATTGGATTCACTGGTAGTAAAAACAACTAAACTGAAAAGATATTATTATGTTGTGGTCTGGTGATTAAACCGTATGTTCTCGTGAAATTTCATGACTTACCATAAGAAAGTTAGATTTTGAATCACTGGTTTGTAGGTAGAGATGTTTATGCAAGTTTTGCATGAAAGACTGGCTGTCACAAGTGTGATTAGTTTGGAGTTATACAGGGGTGGAGGTTGAAGCTGAAGTTGCGTTGGCATTCATAATTCAGAGAGATGAGAGAGATGAGAGAAAGTATTTCAATGTTCTTCGTTTAACTTTATCTCTGACCTCGGGACCCAGTCACAGGATTGTACCTAAGGGGTCTGTCAACATGGGCCCAGGTGGCTGGGTAGTGGACTAGTCTGTCTATCGACCATGATATAACCCATATAACCAAATGAACCATAAAAATGCCACTGTCGTCCAACAAAAAACATTTTTGTCCTTATGGAAAAGAAGAGAATCCATCACTGCGTGACGTTAGATGCCTGCTGCTCCAAAAACATTCTTCGCTGTATTTAGTAAATGTCAACTTTAGCAACGTAGAAGACTGAAAGCTAATTTCACAGCAATGTTTTGATTCGTTTTCCAGCGTGTTAGCTAGCTGGCTACTCAATTCAAATAAAGACAAGAGCGTAGCCCGTAATGTCTCAAATGTAGCACAATAACTAATACTGGAATGAACAACAAGAGTCTTTATTTATAAGGTACTCGTGAGCAAATTACAGAATTACAGTTCTCAAGGGTTCAAGGATTTGAGCAGTATTTACATGTATGTACTATACATTGATCCAATTCACATTGCAGGTTTTCATGCTGCCAAAGGTAAAATAGGCACAATTATATGTGGTGACGTGACATTTATACTCAAAACCGATATAAAGATGTTAAGTCTGGTGGTTATGAGACAGTAACACAGTGTAACCTGGGCATTGGACTCATGCATTGTTTAATTTCTGCCTCGCGTGACCAGGCCAACCGATCTAAACAACATGTTTTATGTTACACACGCACACACACAGTCTAGAGTAATTCTCCTAGGATAGAAAACAAACACTGTTGTTACCAGCAGCACACGTCCATAGATGAGATATAATACAGTCAAACTGCTGCTCTCCTATGTGTGTAGTGCTGTGATATCCACTATACAGAGAAACTGTGGAGATAATATAGTGGCGAGTGGGCACGGACCGTTCCTATAGACAAACAGCCAGTCAGTTATCCAGTCAGTAAGTGGGTTATCCACTCAGTTAGTTACCTTGTCAGTAAACCAGTCAGTTATCCAGTCAGTCAGTTATCCAGTCAGTCATCCAATCAGTCAGTGGGTTATCCACTCAGTTAGTTACCTTGTCAGTTAACCAGTCGTTTATCCAGTCAGTCATCCAATCAGTCAGTGGGTTATCCACTCTGTTAGTTACCCTGTCAGTCAACCAGTCAGTCAGTTATCCAGTCAGTCAGTTATCCAGTCAGTCATCCAATCAGTCAGTGGGTTATCCACTCAGTTAGTTACCTTGTCAGTTAACCAGTCGTTTATCCAGTCAGTCATCCAATCAGTCAGTGGGTTATCCACTCTGTTAGTTACCCTGTCAGTCAACCAGTCAGTCAGTTATCCAGTCAGTCAGTTATCCAGTCAGTCAGTTATCCAGTCAGTCAGTTATCCAGTCAGTCAGTTATCCAGTCAGTCAGTTATCCAGTCAGTCAGTTATCCAGTCAGTCAGTTATCCAGTCAGTCAGTTATCCAGTCAGTCAGTTATCCAGTCAGTCATTCATATGTTGCCTATATTGGTGTTGTTATGACTCATGTTGACAGTTTAGCTGAAGAGCGCTAAAGAATGACACTAGGAACTCACCTATACACACACACACACACACACCGATTATCTACATTCTCACATCGTGTGATGATTTCCAATTTCTCATTGAGTACAAACATTAGGATGGAACACACTCACACACACTCACACACACGCACACATTATTCAAACTGCACAGACTGAAAGATCCCTCTAGCAAGGCTTTTAAGCTAATTGGGTCATTAGAGAAAGGGGTTCAGGTGTGTGTGAGCCGGTGAATGCATGTGCTGTGTGTGTGTGTGTGTGTTTGTGTGTGTGTGTGTGTGGTGTGTGTGTGTGTGTGTGTGTGTGTTTGTGTGTGTGTGTGTGCGTGTGCGTGTGCGCGCGTGTGTGCGTGCGCGTACGTGCGCGTGTGTGCGTGTGTACGTGTATGTTGGGTGTTTGCTACAAAGGGCATTGGGTTCTTCTCCCTCTCTCCCTTTTTTCTCCAATTGTCCATTTCTATCCTTCCTCCTCCTCTCTACCATCACCACCTCCCCTCTACTTCCTCCTCCTCTCTACCATCACCACCTCCCCTCTACTTCCTCCTCTCTCTACCATCACCACCTCCCCTCTACTTCCTCCTCTCTACCATCACCACCTCCCCTCTACTTCCTCCTCTCTACCATCACCACCTCCCCTCTCCTTCCTCCTCCTCTCTACCATCACCACCTCCCCTCTACTTCCTCCTCTCTCTACCATCACCACCTCCCCTCTACTTCCTCCTCTCTACCATCACCACCTCCCCTCTACTTCCTCCTCTCTACCATCACCACCTCCCCTCTACTTCCTCCTCTCTACCATCACCACCTCCCCTCTACTTCCTCCTCCTCTCTACCATCACCACCTCCCCTCTACTTCCTCCTCTCTCTACCATCACCACCTCCCCTCTACTTCCTCCTCTCTCTACCATCACCACCTCCCCTCTACTTCCTCCTCTCTACCATCACCACCTCCCCTCTACTTCCTCCTCTCTACCATCACCACCTCCCCTCTACTTCCTTCTCTCTACCATCACCACCTCCCCTCTACTTCCTCCTCTCTACCATCACCACCTCCCCTCTACTTCCTCCTCTCTCTACCATCACCACCTCCCTTCTGTCTGCCTGTCTGTCTATTCTGTCTGTTCTGTCAGTAACTATGTTGCTGGACTCTCTCCTCTGCCCTCAGTGATTACATCATAGAGGAGAAGAATGCTATGCTGCAGAAGAAAGACAATGAAGGTTTCGGCTTCGTCCTGCGTGGAGCCAAAGGTAAGAAACCCAGACTGACCGACAGGTGACGAAGACCTCTGTATGTCCATCCAGTATAGAAGACCTCTGTATGTCAATCCAGTATAGAAGACATCTGTATGTCCATCCAGTATAGAAGACATCTGTATGTCCATCCAGTATAGAAGACCTCTGTATGTCCATCCAGTATAGAAGACCTTTGTATGTCCATCCAGTATAGAAGACCTCTGTATGTCCATCCAGTATAGAAGACCTCTGTATGTCCATCCAGTATAGAAGACATCTGTATGTCCATCCAGTATAGAAGACCTCTGTATGTCCATCCAGTATAGAAGACCTCTGTATGTCCATCCAGTATAGAAGACCTCTGTATGTCCATCCAGTATAGAAGACCTCTGTATGTCCATCCAGTATAGAAGACCTCTGTATGTCCATCCAGTATAGAAGACCTCTGTATGTCCATCCAGTATAGAAGACATCTGTATGTCCATCCAGTATAGAAGACATCTGTATGTCCATCCAGTATAGAAGACCTCTGTATGTCCATCCAGTATAGAAGACCTTTGTATGTCCATCCAGTATAGAAGACCTCTGTATGTCCATCCAGTATAGAAGACCTCTGTATGTCCATCCAGTATAGAAGACCTTTGTATGTCCATCCAGTATAGAAGACCTCTGTATGTCCATCCAGTATAGAAGACCTCTGTATGTCCATCCAGTATAGAAGACATCTGTATGTCCATCCAGTCCATGTCCATCCAGTATAGAATACCTCTGTATGTCCATCCAGTATAGAAGACCTCTGTATGTCCATCCAGTATAGAAGACCTCTGTATGTCCATCCAGTATAGAAGACCTCTGTATGTCCATCCAGTATAGAAGACCTCTGTATGTCCATCCAGTATAGAAGACCTCTGTATGTCCATCCAGTATAGAAGACATCTGTATGTCCATCCAGTATAGAAGACCTCTGTATGTCCATCCAGTATAGAAACACACTTTTCATTAAGCTTTTCTTCATCATTATTCAAGTTAGATCTCAGAACCACTACTCTTTTTCTGTCTATTTGTGTGTGAGTGAGTGTGTGTGTGTGTGTGTGCACTTTACAGTATATGTGTGTGTGTGTGTGTGTGTGTGTGTGTGTGTGTGTGTGTGTGTGTGTGTGTGTGTGTGTGTGTGCTTTACAGTATATGTGTGTGTGTGTGTGTGTGTGTGTGTGTGTGTGTGTGTGTGTGTGTGTGTGTGTGTGTGTGTGCTTTACAGTAGATGTGTGTGTGTGTGTGTGCTTTACAGTAGATGTGTGTGTGTGTGTGTGTGCTTTACAGTATATGTGTGTGTGTGTGCTTTACAGTATATGTGTGTGTGTGTGTGTGCTTTATCTACAGTATATGCGTGCGTGTGTTTGTGCGCGCGTGTGTGTCATTCTAGGATGAGCTGTCAGCTGAATTCCCATCTGTTTCTCACATGGTGTTCAGGGAGACAGGAATGGGTCTCTTTAATTCTGTCTTTATTTTCTTCCGTTCTGATTTGTCATTCCCTGACTCATTCACTGTTGTTCTGTTATTCTAATTCGCATCTGTTTTCAATTATTTATTTCCCTACTTTCTTCTTTAAGTCCTCCCTGAGCTCTCAGTTTTACTATGAGTTAGTGTGCTCTAATACAATAGCTTCCTTCACATGCACACACACATGCACACACACATGCACACACACAGATACACAGACTCTGACACTGCACGTGCCAGCTCCCCATGATGGTTACTATGGCAACCCCTCACAGGCACCTTGGCGTGCGTCTTGAGTGTGTTTTCTGCTCCTACATCACTGACCTACAGTAGTTCCTCTCTCACTCTCTTTCCTCAAACACTCTCTAAAACTGTTTCAACTTTGTGTTGAGCAAAATGAAACTATGTACAGATCTTGGTTTTTCTACATTTACACAACTGTATAAATCTATGGTTGACCCCGTTTTGTTTTATGCTGCAGGAGTTTGGGGTTTTGAAGAGGTTTTTGACTGTAACTCTGTTCAAAACCGTGCTTTAAGGTGTTTTCTTGGTGTGCATAAATATGCAGCAAAGGTAGCTGTTAATGGGGATGCAGGATGGGATCCATGTATTGTGAAACAAAGGTGTGAAATGGTGCGACTGTGGAACCGTCTTGTTAGTCTGCCAGATGAAAGGCTAACTAGGAAAATGTTTAATTGGGACAGAGCAAAGCATCACCCCTGGTCGGGAGAAGTTTCAATAATATTGTCTGTGTCTGACTTGCATATAATGTACCACAATAATCTCCAATGTAATATAAAGGTTGTCAGACAAAGATTGTTAAGTCAATATGAAGATCAATGGAAACAGGATATATGGAGCCAAAACTTAGAAATGATGTTCAGTTTAAAAATGATTATGTTACAGAACCTTATATTTCTCTTAATCTAAAGAGAAGGCAGAGGTCCCTCTGTGCTCAACTGAGAACTAGTACCTTACTTCTGGCAGTGGAAGTGGGTCGATTTAAAGGTACACCTGAACATTTACGTTTGTGTGAATTCTGTGATCTCCAGGTTGTGGACGATGAATTTCATTTTGTTTTTTATTGTCCTTTATATAGTGATTTAAGGAACTCTCTTTTTGGATTAATTCAGTTAAAAAATCCTGATATATTTTGGAAATATGAAGGGGAGATTTTGTGCTGGATGTTTGAACATAATGTGTTTGCTTTGGCAAAATGTATAGAAAATGCCTGGTATCTGCGGCAAAGTATTTTGTATCCCATATGAAAAGCTCTCTCTATTTGTATGTGTACTTATTTTTAGTGGTTTAGTTATGCTATGTTGGGTTCTGTGTTATGTCACGTGGCTACTTGGAGATATTTGTGAAATGATGACTGTAGTGTCTAATAAGCCCATGAGGGCTGGGCACCATAACAGGGTGTTTGACAGTTAAATAAACAAAATCAATCAATCAATCAACTAAAGTCGAAAGCCTTACTCCTGATCAATAAACCCAAGTTTATTAAAAACATTTAGTATTTTCTAGAGCCAGTAGATTTCTCTATCTATTTAATCTAATCCGTAGCCAATATATTTATTTGTACATGTTTTCTTTTGTAAAGCCAATAGATTTCTCTATCTATTTAATCTCATCCATAGCCAATATATTTATTTTTACATGTTTTCTTTTCTAGTGCCAGTAGATTTCCCTGTCATTTTAGTAGATGGATTTGTCCATTTAGTCTTATCTAGTTTCAGTTGATTTCTCTGTCCATTTTCTCAGTTATTTTTTGATCACTTTGGTACTATTATAGCAACTATGTGGTAAAACCTCACAACTGTAGGTACAAAACTCCAAACTCATCACACTTGAATAAAAACTGTAAATCATCAATACATACCCTGAAAACAAGCATCTGACAAACAAATATTGTCAAGTCATAGATTTCCAATCTGTCAACCTTTCTACCTTGTCCGACTGTCTGTATATAGTTTGTCTTTCCACAGTGTCTATCTACAGTGCCCTAAAGTATTATTGGTATTACACAAATGTAATCTTTCAAATTGTGATTATCAAGAACTCATAATTGAATTTAAAATCATGTGTGCCACAGTCATTGGCATCTGTACATGTAGTGGTTTGTGTGCCCTCACTTTCCCCATGGGATGTAAAAAGTTCCCATAACAGCACCCCCCCTCCCCCCCATCACAGGGGGGATTATATTCTGCATGACCTTATATTAGTTCATGTATAACGTTGGTTATCCTGCATCCAACATGCCTAATGCCTCCAGCCGAACATGAGACATGTCTAAACTGCACATTTACACTGGACTTTATTGTCTCCAGCGCAAAGAAATAAAAACACATTTGTGGTGCCAACATTTTTCCCATTAGGATAATTAGATGTATCTTTTATTTCAAGTCATGGAAGCAGAGCTTAACTTTTTAAATTTCTATGCCTGTTTTAAGCATCTTCCGGTATACAGTGTCCTCTAGAATGATCGTAGCTCTGCTTTGTTTTGTACTTGGGGTTCACTCCCCTTGCCTAGATAAGTGAGTCTTCTCCTATGTGTGATGAGGTGGAGGAAGACATTGTACGGGATCGGAGACCATTTATTCATGCAAAAGTCTGTCTCGATCATTATTTGGTCCCTCTGGTTGTCAGGGTTTAGGTCAAAGGATTTTGGATAGTCATCGCATTGTGATCAGGAATGCTTTTAGAATTTGATTCTAAAAGGTCTTTTAGAATCAAATGTGTGTGTGAGGCAGACAAATCTCCTGGTACTTGACTTGAGTCCATGCTGCCATCTTCTGAAAAGACATCCAAAAAGCTTGTTGGCATGGAGATTGATGTCTAATTGTAGTTTTGAACATTTGGCGTTCGCAAAACTCAACCGACTTCGGCATTTCGACGGCTGGGATTTTTTCTACTTCAACTCTCAAATCATCCTGACTATGTGCAAAATCATAAGAAATGTTTTTGAGAAAATATTGATTGATTAGTAGTGTACTTTGTTTGAAATATATGACCTTATTTAATAAAAAAAATCTTATATTATAATAAGATCAAGCTATAAATTAACAATATAAAAAAATCTATTCAGGGGGACATTTTATTTTCCATCAATGCCAATAATTCTAATACCTTCAATGCCTAACATTGTGTAGAGTCCATCTCAGTTACTAATACACTATTAGAACATTGAGTAGAGTTCACCTCTCTGTTACTAATACACGATTAGAACATTGAGTAGAGTCCATCTTTGTTACTTATACACGATTAGAACATTGAGTAGAGTTCACCTCTCTGTTACTAATAAACTATTAGAACATTGAGTAGAGTCCATCTATGTTACTAATACACTATTAGAACATTGAGTAGAGTTCACCTCTCTGTTACTAATAAACTATTAGAACATTGTGTAGAGTCCATCTCTGTTACTAATACACTATTAGAACATTGAGTAGAGTTCACCTCTCTGTTACTAATACACTATTAGAACATTGAGTAGAGTCCACCTCTCTGTTACTAATACACTATTAGAACATTGAGTAGGGTTCACCTCTCTGTTACTAATACACTATTAGAACATTGAGTAGAGTTCACCTCTCTGTTACTAATACACTATTAGAACATTGAGTAGGGTTCACCTCTCTGTTACTAATACACTATTAGAACATTGAGTAGAGTTCACCTCTCTGTTACTAATACACTATTAGAACATTGAGTAGAGTTCACCTCTCTGTTACTAATACACTATTAGAACATTGAGTAGAGTTCACCTCTCTGTTACTAATACACTATTAGAACATTGAGTAGAGTTCACCTCTCTGTTACTAATACACTATTAGAACATTGAGTAGAGTTCACCTCTCTGTTACTAATACACTATTAGAACATTGAGTAGAGTTCACCTCTCTGTTACTAATACACTATTAGAACATTGAGTAGAGTTCACCTCTCTGCTAATAATATGCTTTTACATCATGGCATCATGACCATCCCGCCCCTACCAGCTGCTGAACTACGTTAAACCTTTTCTCTCTAAATGCACCTTAATGGTGGCACCAACTTCCCTTTGAAGCTAGTACAGCAGAGTACCTGCATATTTCTCCCAAAATTAAGAAATGTTAGTTGCAGAAGTACACCCAACCCAGAGTATGTGGACCTGAGATGTGTGTGGACATTGCTTTATTTGTAACTCAATGATTCAGTGTACTTAAGTTCAAATATCTGGTTGTTTCTCTATCTGCATCAAACAATTAGCTATCTCTTTCTGTCTGTCTTCCCAGCCGAGACGCCCATTGAGGAGTTCACCCCGACACCAGCTTTCCCTGCCCTCCAGTATCTTGAGTCTGTGGATGTAGAGGGGGTAGCCTGGAGGGCGGGGCTTAGGACTGGAGACTTCCTCATAGAGGTAAACAAACCACACCTCCGTTTTCCTCTTCAACTCAATGGACTATAGTACCCCATATCCGGTCTACAACACTGTGTGTGTGTGTGTGTGCGTGCGTGCGTGCGTGCGTGCGTGTGTGTGTGTGTGTGTGTGTGTGTGTGTGTGTGTGTGTGTGTGTGTGTGTGTGTGTGTGTGCGCGTTCCAGGTGCACGGAGTGAATGTGGTGAAGGTGGGCCATAAGCAGGTGGTCTCTCTGATCAGACAGGGAGGCAACAGTCTCCTGATGAAGGTGGTCTCTGTCACACGGAAACCTGAGTCTGAAGACGTGGTCCGTAAGAAAGGTATGGTGCCGGTTCCATGCCAGTCAGCATGACGTGTACACACTTGTGAGTGGCTCTGCTCTCTAGGGCCCTCGGATCCAATGTAGAGGGCCCCACTCCCAGGCCAACAGTGTACAGTAGTGTACAGTGCAGTACTTACACA
This sequence comes from Dallia pectoralis, assembly GCA_029465975.1. Classification (NCBI taxonomy): domain Eukaryota; kingdom Metazoa; phylum Chordata; class Actinopteri; order Esociformes; family Umbridae; genus Dallia; species Dallia pectoralis. Next base: position 13,717,297 of record CM055740.1, on the reverse strand, counting down.
GAGACAACAGGCGGCTATCAGCTGGAGCAATGTACAGCAGCCTTGCTGACCACTCCTTCCATTCTGTCATGAACGTTCCTCATTCATCCTTCTCATAGAGGTAATAGTGAACTAATATGTAGTGTTATGGACTTGATGGTAGTGATAGTTGTGGTAATATATATGTGATATGTAGTGTTATAGACTTGATGGTAGTGATAGTTGTGGTAATATATATGTGATATGTAGTGTTATAGACTTGATGGTAGTGATAGTTGTGGTAATATATATGTGATATGTAGTGTTATGGACTTGATAGTAGTGATAGTTGTGGTAATATATATGTAATATGTAGTGTTATGGACTTGATAGTAGTGACAGTAGTCGAAATAGTGATTATTATGTAGTGATATCCTTGTCCTCTTGTCCTGTGTCACAATGTTAGCTGCTCCTTCTATTTAATCTCAGTTAGTTGACACCAGAGGACAGAAGTATTTGGGATTCGGAAGGACCCATTGCCTTGGTGATTTCATCACAGTGCCACACTCTAAATGCATGTGGTTTCCATGTCAACAGCATCTCATCAACTCTCTGTTTAACAGCTCCCACTCATATATGCTACAACGACCTCTGGAAAGTGTGTGTGCAGGCATTTGTGATTTCTTGGCAAAAGAGTCCTCAAACAAAACTCAAAGATTGGCAAACTATATTCAGTAATTGACAGTAGTTAAAGGCTTTTGGATTTCCACAGATTCCTTGCTGCTTCCAGGAATCCTCCAAACGAATTTATTTTATTTTTTTACACAGGACAGTATAGTAGGTGGCACATGTTGTAGTTACTGTTTGGTGATTAGTGTGTTAGTTAATGAGCACAGCTGGACATTATTAGTGGTTAGCAGTGTGATCAGCTGGATATTTATGTCACCACTTCGTCGTCCATTCTTTTACGTTATGTGTCCGCATAGGTGCTTTTGTCTCGGTAAATAAGTTTACTGTTTTGTCCCTTAATTAGTTGCTTTGTGTAAGCGCACTTTTTTCAATTCAGTGTTTGTTTTCCGTTTTTCCTTCTTGTTTGTTTTAATTATATTAAATTATATTTCGCACTGAGCTTGGCTCCTTCATGAACTACACCCAGGGATTATTGTGACACAAACTTAACATTCTTTCCAAATCAATGACCACTTTTGATTAATGTTTCTCTCAAATGACACAGAAACAGAAAAAATACTCAAATCAAATCAATAATTAATTAGCTTTTGTGTCTGTTAGGGAACGTAACACGATGTGAAATTCCCACACTAGTTACCTGTTTCCATGAGAAATGGGAAAACACACAGTGTAAATAGCTAACAATAAAACTCATGAAACACTCTGTGGTATTTTCTCACTGTGTGAATACAAATGAAACAATGATAAGTATTCGTGTATTTACTTGATTATCGTGACATGATCCAAAACATCTGTGAAGCTCCCTCCTCTAGTTAAAACACTACAGCAGTGCTGATCCAGAGTGAACACTGTTGGACCATAGAGAGTGTGTGGGTTAGATTGGTGAGGGAGAACCTGGGGTCTGTCCCCAGCCTGGCTGATTATTAGCTGGTGTAAGCTGGTTTAAACTCTGAAAGGCAGAACCACTGAGGGGTTTAGGAGTTACCCTGCAGACAGTTTCACACACTCTCTTGGTCTCCCCTCCATTTCATATATAGTTTTCTCCTCGTCTATGTCTCTCTTTCGTTCCCATGCTCGCCCTTCCTCAATTTCTCTCTTGCTCACGCACATACATGCACACAAACACACACACACACACACACATGCTGTTTCTGATTCTGTCACAAACACACACACACACACAAACACACACACACACACACACTCCTCATAACTCACACACAACCCTCTGCACCAAGCCTGACTTCCACCATGGTAACTATAGCAACCACCATGCGTGTGTGTATTAAATATTGCATTTCACTATTTCTCTCTCCCTCTCTCTCTCTTTCGGTCTTTCTCTTTCTCTGCGTCCGTACTTTGCATGACTATGCTGACCGGTTATGTAGTGGTAGCGGATGAAACTAGATCAGCTCTGTAGATCCTCAGTGGAGCAGCGGAGGCAGGCTGTGGCAGGCTGTGGTGCATTGAGACAGGGCTGGCTGTTCGGTGGTGTATTGAGGTGTATTGAGACAGGGCTGGCTGTTGGGTGGTGTATTGAGACAGGGCTGGTTGTTGGGTGGTGTATTGAGACAGGGCTGGCTGTTGGGTGGTGTATTGAGACAGGGCTGGCTGTTGGGTGGTGTATTGAGATAGGGCTGGCTGTTGGGTGGTGTATTGAGACAGGGCTGGCTGTGTTGGGTGGTGCATTGAGACAGGGCTGGCTGTTGGGTGGTGTATTGAGACAGGGCTGGCTGTGTTGGGTGGTGCATTGAGACAGGGCTGGCTGTTGGGTGGTGTATTGAGACAGGGCTGGCTGTTGGGTGGTGTATTGAGACAGGGCTGGCTGTTGGGTGGTGTATTGAGACAGGGCTGGCTGTGTTGGGTGGTGTATTGAGACAGGGCTGGCTGTTGGGTGGTGTATTGAGACAGGGCTGGCTGTGTTGGGTGGTGCATTGAGACAGGGCTGGCTGTTGGGTGGTGCATTGAGACAGGGCTGGCTGTTGGGTGGCGTATTCAATGTGCTTCTGTGTTGTACGGAGACAGGGAGGGTATACGCTAATTCCACAGTGTTATTGTGGTGAGCTGTAACTGTGTATGTAGCCATCCTTATGTAGCCAGTGTATATTAGCTACCGTCATGCGTAGCTGCGCGTGTCTTACAGTACAGTTGAACGTGTTTTGGTGTGATCCGCTACTCTCTGATGGGATGGACTACCTTTACTCGGTACAAATTACTTTGTGAAATGCTGACAATAGGGCATTCTGTTATTCGATTATGGACTGGACAATAGTAATAGTGAAAGAATATGTGATGCACTGGATACTATTAATAGTGAATATTATGTAGTTTTACGGACTGGATTGTTGTAATAGTGTAGTAATATGTAGTGTTATGTACTGGATATTAGTCATATTGAACTGATATGTGATTTTATGTACTGGATATTAGTAATAGTGAATATTATGTCGTTTTACAGACTGGATATTAGTAATGGTGAACTGATTTGTTGTGTTATCTACAGGATAGTTGTAATACGGAACGAATATGTTGTTATATGGCTGGAATGTAGTGAACTAATGTGTAGTGGTTATATAGTGGGTGGTTGTAATAGGGAACTATAATGTAGTTGTATACACTTTAATATAGCTATTGAGATGTGTTTGGGACAGCTGTGGACTAGTCTGCGTGCTGGTGTAAATGGTTAGACTGTAGCTCTGGGTTTGGTACTTCTCTCTCTCTGTTCCTTTGCCAAGGCCACATGGTTCCCTGTTGAAGCGCTGAGTGGGCTGGTGAGGGTGATTTGAGCGGAGCTCAGATAAGCATCAGGCTCAGAGAGGAGACATGGACGTCTTATTCCCTCTGTTCATACTGGCGTTTGTTTACACAGCATGTAGGTATGTAACTGAGTAATGGGAGTTGGTGACCGCATCGACAGTGAACACAACCAGAGGCTCTATTACATGGAAAGTCCGACTAGGCTGGCTAGTGTACTAAGGGACATGCTACGTGACTGAGCCTGATTAATAGGACATCAACCTGGTTACTACCTGGCTACTACTTGGTTACTACCTGGCTACTACTTGGTTACTACCTGGTTACTACCTGGCTACTATCTGGTTACTCCTTGGTTACTACCTGGCTACTACTTGGTTACTACCTGGAAACTACATGGTTACTACCTGGAAACTACCTGGTTACTACCTGGTTACTACCTGGAAACTACCTGGTTACTACTTGGTTACAACCTGGTTACTACCTGGTTACTATCTGGCTACTATCTGGTTACTCCTTGGTTACTACCTGGCTACTATCTGGTTACTCCTTGGAAACAACCTGGTTACTACCTGGTTACTCCTTGGTTAATACCTGGTTACTCCTTGGAAACTACCTGATTACTACTTGGTTGCTACCTGGCTACTACTCAGTTACTACCTGGAAACTACCTGGTTACTACCTGGAAACTACCTGGTTACTACCTGGTTACTACTTGGTTACTACCTGGCTACTACCTGGAAACTAACTGGTTACTACCTGGAAACTACCTGGTTACTACTTGGAAACTACCTGGAAACTACCTGGTTACTACTTAAAACTACCTGGTTACTACCTGGAAACTACCTGGTTAATACTTGGTTACTACCTGGTTACTACCGGGAAACTACGTGGTTACTACCTGGTTACAACCTGGTTAATACCTGGCTACTATATGGTTACTACCTGGCTACTATCTGGTTACTCCTTGGAAATAACCTGGTTACTACCTGGTTACTCCTTGGTTACTACCTGGTTACTCCTTGGATACTACCTGGAAACTACCTGGTTACTACCTGATTACAACCTGGTTAATACCTGGCTACTATCTGGTTACTACCTGGCTACAATCTGGTTACTCCTTGGTTACTACCTGGCTACTACGTGGTTACTCCTTGGTTACTACCTGGCTAGATCAGAGTACAGGACCACCATGTCTGAAAGGTAGAATAAACCAACACTGAGTGGACTTTCATATGGCGTGATGAAGAAGAGTGTGTCTACCCACAGCCTGAACAGGGTTCTGTCTAAGTGTGATCGGGAGTACCAGAGGAAGGCTATGAAACCAGGATGGGGCCTCCGGCTGGGCCAGGCATGCAGGGCACTGAGCAGCAGAGCCAGAGGGGCCAACCCCTCAACATCATCATCCTCACCCTGCCTTTTCTCCACAGCTCCCCCGCCACCCAAGAGAGCTCCCAGCACCACCTTGACGCTGCGTTCCAAGTCTATGACCGCCGAACTGGAGGAACTGGGTGAGTGGGAGAGTGTGTAGACCCACACACACACATACACACACACACACACACATATGCACACATAAATGTCAAGCCACAATGTTTTTTTGTTTTTGTTGATATTATCTCTCTTTCACTAAGCTTCCGCTCGGAGGAGGAGAGGAGGTAAGTCTGACTGGAGATCTGTGGAGGAATCATCACTGACACACAGTTCATTAGACTGTTTAGGAATCATCACTGACACACAGTTCATTAGACTGTTAAGGAATCATCACTGACACACTGTTCATTAGACTGTTAAGGAATCATCACTGACACACAGTTCATTAGACTGTTTAGGAATCATCACTGACACACTGTTCATTAGATTGTTTAGGAATCATCACTGACACACAGTTCATTAGACTGTTTAGGAATCATCACTGACACACTGTTCATTAGACTGTTTAGGAATCATCACTGACACACAGTTCATTAGACTGTTTAGGAATCATCACTGACACACTGTTCATTAGATTGTTTAGGAATCATCACTGACACACAGTTCATTAGACTGTTTAGGAATCATCACTGACACACTGTTCATTAGACTGTTTAGGAATCATCACTGACACACTGTTCATTAGACTGTTTAGGAATCATCACTGACACACTGTTCATTAGACTGTTTAGGAATCATCACTGACACACAGTTCATTAGACTGTTTAGGAATCATCACTGACACACTGTTCATTAGATTGTTTAGGAATCATCACTGACACACAGTTCATTAGACTGTTTAGGAATCATCACTGACACACTGTTCATTAGACTGTTTAGGAATCATCACTGACACACTGTTCATTAGACTGTTTAGGAATCATCACTGACACACTGTTCATTAAAGATGGAGCACAGCGTGGGCACTGAGCTCTGAGTTAGTCAGTCAGGACCTGCTTCTCAATCTGGACACTCTCAAACATAGCAAGAGACTAAGAAACCTTTCAGTGTCATGCGATACAACATGGTGAACGTTTCTTTAGTCGTGTGATATGCGAGAATATATTTTCAATTGCAAGTGTATCTAAACATTAATAGGCCTTAGCGATTAGCTTGATATTGTGTGTACATTTTGTTCTATTTTCTTGGCTTAACAATTGTCTTAGTAATTGTTCCATGACATGCTGTGTATCTGTATTCTGGCTCTGTGTTAACTGTGATCCCCACAGAAAGGCTAGATGAGATGCTAGCATCGCAGGACCCTGTGATGTTACGTTCTCAGCCCACAGAGGCTGACTACAGATCTGCTACTGTCAAACAGAGACCAACCAGCAGGAGAATCACATCAGCGGAGATCAGCGTGAGTTACACACACACACACACACACACACACACACATCTTAGAACACACGACCCGATACAGGCAGCCGTGGTGAAACAGATATAATATGCAGTATATGAACATATACACACTCCCACACACTCATATGTTCTGGGGAGATATGAGGTTTTGGCGAGATAGACGAGATGGCATATTGTTTGGTCATTATCACATCATTATTATTGATGGAACTGTACAATGAAACAATGTTGAATCACACTTGAGTCACATTATCAAAGTGCAATAAATATAGAATAGTAAGTGTTACAATAAATTATGTCTAAGTACCAAGATAATTATAAATTCCAGCAAGTTCGCAGAATTAATACATACTACAAGTTGTCATACACACTACAAGTTGGGGTTAGGGTATAAGAAAAGGTTTAGGGCAGAAGATAAGATTGGAGTTAGGGTTAGCGTTTTGTTGCTACATTTTGCGGTAACAGTTAGTTCACGTAAAACTGTATGGATTGGATTAGAGAGAAACTGATTTTGGGTGGGTGTAATTGATTGTGTCCCTGCATGGATATATGGCCCTAAAATGTGTGTGTGTGTGTGTGTGTGTGTGTGTTGCAGTCGTTGTTTGAGAGGCAGGGCATGACATTACATGGTGGACCCCACCCAGGGATGGAGAGGGCTCATATGCAGCTGCCTAGAGGGATGTCCAGGACCAAGTCCTTCGGTAGGATATTTTACCTGAAAAAAAATACAATACTCAGTCAACAACTTGACATGTATGTCCGGATTTAGGCTTTCTGTCTCTTTCTGACCTTTGACCCATGACCTCTTCAGGTGCAACAGAGGAGGACCGCCTCTCAGAGTTAGCTGGAGAAAACCGTTTTCCCCGGAGCTCCTCCATGACAGACAGTCTCCGAGAACACTCCCATTCCATCCCACCTCCTCCGCAGACTGCACCTCCTCCACCGCCTGCCCTTTACTACCTGGAAACGGGTCCTCCACCCGCCTTCTGCCCCCCTCCTCCCCCAGCCAGGGGTCAAGGTCAGGGTAAAGACCCTGGAGGTCGTTCCAGCTTTAAGCCCTCCTCGCTGGACCTAGATCGGCCCTATGACCCACTACCTCGCCAGTTCTCCCACGCCGAACGCCAGAAGAAGGCAAGGTCTATGATTATCCTCCAAGACTCCTCCCACATTCCTGTGGATCCCACCGACATTCCCCGCCCCTCTGCCTCGGGTACACCACCAGAGCGAATCAAAAGGAAAGGACGGGTGATTGACAACCCGTATGCCAATGTGGGCCAGTTTAGTATTGGGTTGTACACGCCAACTAAGCCCCAGCGTAAGAAGAGTCCTCTGGTGAAACAGCTGCAGGTAGTTAAATATTTATTTTTTGAAGTTCATAAATAGTTTGAAGTGATTGTTGGGCTGTCTATTAATTCACACAACTCTCTGACTCAAGAAGTGGAGGGATGGATTTATGCGAGTACAGTGTAATCTGGTTATATTACTCATTATATTATATCCATATATTATATCCATATATTATATCCATCCCACTAATGGCATTTGATATAACTTGTGAAGGCTTGTTGGCTTGTGTAGTATGTCCAAAAGCTCTCTGAAAGGATGTTTGAAAACCATAACCACACCAGCTGAAGTCACACCAGCTGAAGTCACACCAGCTGAAGTCACACCAGCTGAAGTCACACCAGCTGAATTCACACCAGCTGAAGTCACACCAGCTGAAGTCACACCAGCTGAAGTCACACCAGCAGAACTCACACCAGCTCGACTCACACCAGCTCGACTCACACCAGCTGAAGTCACACCAGCTGAACTCACACCAGCTGAAGTCACACCAGCTGAAGTCACACCAGCTCGACTCACACCAGCTCGACTCACACCAGGTCGACTCACACCAGCTCAACTCACACCAGCTCGACTCACACCAGCTCGACTCACACCAGCTCGACTCACACCAGCTCGACTCACACCAGCTCGACTCACATTAGCTCAAACATGCCTTCGCTAGGAGAGAGTCAAGTGGACGGAGAGACAGTCCATTCATCGATCCAAGGAAATTTACTTCTAGCGAGAAGAAAATCGATCTACCCGTAATTCCTCTTTCAAATCGATTCTGATTAGTAACTCTTCCTATAACAAATGAACAATGTTTCCTTTGTGTGATTTAATTTCCATTTCATCTCCCTCAGGTGGAGGATGCCCAGGAGAGGGCCATGGCGGCAGCACACTCCCGAGAGTCCTCCCCCTCAGGTCGTCACTCGCACTCCCACGGCCACACCAGCCGGGTGGACTACTATCAGCAGCTGATGGCCGAGCGGGAGCGCATGCGTCTCCAGGAAGATGCTTTGCTTCAGGGCAAAGGGCCATTTGCTGCCGCTATCGCTGACGCGGTGAAGGACCGAGAGCGCCGCCTGGAGGAGCGTAGGAAATCCACAGTCTTCCTGTCGGTGGGGACCATGGAGGGGAGTTCCACGTCTGCCCCTGAGGCCCCTTCCTACACCACGTCCCGATCCGTCGATGAGCGTCTGCTGAGCAGGGAACTGGGCCAGCTGCCGCCCCCCGCTCTAGCCCTGCGCCCCTCACCCGGTGGCACTACCTTCATCCACCCACTCACAGGGAAGCCCCTGGACCCCAACTCGCCTCTGGCTCTGGCGCTGGCCGCAAGGGAGCGGGCACTTACCTCCCAGAGCCAATCCCCCTCTAGCAGCCCCGAGCCCAGGACTAAACTGGAAAGGGCTGGAGGTCAGGGGCCTTCACTCTTCATCCACAGCCAGACCAAAGAGCCTCAACACGGGGATGGGAGGCCAGGGTCGCCCCAGGTAGGAAAACCCCAGTGGGAATCATGTTCACCGGAGGGAAGAGGGGAGGAGAGGAAGGAGGAGAGGAGAACAGAGGATAAGAAGAGTATGTTGATCAGTATCATGGACACGTCACAGCAGAAGACGGCTGGTCTTATCATGGTCCATGCCACCAGTAACGGCCAGGCAGTGGGGCTGGGACCAGGGCTGGATCAGACCCCCACCTCACCACACACTGAGCCCAGCAAACCCTCCCTCAGTCGGCCAGCATCACCCTGCCCCCCTGCCGCTCAGCCGCAGCACCCGTCCAGCCCGACCCAAGCTCCCCTGGCACAAGGCAGTTCAGAGGAAGACGTGGAGCCCTACACAGTGAGCTTACCTCCAGCCCTTCTCTCATCCAGCGACGAGGAGACCAGAGAGGAGCTGAAGAAGATTGGCGTGCTCCCACCACCAGATGAGTTCGCCAACGGGCTGCTGGCCAAGGCACAAGCCCTAGCCCTAGCCCAAGCTAAGGAGACCTCTGCGGCCCTGTCGATCTCTGCCACCTCCCCCACAACCCCTACTCCACTAACTCCTTCCACCACCACTCCAACACCCAGTCTGACCCCCACTGCCAGCCTGACACCCACGCAGCCTCTAACCCCTCCTCTCCAGCCTTCCCCCGGAGGAACAGTGATCTCAGGGAAGTCTTCTGAGCCGGACCAGCCGCATCCTCCTGCCCTGCTGGCAGAATCCGGTTCGGCGGCTGACTCTGGTTTGGAGGAGGCAGACACCCGCAGCTCCAGTGAGAGAGAGCGAGACCACCACCTGGAGACCACCAGCACTGTGTCCACCGTCTCCAGTATGTCCACCCTGTCCTCGGAGAGTGGCGAGCCTGCCGACACGCACACCTCCTACGCCGACGGGCAGACCTTCGTGCTGGACAAGCCGCCGGTGCCTCCCAAGCCCCGGCTCAAGTCTCACATCGGAGGCGGCAGGGGCCCGGTGACCTTCAGGGACCCGCTTTTGAAGCAGAGCTCCGACAGCGAGCTGTTATCCCAGCAGCAGGCAGCCGCTTTAGCTGCAGCGGCGGCCGGAGGGTCAGGCCTGGGACACGGAGGCCTGGGTTCAGGAAGCCTGATGTCCGGCTCTGTCTCTGGCTTAGCGGGAGGCCCCGGGAGGCCCCGCTACCTCTTCCAGAGGAGGTCTAAGCTGTGGGGGGACCCGGTGGAGACGCGAGGACCAGGGCTGGGGTTAGGGATGGGGAGCCTTGGCAGTCTGGGCAGTCTGGGGGGGTTGGGGCTCGGAGCCGAGGAGGGGGGGAAACCATCGGTGATGGGGGAGCTGAGTTCCCGACTGCAGCAGCTGAATAAGGACACCAGGTCTTTGGGGGAGGAGGAGCCCCTGGGGGCCTCACTGGACCCCGGAAGGAAGTCACCGGTGACTGGAGCCAGGTAAGACAGGACTAGACTAACCAATCAGGGCGCCCTAAAACAATGTACTTAAGATGCAGAATTTAAAGAATGAACCAAGAATGAATAATGAAGCCGCCACCATTTGGGTGGATGAGAACTAGTTCTGCTCACTGAGCCTCCACATTCTGTTAACAGTACGGGATAATAAGGAATCAATCCGTTCTGGATTTGCCTGGTACCTCATGGTTGTGATCTACAGTGAAGGAAGAAAGTACTTGGTTTATTTGAACAGTGAGAGGCAGAATAACAACAACATTCAGAACAACGCATTTCAAATGAGATATAAATTCGCATTTTACTCAGTGAAATAAGTATTTAATCCCCTGTCAATCACACAGAGGTCTGGCTCCTATGTGTCTTTTATACAGATAACAGCTCGTTACCTGTATATTCTTTTGTTGATATTCTGTCTCTCGCTGTTCAAATAAACCTACCATTCAAGTGATCGACAGAGGGCAGTGGGCGAACGTACAAAATCAGCAGGGGATCAAATGATTTCTTCCTTCACTGTACACGCTTTTCTTTCTCCCAAGTATGTCACTGCCTCCGTACACCCTGCACAGACGTCTGCGGTGGTAGGTAACAGACATTAAGGATAGAGTACGATGTTAGCATCGGCTTGTTTTAGCAATGCTAGCGCAAATAGACCCTCTCATTAGCAATCCCCATTCCCATCTGATACAAAATGTTATATGAGAGAGATATGACGGGGAAACGGGGAGGTTACATGTTGCTGTGGAGTCTTCATCACAACGCAGCTGCAAGATGATTGGATGACAAGATTGGATAAAAGGTGATTGGTGCGGAAATTGTGATTTTTGTTGGATTTTATTTTCTGTTACTGTTCTACTTAAGTCCTTTGTATTTCTACAGATGTGACAAGAACACGGAAGAGAGTAAACCTTAAGTTTATAGCCTCTAGGGTAAACACAAACTCATTTTATTATTTATTTATTATTTCCTAAACAGCTCATCGACTAACCCTACGGGATTCGATTTGCCCTTCTTCTTTTATTTTCCCGCCGTGTTAGTTGTTACCTTGTTTGCCTGACCCACTTCCTGAGATCCATATAACGAGGCCAATTACTACCGTATATTCATCTAACTAGATTGTTGTCATTGCCAATATTACACATAAACACAAATGTACGAATACAGAGCATACATACATCTGTATGTATTTATACGGAGCTTACATACATTTGTGTGTATATATACAGAGGTTACATACATTTGTATGTATATGTACAGAGGTTACATACATTTGTATGTATATGTACAGAGGTTACATACATTTGTATGTATATGTACAGAGGTTACATACATTTGTATGTATATGTACAGAGGTTACATACATTTGTATGTATATGTACAGAGGTTACATACATTTGTATGTATATGTACAGAGGTTACATACATTTGTATGTATATGTACAGAGGTTACATACATTTGTATGTATATGTACAGAGCTTACATACATTTGTATGTATATATACAGAGCTTACATACATTTGTATGTATATATACAGAGCTTACATACATTTGTATGTATATGTACAGAGGTTACATACATTTGTATGTATATGTACAGAGGTTACATACATTTGTATGTATATGTACAGAGGTTACATACATTTGTATGTATATGTACAGAGGTTACATACATTTGTATGTATATGTACAGAGGTTACATACATTTTTATGTATATGTACAGAGCTTACATACATTTGTATGTATATGTACAGAGGTTACATACATTTGTATGTATATATACAGAGGTTACATACATACAAATGTGTGTATCCTCTGCACATCCCTGACACTAATGTGAAATACACTTTACAGTATGGGAGAACGTGCTCTTAGTAACTGATTTTTGAAGTTTCTCTCCAAAGTACAGCACGTGTTCCGTCCTTACGACTACTGCAACCTGACGACTCAGTAAACATTATATGAACATGAATATTTATATGATGCAATCAAATACAGTTGAGATTACAGACCTCCTGGAACATATCGAGTTCTACACATGGCTCTCAGTTTCCATGGTGACAGCATTAGCCTGCCATCCACAATCACCTTTGTCGTAGTCAATCAGGAAGTCAGCTCTAAATCTATTTACACTCAATAAAACAGTGTGTGTGCGTATGTGTGTGTGTGCATGTACTAGACTAACCTCCACTAACCAATTTTATATCATGACTAGTGTGGATATTTTGTCGACCCTCAAATTTATAAATGTTTTTTATGAGTGGGCTTAACCTTTTGGAAATAGAGAACATACAGATTTTTTCTGGAAATAAATGTTGGTCCCAAAAACGAGCAAACGAGTTCAATAAGTGTGTGTGTGATGTGTGTGTGTGTGTGTGTGTGTGTGTGTGTGTGTGTGTGTGTGTGTGTGTGATGTGTGTCTCTCTTTTGGGTTGGTTGGTCAATGCAAACAAGGTAACACAGGCCCTGGAGACATTCACTTCCTGGTTGCTTCTTCTGATCTCACACACATAAACACTCTGATTATTTGGCTCTGACCTTTGACCCTGCAAGCTAACCACTGTTGGCACACCCCTGCGTCCCTCCTATGTGCAGTGCTCACCTCGAGTGTTCAGATATTTCCTCTAACCATGGATGCTGGATCAAATACATCATCACATATGGTTGTTGGTCGGTTAATCTGATCCCTGATCTGTGGTTAGGCTAAACATCTACCTCAAGCTCTCTCTTTAGCTTGCTTCCATCTTTAGGGCTTGTTCACATTTCTACATTCTACATTCTCCAATACGTATCAAAGACTCAAGACACTTTTGCAGTCATCTGACATTTTTCACATAAATAATCTTTATCACGCCTTCTGACCGATCAGCTGTCGCCGACGGTTAAAACTAGAAACACATTGGCTCACATTTACATAATTGGAGACTTAGACTTCATTACTTCAGTACTGGAAAGTTGTACAAATATGTGTTAAGAACACCTTTCCAAACATAGAATATAGTAACCCTCTCCTTGTATATTAGAGAAAGAGCCACCTCCTCCCCTTTAAGTAGGTACCATGTAAACTGAGGTAAACGCGCTGCTAATAGTTTAGCTTACCCCGCTGAAAGTCTGCCTACCAACATGTGATCCTCCGCTTCACAACGTCTGAGGGCTCTACTTGACAATGTTCAAAGTGCTTGACCCAGAAAAACAAACATGACATGAGGAGAGAAACGGACAAAACCGCTTTTATAATCCCTCGGAAAAATTTGCAAACAAATTGCCTCTCGTATTTTTGACGATCATCAACCCTTTAAAATGCATATTGAACACTCCCATACCCGAATGTTGCCATGAACACAGGAATGAGGGATTGAGTTAGGTTATTCAGTGTTGGGTGTAGTTAGTGTTAGGTTGAAAGTATTCTGAGTAACGCTAGTCTTCTGTGATGGGTCTATAAGTATATCTGAATAGTCTAAAATGGCTTCTTCTCATATCAACCGCTCCTTCATTAGAAATGTTCTTCTGAACAGCAACCAGGTGAAGACTACATGGAATACACTCATACCTGTCCAGATGACGCGGTGGCCATATGATAAACATGGAAAGAGAGAAGGGGAGAAGCGAGGAAGTGGTTTTAGACAATTGAGATAAAGCCCTGTTGCCTGTGTTTGTCTACTGAGCAGGAGGACCAGTTATGACTTCCAGTACCATCCTGACCTGGTTGTGGATAGGAGCAGTAATGGCAGCCTGCGAACTCGCCTCAACTCTCTCTCCGTGAAGCTCAGCAATGTTCTCAGATCAGGTGCTGAGGGACGCGCCTCCAGTACTAGTAGAGCCTTCTAGAAAGTCAAGTAGTTACGCTAGTCATGTAGCATAGCAAAGCAAACGTAGTCGGACACTTCCCCACGTAGTTTAAGTAGGTGTCAAGCATTGTCATCTCAACCAATCACAGAGCTGGATCGTGTTATGCAACAGTGTTCTGATTGGTCGACTCCTCCTTCTCAGTTCATTCTACACCAGTCGATTCCCTTCCACTTGGTGATGCTTCCCAAATTATCTATTACTTAAACGAAGCAACCCATAATGCTGTGCGGTTCACTCGCTCTCTCATTCTTTACAGTAAGGTGACTGGCTTCAGGTGTGACTTCTGTGCTGTGATGACCCACTCAATGTTTCCATACATTCAACACCTTCCCGTGTCTGTTCTATTTCACATTTGTGCCCACCGCTTATTGTGCTTCTTCATTATGGTTCACTCATGCTATGTGTTCATGTTTTAGGCTGGCTGCCGTCCGTTTGCATTCTATTATCTTGTGTTCTTTTTCTGGTCGCTGGTTTATGTTAAATACAGTAAGTTCTGTGTGATGTCACTAATTGTATTGACGATGGCATGAATCCACTGACTAGTGAGATATTTCTCACTATATTATACTCTATGCTTATTGTACACACACTGTTAACACACAAACACGTGCACACACACCCACACGCACACACAAAAACACACACCCCGCACAGTCAGCAGACCTGCCATTCAATCTGGTTGCATCATTTTCGTTGTTTCGTATTTTTTTTCGTTTCAGTGTTTGATATGTGAACAGTCTGCTCATTTCCCTCAGGTGGCCTGTCGGAACCGATTCTGATTTACCCAACTTTGCTGTCACTGTCACGTCAAACATACATTCCTCATACACACATCCACATAAAACGCATACGGCGCACAAACACCATATGAAATGGCCCGGCAGAGTTGTGTAAAGCACGATCAGTTGCGTCTGGCAGGCAGCGTCTCATGGACTGATGCTAACATTCTCTCCCATTGCTCTCTCTCTGCTCACCTTGCATGCTCCGCCCTGCTGCTCTGATCTGATTGGTCTAGAACTGACTGTACGCCCAGGAGGGCGAAGCGACTGTGTAAGTGTGCATGGAGCTCATGCCATCTCACCCCGCCCACCCCTGAAGCTATCACCCTTTCACCTCCTAAATGCCCCACAGTCCTTTTCCCACACAGACACACGTATACAAATAATACACAGTTGCATGTTCAAGTGGAAGCGATGGCACAGCGCACATATCTCTAGTCCTCTGGCCCTTCCTCCTGTCCCGACACAGCAAATTGGCCTAGTGTTGACCTAGTGTTGAGTTTTACTGTAACGTTTCTAGTATTGATGCCGGACGTCAATTTACTGCTGAGACATGAACGCCCAGTGGTGTAAAATAATATCCTGTTTCGAGTGTGCTAGTTTTTCTCTGTGGTGGGTAAATAATTTCAGTCATCATCATCATATATTTCAAAGCATGCTGGTCAAATTATTTAGCGGGGATTTTCTTTGCATGTACAATTCCTGTTTCAGTTTTTGGAAAGTGTGCGAATAGCAACGAGGTCTTAGATAAGCTAGGTTGTGTTGCTAGCCCCTGGCAGTCATACTGATTGCACAAAGTATTTATATTCTAACACTGAGAAAATAGAACAGCAACAGTGACAATAAAACGGGAAAGTGTGAAGCTACAGTATATGGACACCAGACCAGTGTTAATGTGACAGAGCATATGCTGTGTAAAACCAGACCAATACATTTTTCTTCCTGAAACCTCGTCTTCTCTTAACCCCTCCCTCTCCAACCTCTATTAACCCCTCCCTCTCCAACCTCTACTAACCCCTCCCTCTCATCCCCTCTTAACCCCTCCCTCTCCACCCTCTATTAACCCCTTCCTCTCCTACCTCTATTAACCCCTCCCTCACATCCAATCTTAACCCCTCCCTCTCCACCCTCTATTAACCCCTCCCTCACACCCAATCATAACCCCTCCCTCTCATCCAATCTTAACCCCTCCCTCTCCACCCTCTATTAACCCCTCCCTCACATCCAATCTTAACCCCTCCCTCTCCACCCTCTATTAACCCCTCCCTCTCCAACCTCTATTAACCCCTCCCTCACACCCAATCTTAACCCCTCCCTCTCCACCCTCTATTAACCCCTCCCTCACATCCAATCTTAACCCCTCCCATCCACCCTGTGTTAACCCCTATCTCTCCACCCTTTTCTTAACTCATCCCGCTCCAAGCTTTAACCAATACCCACATATTTGTTGTGTATGCTCAATTCCATGTGTTTCACTTAAAACCACTCAGCCCTGGAATTGCACTGTGTCACCATTAACAGACGGTGGCTACAGGGCTGGCTGACATGACAGTTACTGAGTTCCTGTGGCGTTTACATCAGAGCGATGGCCACCAGGGAAATGCTGATGAGGGCTTTATGTCTGAGAGAACAACTCACTTGGCACAGAATAAAGTTTCTCTCAAGTCATTTACCGAAGGGAGAGAAAAGAGGAGAGAGAGAGAGAGAGAGAGTGACGAGCAGAGGTACTCTCGATGATGACTCTGTCAGAATTACACAAGTGTTAGCAGATCATCTTCCACTGGGTAGATGGTATGACGTTCACGCCAGAAATCTGGGGAAAGGAACAGAGAGAGGGAGAGAAGGGACCAGATGATAATGAATAAAGACAGACTGCCGAGGATGTTAGTAGATGCAACGCACCCTTTTTCAAATGCCCAGTTTACTTTCAAGAACGTTCTAGTTCCTTAGGGGAGTGTGCCTTATTTATAATTAGTTATACCAGGAGAACGTCTCTAAGAAATAACATGAATGAACTAGTCAGCATGAATGATACACAGACCTTATTGGAAATGGATTTAAAAATCCTTAACGGAATGAATTATTCTTGGAATAATGCAGAAAAAGGCCCTCATGTTCAGCCACTAAGTCTTAATGGGAATTCTGGTTCTTACTATTTTAGTCCCGTTCTTTAATGTCATGACCGAAAGAACGAGATCGCGGGTACAAGTGGCCGAAATGGGTTTTCTCAGAAAGGTGGCTGGCCTCTCCCTTAGGGATAGGGTGAGAAGCTCAGTCATCCGAGAGGAACTCGGAGTAGAGCCGCTGCTCCTTTGCGTAGAAAGGAGCCAGTTGAGGTGGTTCGGGCATCTTGTACGAATGCCACCTGGGCGCCTCCCTAGAGAGGTGTTCCAGGCACGTCCAGCTGGGAGGAGACCTCGGGGAAGACCCAGGACTAGGTGGAGAGATTATATCTCCACACTGGCCTGGGAACGCCTCGGGATTCCCCAGTCAGAGCTGGCTAATGTTGCCCGGGAAAGGGAAGTTTGGGGGCCCCTGCTAGAGCTGCTACCCCCGCGACCCGACTCCGGAAAAGCGGTTGAAGATGAGATGAGATGAGACTATTTTAGTACCCAAAACACAATGAGGGCGAAAGGGTGAGACGTGGAAGGAAATAATGCTTTGAATTTGAGGAGAGACATAAAGGAGAAGTCAAACTATTGTCTACTGGTGGATGGGCGGGCCTTACTACCACATTGTCTAAATTATACTACTTTCAAATCCTCTTTTATTGATGTAAATATATTTGGTAAACCCCCTTCAAAATGAACTTTCTAGTTAATACTACACTGCCGACTTAATTGTCATCAGTTCCCATTCTGACTGGATTTAACAAAATACTTTGTTTGCATCAGCCTAAAAAAAACTTTCAAAACAGTATTGTGATTAAATGTTATCTATAAATAGAGGCCCAGATGCAGTCTATTCCGTTCTATAGAGAGAACACCACCGATGGGTTAGGCAAACTGCAACAGATGACCAGACTACAAACTGTTCACAATTTAAGTCAGAAAGCTCTATTATGAAAACCTTTGGAGAGATCCGAAAACAGTGGTTTAGAACCATCCTTTATATCTGGAAGAACTGGAGCAGATTGTAGAGACATGCACGAAGTTCACCCATAGCAGCAGCTTGGTTGCAGATTTTTGCCAAAAGCTGTACTTCTAAATATTAGGTTGTCAATAATTATATCAATGCCCCCAATTTATTTCTTTTGATTTGAAAGGATAAATTTGGTCCAGGAAAAGTTATTCAAAGAAAGTGCAGGGTTGCAAATAGGTTTAGCCGCCTGTACTGTACCACATTACATTGCAGTAAGCATTGTGGCGACAACAAGCAGCTATCATCATATGAAATGATAGTGATGTTAGGTTACAGCTACTATGTAATCAACAGTGGCTAGCCAACTGGTTAATAATTTCACCTTTGTGTTGCGCTGTTAGCACTGTTCCTTATCCTTTGTTTAGCTTTGACTTGCTGCCTTTTCTAATGTTAGCAAGTCATATTTGCTTCGCAACGTTGATGTGCTTTATAACATTTAAAGATTTGTTGTTGTATATTTATTTATTTAATTTTGGCTTTTATAGACGTCGGACATAATGGTCCAAAAGTAGGCGCCACAACACTGTGTCACATCAAATCTAGGAATTAGCAACACTGGAGCTTCTCGCACATACCAGACAGCAATGGACAAAAGTCCTCATATCTAAATAGTGGGGCATAATATAAACCTGTAATAGCAAATTCATGAAAGATTGTGCGTTAAAACAAATCTCCCCTTTGACCAAAATAAAAGTACAAATAACATAACTTGCAACATAACTTGTTCGATCACTTTCTCTATCGTGTTTCTTTCTTGTCACCTAAAGAAGAGTCTCTAACCCTCTATCTGGCCTTATGCTCCAACTAAATAAGCAGTTGAAAACACAAACACATCTTTCTGTGACACAATCTTACTCTAACTAACTAACTAACTAACTGGCTTGATGTTTCAAAGGCACAACTAATCAGTTGGCTCTTTTAACTGAATACTTGTAAATAAAAGCAGTGCAACATTGTTCTAATTTCTCTTTACATATCTCTCTTGCTTTCTCTTCCTGTCTCTATTTCTTGTGCCTGTTCTCTCTGAATCATCTCTGTACTTCTCTCGCCCTCTTTTCCCTCCAACCCCCCCACTTTCCCCATGTTTGTCTCCCTCCTCCAGACTTTTCAGCAGTCTAGGTGAACTCCACACCATTTCCCAGAGAAGCTACGGCACCACCTACACCATCCGTCCCGGCAGCCGTTACCCCGTCACACGACGCACCCCGAGCCCTGGCTCTGGCTCCCCGGACCGGGGTGACCCCCTGAGTCGCCTCCCGGCCTTTGGGCTACCCACCTCGCCCACTACGTCACCCCACACCATACTCAAGTCGTCCAGCCTTAGCCTGCCTCATGAGCCCAAAGAGGTGCGTTTCGTTATGAGGAGCTCCAGCGCTCGGTCCCGCTCTCCCTCCCCGTCCCCCTCGCACTCTCCCGGTCTGGGCTCGCCCCTCCTGGCCCTCAGGCCCTTCCACCAGAAGCCCCTCCACCTGTGGAACAAGTATGACGTGGGGGACTGGCTGGAGAGCATCAATCTGGGGGAGCACAGGGCCGGTTTTCAGGAGCACGAGATCGAGGGCTCGCACCTCCCGGCGCTCACTAAGGACGACTTTGCGGAGCTGGGCGTGACGCGTGTGGGTCACCGCATGAATATTGAACGAGCACTCAAACAACTCCTGGAGAGCTGACCCCTGCCCTGAGAGAGAGAGAGAAGGAAGGAGAGAGGGTGAGAGACAGAGAGAAATCACACATCTTTTACACTGGCTACATTTTAATTGTACTTTTTTTACTTTTAATGT